>JAMBLF010000572.1:0-238219 GCA_030578115.1 Leucoptera coffeella | reverse complement strand
ACCTATAACTGCCAAGAGTGTATGAGAAGATGTATGAATGTCAATGAAGCGAAATTGGTCTGTCAGGATCGGGACAAATGGGGATCCGTGATCTCTGCCTACCCCTCTACAGGGAATTAGGCGTGATGTGTATGTATGTATGTAAGCATATAGCGGTATAACAGAGACCTTAGTATGGCATATTAGTAGATATAAACCAATAAATTACCAGTCCATCCCCCAATACATTTATAAGCACAGCCTATTGCCTATTCAGGAATATTTAGGTCCTAATTACCTTCAATTCCTTAGACGAGGCCATCCGCCTGTCAGACAACGTGGAAAACGTGCCGGCGCATTGCAGCCGAATAGTGACGCTGGACTGCACGGAGTACCATCCGGCGCCTAACTACCGCAGCTACGGCGGCGTTTCGCGGCCGGTACGCTACCTGCAGGTTTCTACTGCGGAGAGGAAACGGTAGGTAGTAGGTTGGGAGGGGAGATAGCATAAATATCACTACATAGTATAAAACAAAGTAGCTTTCTCTGTCCCTATGTCCCTTATGCTTAAATCTTTGAAACTACGCAACGGATTTTGATGCGGTTTTTTAATAGATAGAGTGATTCAAGAGGAAGGTTTAAATGTATAATAACATACATTAAATAGCCAGAAGTGCGAAGCCGGAGCGGGTCGCTAGTATTAGTATAATAAACATTTTCATGTGGAAATGTATTTTTTAACTTTCCGTAAGTGATTTTATAATCCTCATGTTGAATAAATAAAAAGCATTTCATTTCATAGAACATGATCAATGCAATAACAGATAAGTTTGAAAACTATTACCACGTCTAGTCTTAGATAAAAACGTGTGTTAGTATTTAAACTATTGTCAAATAATTCATTAGATATTTTAGAAACTTATATCAAGCACCCCTGGTGAATTGTCTATAGTTTTTGGTACGAGTAGCCATTTTGAAAACTTTTTATAAACTTTTAAATATACCCGCGATGGCATATGACTAAAATACCATATTGTATTAGTTTCAAATTATTAACTATACAGGGTGGCGCATTCAAAACGGTCAGTATGGGAAAGTCTGAAACTATAAGAGATACAAAGATTTATTCTTAGCAACCATGTCACAGATTTTGATGAAAAGAAAAACTGCATTCATACTTTCTTTGAAAAAACAACTGTATCCAGTACGGGAATCGAACCCGGTTGCTTTGAAATAATAAACTGGCCCTTTTCACTTATTCTTTTTAAATATCGATTGTGTAGGTCTTAAGCTGTAAATGTCTCTATGAAACATGGTGTCGAAAATGAATAAAATGCATTGTTTTGGGATACTTTAGTTTATCATAGTAGTTTACATACACCGTAACAATATTCAACAGACATTTAAAAGTATCTCTATGGCTGTTTGTATTTTAGTACCTCTCTACTTGTTACATACACCGTATCATGTAGCATTAGCATTGCATTAATCCTTTAAGGAGGTTTTGTTATCTACAGTAATCAAACACTAACAATCTATTGAAAAGTCCACCTAAAGTGACGTGTTAAACCATATTAGAAAATTTCTTGTGAGATTACGTTAAAGATGAATTTTACAAAACAAGCTATGACACCATTGAAGACCTAAAAGTAGCAATAAAGTCAATTGTAACGCAAATTCACCACATGAAAATACAAAATTCAATAGTAAGATCGTTACCTAAACGTGTTTAATATTGTATTGAAATCAACGGTGGTCACTTAGAAAACCTACTATGATAAACTAAAGTATGCCAAAACAATGCATTTTATTCATTTTCGACACCATGTTTCATAGAGACATTTACAGCTTAAGACCTACACAATTGATATTTAAAAAGAAAAAGTGAAGGGTCAATTTATTTTTTCAAAGCAACCGGGTTCGATTCCCGTACTGGATACAGTTGTATTTTCAAAGAAAGTATGAATGCAGTTTTTCTTTTTATCAAAATCGGTGACATGGTTCCTAAGTACAAATCTTCGTATCTCTTATAGTTGCAGACTTTCCCATACTGACCGTTTTGAATGCGCCACCCTGTATATAATACTACATCAAACATTTAATGGACTATCAAACAATTCACAGACAACTAACAGACGAAATAACAACCGGTGACTCCGAAGTATTAAACCTAGAGCGAATAGCCTCCCAGCTGGAGAAAGAGGCGCAGAGGGCAAGGGAGGAAGACAGGAGGGCCTCCAAGGAGTTACAGGCCCTCCTTGCTGCTAAGCATGGGAGGGAGACAGAGTTGAGGGCTGCAAAAGCGGCCCTCGATCAGTTTGCGGCACCGCATCATGCTGTTTTGGTAAAGATTATGAGTTTAAGTCTGTCCTGTGTTAGTCTGGGATGTAAAAGGAGTGATAACTAGCTGCTGTTTTTCTAGGCAAGATGTAGGAGGCGATTAACGGAATAGGGGTTAATAGAATCTATTGGACGATGGGCTAACAATATGTCACGAATATTCGATTATGACATCGCAACTCCCATATTCACGCTAAAAAGTGAAATAGGAGATATTACATCTCCTAAGTTCTGACAACCTTGAAAGGTATTAAAGGACTTGAATGTATGTTTATGTAGGATTTAAATCATTGGCAAGTATAGGATTTTTTATGTTATGTTATTTTTTATCAGCAAGTTGATAAATAGGCATCATCTTAAGGGAATATGTTAGGCAGAGAATATCGATCGCAATCTTGAACTATACTGACTAACTACTTTGACATCACTACGCCTATATCGGCATATAGGTTATAGGTACTTCACAAGTCTTCTGTTTAACGTATATTTGATCATCATACGTATGCATATTTATAGTAATAATTAACGGTCAGGGTATAAATCATAAATAAACGCCGAACTAAAAATAAGTTTCAGATTGGATATTGTTATTTAATAAAACTTTGGTGTCTCATTTTATAGTCATCAGCAATATCAGAAAAATGGAAATATGTGATATATAAGTAATTAGATATAATTATTTATTGTTGAATATGTTTGTATGCGTTTATATATGTTTGTGTTAGTGTATAATGTCATTTTATTGAAAAAAGTACAATCATGTATTTGGCGCGTCACTGAAAGGTTCCGTGTAGGGTGACGTACATTCAGGATAAAATAAATAAATGTAATCTTTAACAGATCGACGAGTTAGAAGTGTCGAAGAGCAGACTGTCCACCCTGCAAGAGGAGGGCGTGAAGTTGCAACAGAGGGAGCAGGCAGAGAAACAAAAGCTAACAAATTGCCAAACTGAGTTGAAGCGAGTGAAACAAAGCTATGCACAAGCGGCACAAGAGTGCAGGTGTTTGAGTGTGAGTATTCTAAGACAAACGACCATTAACCCTTGCGGGGTTAGAGCTTGAGGTGTCCATCTCCGCAATTGCGAAGGTAGTAATTCTATTTACCTCGAATCCACGTGTTGACTAGACAGTACTCAATGTGACAGGTGGTTAGTGATGTCGCCATTTACAAGCACTGACTATTAACTGTTCGGGGAACAGGTAGGTTTCCTCACGATGTTCCTCGCCATATTAGTGTGGGATGTAAATGGATTCAAAGTGTATTTTTTCCCTTAGAGATTAATGGGCAATGGATAAACAATGCGATAAGAGAAGAAATATGAAAGATTATATGGAATATAATAGTACTTTTTTAACTACAATTAACTATAAGTTGTTACAATTTTGTTGTTACGCATTAACAACGTAATGTAATGATCAAAGACATAATCTTGAACGACAGAGCTACGTCACTATTAAGCTATTATATAGACAAATCCTTCCTATGATATTCAATATTACCATTCACACTACACCTTTTAGGAGGAAATAGACAAAGAACAGTTGAAGCTAGACAACGGCGTGACGGAGCGGCAGTTATGCGAGCAGAAGCTCAAAGATAACCAGTCTAAGCTGGAGAAGTTGGGGCAGATTCTGACGAAGAAGAGGGATGCTATTGAGGAGAAGACTGCGCAGGCTTTAGAGCTGTGTCCCCGGGTTGAAAATCCTAGGTACATACATTACATTATTATTACATTCACGTCGTTTAGTCGCTTTCGGGGTAGACTGTGTTGAAATATTTGGCTCCTAGTCTTAGTTCTGAGACTTCATATACATTTTGTCTATTAGCTTATGGTAGGTTACCATGGTTACGTGCTTATTTTTTTTCTGTCACTCTTATAAAAATGTTTTACAGTTAAGGTCTTGAATATATTTTCCTTTTACACAAATACTGTTTCAATAGCTCCAATACGATCACTTTCCAATAGGCTGAACCTTGGAGATGTTGATCTCCTAGGTCTCTTTTTAGCATAGACATAGGTTGTGTTGTCATATTGAACGGTTGCTAGCCGATCGCTCAATAGATGCATTTTGCCTCTAGTGTCTTAGTTGCATCTTATAACATGCCAGGAAGAACGGCGGCTAGTTAGCATTCTTTTTACAACCCAGACTAGTAAGGCATAAAATCGGTGGAAAATACTATTCGTTATTTAGTTATCTTATTAATACCAAGACTACTAATGCGTTTAGCACAATCGTAGTTCAATATTACTTCAGTAATAGTGTGAAGTTGCTAGTGGATTAGAAAAAATTACAAAATTCACAATTCATAAAGGCTAAGGCCATTCCACTAACAGCTCCACACAGTTGCTGAAGTGATATTGAATTACGATTGTGCTATAACGTGTTAGTAAACTTGGGCTCTAAGTTTACAACTTTTTTATGTGGTCGAATTAAAATTTAATACTATAAGTAATTAGTAGTAAGTATAAGTAATTATAATGAGTATAATTAGTGTGAGGTTCCTAACCTATCACTTAATAAACCTTTTGCTATTTTGGGGCTTAAACCATCAATGATCTATATAATGCTCCTTACAAAAAGTGCATTGAAACTATCTATATCATATATTCAATCCCCTTTTCCTCCAGAGAGCGTTCAGTAGTATGCAGCGATTTAAAGAAGGTAGAACTAAAACTGGGTACTATAAGGGACGATGGCCTCAGCAAAGCGCAGGTGGTGGAGAGACTTCTGGAGGTCCAGCACAAGTACTCCAGGACTACGCAACTGCTGGACCGGCTTAGTACCCTCATTGCAGAGGTAAAGTACATACAAACACGCCCTTTGCCAACACAGGTAGAGATTAACAGAACATGTTAGACTCGACCCTGGTAAACCTCTTTCGTTTTATTGACATAAATAAACATACATTCGCTAATCGCTTCACGACTTGTGTATACACACTCCCTTTTTTATTATGGCGGGGTAGTCAGAGGCTTGAAAGCCCTTCTCCAAAATTTCGAAGGCATGTTAGGTATGGGTCATTCAAAGCCCGCGTATCACTAGATAGACAGCACCCAACGTGATAGGTAGTGAACCGTATCGCCGTATATAGGCACTGACTATTACCTATCCTGAGGGATAGGCAGGTTTCCTCACGATGTTTTCCTTCACCGTTAAATATTTTATTGACATCTATACATCACATATCGGTTATAGACGATGCCATCATTTTCCAATACGTCGTCGTCTATATATCAACATGTATACTAACATACGCATAATATATCCTTTCGTGTTGGATCAAACCTCCGAGACATCACTATAGTGTTGATAACGGGTTTAATCAATCGATCAGCCTACAGCAGTCTACTGCTGCTGCTGCTGGACACTGGCGTCATCAAGCTACGTTCCAATGACACCCAGTTCTTTTATGTTTAATGATAGTACGCGTTCACGACCATTAACCCTTACGGGGTAGTCAGAGGTTCAGGTGTCCATCTCCGCAATTGCGAAGGTAGTAATTCTACGGCCACCTCGAACCCACGTGTTAACCAGATAGTTAGTACTCAAAGTGACAGATGGTCAGCCATGTCGCCATTTACAAGCACTAACTATTACCTGTTATGGGAACAGGTAGGTTTCCTCATGATGTTTTTCTTAATGATATATTTTGGTTAATAATCTTATTTAATAAACGTTTTCACAGATTAAGAAAACAGCGGATAGGCATCTGAAGTTCTGTCACAAGGTGCAAACGTACATCGCACGGAGAGTCCAGTATTGCTTCCAGTCCATACTCACGCTCAGGGGATATTCTGTAAGTAACATAACATATACACTACCATTATATACCGTAGTACAGGGGTGTCCAAACTAGATGGGACCAAGAACCAATAAAAAAGACTAAATACATTGGTGGGCCGTATTATTATATGCAGTGGGTACAGATCTCTTTGCAGTCGGTGTACCCGAACCGAACTTTTTTTTAAGTCGGTTAAAAAAGTTCAATGGGCCGCAGTAATCTAAACCGCAGGCCGCATGCGGCCCGCGGGCAGTGGTTTGGACAGCCCTGCCGTAGTACAATTACGGAGTTAGTGATCCTATTGTGACATCGTGTCTCACAAGTTAATTCTAATCTTAGGCGGATAGTTAGCACGAAATGTCAGAGGTAAGTAAGGCGGTGCTTTAAGGCCATCTTAAAGCACCGCAGAAATGGAGAAAACAGCAAAAAAAATATTAAAAATCTTGGAAAATTGGTAATTTAATCATTTCATATTCTGTACATATTCTGTTGGAGATTCAACCCTGAACCCACGGATTCAGCTTCAAGCACCCAATAACTAAAGTACATCACTTCTATAAAGTTTATCCATACTTCATCACCATATTTACCCTTGGTCCAGGGTCGCATGGAAGTAGACCAGGCAGCTGGCACCCTGGAGATGGTGTGCAGCGGTCGGGCGTCAGGGTCCCGCGCCGCGTCATCCACCAGCTCCCTGTCAGGCGGCGAGAGGTCCTACTCCACGGTGGCACTCCTCATGGCACTGTGGGAGTGCGTGGAACTGCCGTTCTACTTCATGGATGAGTTCGACGTGTTTATGGTGAGGGTACTACGTATAGCTATATAAGTAGCTGGCGAATTTAGGTTATACCTATGTAATAGCGTTTAATACAGTCTAGTGTCTAATTAGTTATAACAATAGTAGCGCTTTGGGTAACTGTAAGCTTCTATTGTAATTATGTAAATAAATAAATAGGGACACTAGTATACTAATCTTATTTACTATGAGAGACCGGGTCTTATCACGATAAATTAATAAAGATATCTGGTTACCTTTATTTTGCCACGTTTCGACCCAGTTGCATAGGCCGTGGTCGCGGGAAGACTCTTGAAAATAACTACTAGTTAGTATACTAGTGCAAAATATCAGTTGAATATAATTTTAGTAAAAGTGTGAAGTTGTTCGTGGATTAGTAACAGTGGTGTATTCATCATTTAAAAGCGAAATTTGAGACTAGCTGTAATCGATAGTGAAATTTGACACAATTGCTGGTCCAATAACAAATTCATACTATTATTGAAGTGATTTTGTATTACGATTGTGCTACAACGCATTAGTAGACTTGGGCCCCAGGTTATAATTGTGTAACGTAAATGTATTAAAAAGGTTTATATTTGTCTGGTGATCTGAAGATCTGCCAAATGTTCTGAGCTCGACGTATTTTCATAAAAATGAATCGAAATAGGCATGGGCACAGAATAATAAGTGTCTCTCTACCTGCTCGTAAAAAGTGTTGTAGATAATGAGGCTAAATCTGGGAAATCAATTATGTTCTTTGTTACTATTACTTGACTATTTACTGAGGTTATTATGGTGAAACAAACTACACCGCTCACAAGTTAATCAGCTAGCAATCCATCTACGTCCTCCTAGACTATCGATGCTAATGAATACGTATTTCCTAGGATAACGTGAACAGGAAAATAGTGATGGAGCTCCTAATAGACCACGCGCTGAAGAATGCGAGCCGACAGTTCGTGTTCCTCACGCCACAAGACGCCTCTTCGGTAACCGCGGGGCCACAGATCAAGATTCACAGGTAACTTAAGCTATGATCTATAACTTACACTGATATTACTTATTAAACACTTTCACGATCATATAAAAAACATAAACATACGCCGCAGGACTTGTGTATACACACCTCCTTTTTAATTGATTTAGAAAGATTTTAGGCTTGAGTGCCCATCTTTGAAATTTTGAAGGCATGCTAGGTATAGGTAACACGAAGCCCGCGTTTCACTAGATAGACAACACCCAACGTGATAGGTTGTGAACCGTATTGCCGTTTATACGCACTAGCTGTCGCGAGGTAATAATAGTATACGATTATTAACTCTTGCGAGTATAGTCAGAAGTTCCTGTCTTGATCAGATAGTCAGTACTTAATGTGACAGGTGGTAAGCCATGTTATCATTTACAAGCACTGACTATTATCTGTTCGGGAACAGGTTGGATTCCTAGTGATGTTTTCTCCTTCCAATTTAAACGGTGCATTTCTAAATTACCGAACCTTACATACACTCACGTTCTATGAATATAACCTCAGAAATATGAGGAACAAGTTTAGAATGCATTGGTATGATTTCATTTACCGTAAGACAACTTCTCCACATGGGGTAAAGGAAATACTTTTATATAATTCTAATAAGTTCAAATCAAATCAAATTTTATTTGCAAACACACGTATTCACTGTTGTTACAAAATGGTATAAGGTACAGTGTGTTCGACCGTATCAGGCATGCAAATTAACATAATTTTGTTGAATGCTTTTCACCCAATTGACAATAAACATGCAATACATATTATTAAATTGATTATGGAATTATAGTAAAGTCAAAAATTACATGTCTAGGTTAGGATATATTTATTAATAATTGTCATATAACATGCATTAAAAGTTATTATGTACCTATATATACTTATAAGAAGTTATTATTGAATGAGATAATAATTGGTGTCTATGCTAAATAATACTATTTACTAATAAGTTATATTACTAATCACTTTGAGTTAATAATACCTACCTATTATTTTCAGAATGGCTGATCCACGAAGATAATGAAAATGTACCTGCTAGTAATAGGCTAGTTTTAAAGCTAATGTGAAAACGATCGTGTATTAAGTTTATATAATGTTGTAATGGTAATATTTTGAAATGTTGTTTAATCTCCATTTAGCGTGTAAGTTACCAGTGTTCGTTACTTGAAAAGTATTATGTCGATATTTTGTTATTGTTTCATTGTGATGAATAAATAATATTATTCTTATAAAATGGCTGTGTTTCAGTTATACCAACTTTCTTTTTAATACCAACACCTTAAAGTATGATATAAACGTGAAGACTATCTTTTAGTCTAAAAATTTTAAATATTATTTAGCCAGTTTGACATCACAATTGACTAAATATTCAGCCGAAAAAAATTATTTGTATTTTCAACTTTCACTGAGCTGCTGACTTTGTTGACGCACCATAGACGACTGGTAGTCAGAGGTTCATGTGTCCATTCCGCAATTGCGAAGGTAGTAATTCTAAGGACACCTCGAGCCTACGTGTTGAACAGATAGTACTCAATGTGACAGGTGGCCATGTCGTCATTTACAAGCACTGACTATTATCTATTCGGGGAACAGGTAGGTTTCCTCGCGATGTTTTTGTTCACCGTATAATTTGATGTATTTTGTAAATGTAAATGTGTTTTTTTTATTATTCGGTTATATCCAACTTCCTTTTAATACCATCTCTTTAAAGTACAATTTAAATTTGATGACTTAAAATCTCTTTTGGTTTATACCCAGTTTTCATCAGGACTGTAGAAAAGGTTTACTATTTCCCAACGCTGGCTTAATAAAACACCGTGATTGTTCAACACCGTATCATTTATTAGACGTAATACTATCAGCCACAATATTCACCACAGAATAAAGTAGGTACACTCTCACACATATGAACTAGCTATTGCACTGTACAACTATTGGTTTCCGTCCAACTATGAGATCACACACATTCTATCATTCACGAAAAGATACAAGGGAACAAATATTTTTTCAACATTTATTATTTCGCAAATATATTCATACAAAAATAACTTAAAATCTAGCAAACACTCGCTGCCCACAGTGCAGTATCGTTTCAAATACAATAGGAAATTACATATTTCTAAAAAGTCTTATCAAAAAGGTCTTACACCTCGAACTATAAGCGTATTCGTTCATTCCAAAACTAGTTAAATCTATGAAGGTTAAATAAACTTACCGCCTAACTTTAATACCCGAATGTTTTTGACTTGGCAAAAACGAAGCGAATCTATTAGAAACACTATGCAATGTCTCATCCAAATATGAAAATATTAGCCAAAAGTATCTAGTTAAGTCTTTACAATAAAATTTAGATTTCTTTTATAATTTCATCGATAAATAATTCAGACTGTCTATTAGTATTCTAGCATCTTCATTTATTTTATTACTAGCTTTGATTTATAGTTATAATTTATATTTATAAAAAATGCAGTCTTTGGTTATAAAATGGGCTATTCTTGCATTCAGGAAGTATAATTTTAGTAATAAAAATATCAGTTCGAACATAGCTCCATTCTGTTAATTTTACTAGAATATTATTTAAAATCAATTGCCGAAATCCTCATACATCGTTTTCCTACGACGCAATTTATACTACACAGCAAAATAAATAACAAAATCAAACTAAGATTATCTTCTACACAAATCATAAAATAAATAAAAAAGAATTTCAATTTATGCCTTCTAGAAAGAATATAAAATGATGAGGATTGATTTTTATATGATTCGTATTATTTTAAATGCATTTACAAACTATGTACAAAATGCTTACATTAATTTTTACAATCAAACAATTATATACAATAATATCAAAGTATCCATTCGCGCCCACATCTTGGAATGTACTTCATGTTGAATTAGAACTACAATTTATAAGGATTGTGTGATGTGGTTTACTATCATCATTTATTGTAAATCGTGTACTGTATGTATATGATTAACAAAAATATGACTTCTGGTTTTTTATATTAGCTAATGTAAGGTACTATTAGTGGAACATATTATTTGTTTAAACTTTTAGATTTTACATATTTTTATGATTTTTTTTGAATTTCCACAGCCTTGTTGTTAAGGAAACTTAGAGATAGCATAGTTAGTTTTAGTAATACGTACAGGAACTAATATTCGGCAAATATATTAATTTTTTTATAATTAAATTTGTAGTTGTTTCAACAACCTGTAATTTAGGGTGAATATCTGAGATTTTACTATGCATAAAACCAAAATTAGCGATTAGTATTGTGTATTAATTTGTTATATAAAAACAATTATCAAAATATCATGCTTCTAAACTAAGAATGTAAATTAAGAATGTTTTGATGGAGTATTAAAGGGATATTGTAAAAATGATTGTAATAATGTCTATTTCATTAAATATTTTCTTTGTATTAAAGGTATAGTTAGTAAATTTGTTAGTGATTTGAAAACCATTAATAGTTTTAGTGTACAGCATTAAAATAATTATAATACATTAATAAAGTGAAGTTATTTTGTTATGCTCTGAGCATGCTTTTAGTAATGTTAAAGGAAATTATTGTAGTTTATTTATTTATTAAAATGTGGCATACGAGACTCAATCAATATACGGGACAAAGTTATTCAAAGCAAATATTTAGAATAATGAAGCTATTTCGAGAAAGTTTCTTAATAAAATGTTTAGTAAAATATGTTATGCTGAGTAGAGGTTAATTTTTTTAGTATATTTATATATTTTTTAGTAAAGAGGTTATTTTAACGATGTTTTGACTTTTTGTCAATACTGGATCAAAGTTATCAGATATTATAAAATGCGTGAATTGCAATAGCACAAAATCATTGTAAGTTATCCTTTAAAACATTTATACAAATACGAATCATGGCTTAGTCTATCATTTATACTCGGACTTTTACTAAAACACCATTTTATAATCAGCATAAGTTTTTTTGCCTTTGTCAAACTCAGATGTTATTCTGCTAACAAAGGATAACAAAATTTATGCATCAAACATTGAATTATGGATATGCATGTAAGGGTAAATTTATACTAATGCAAAATAGAAAAGTTGATTCAAAACTTAACCTTATCTTTATAATGCAATACAGATATGTGATAATACGCGTTCATAGTTTAGATTTTAGATGAATGTGACGCTTCCGATTCTGCGATAGTATAAAATAACCCTTAGGCCTCAATAGTTATTTACCAAACCTGTCTAAACCTATCGGCGTTGCGCCTGGAAAAACCGATAAACATTATTTTAAGAAAAATGATCTTTTTCACTGTGAAAGCTCCCTTGCTACGCCCGTCATGCCTGTGAAACTCGTTTTGTGATATCTTAAAAGAATACGAATATAGCTTTTTCCGATATGTATGGTTCAAACAAAAATCTGCGTCCTAAACTTCGTAACAAACGTTTTTTGTCTTGTATCAAAAGTTACGATTTTCTCTTTATCGGTTCTTCCAGGCTCAACGACGCTATGTTACTATGCTTTTTCAATGTTATAAACTTTTCTGACCTGATAACAGTCTTTGACGTCATATTAATAAAGTGTAAATAAACAATAACCGTTCTGCATAGCTTGAGATGTTAATAGTTTGATAAGCTTTCTTCTCAGTATGTACAGGCAACTATGGCACAATAAAAAGGAATCTTGAGTTAGTAACCTGTCACACTATAAAATGGAGTGTTGTTTTAGCAACCTATCATCAAAAATCCATATATGCCCAATGTACTAAATTAACAGATGATATAATATTTTGTATCCGTGGCTCTATCCATTTCGAAAGTGATTTAAACACTTGAGAATGTATATTTCTATTGACACAAAACAATATTAGTTCCTGACTGACCAGATTAGAAAAGTAACGAAATAAATTTACGTACGATTTAAAAAAAATACAATTTAACGCCAACATAAAGTACCTTACATGTCACAACCGGTTCACTATTGAGTTCCTAACTAAAGAGTTCCTATTCAGTTTATATCTAAAGAGTTCCTATTCTACTTGTACATGTAACCTGACTTCCGCTACGATTTGCTGCCTAGTTGATGGTGTTTTCGTGGTGGGGGTTTTTGGGCTCTTTTGGTCTGACTGCGGCGGTGTGGGGGGGAACATGTGTTGCGAAGGGTCCTCCGTTAACGTCGTGCTCTGTGACGGCGACTCGCACTGGGATTCGCTCTGTGATTGGTCGAGGAAGAACTGGTATACTTTATCCTGTAACAAAAATAAAGATATAATTAATTATTAAAATTTGTTGGGAGGGTTGAAAATGTATGTAAATATTGTAATAATCCGTTCGCTATGGTAAGGGCTGTCGTATAGGTGTATGTTAAACTGAATTGGAGAGGATTTTAAGGTTTCGATAAAAGTCAATGGCTCATCTTAAAAGAACAAGTTTTATGTAACAAGTGTAGTATCGTTTACATATCGACCACAATCGTAACTGTATGTCCATTTAAGTCTCTACCTAGTACATATTATGTATAGCACATTTTTGTGTCATTAAATACCATCACAGTCCTCAAAGTAATACAACCCCTTCTTACCCCAAAAATAATTACAACTCTCAAATATATCCAAGTATACAATGTATACTCACAAACATATCAAGGGACACATTATGCGACTGTAGTCTATGGCTCTGGTCCGCGTTAAGGTCGGGGCACACGTGGCGTAGAGACGCGGCACCACGAGCTACGTCGCCGCCGCCTTTCACGACGTTAACGGCGCCATCTGCCCGCACCACACGGACGAAGGGTTGTAGCCACGTGTACACTGGCTCTAGACTGTCCCATGAGTAACCTGGAAGTAGTAAATTAGGGTTAGATTAGTCAATCATTATGAGTACAAAATTAATTATGGTATGGCTTTATCAAAAACTACGGTTGTAAAAGAAACTGAAACAACTTATGCGATTACGATTCGTTAATTCAAAAGTTATGACATTCTATTATAATTTCATATCGACACGGGAAAATCGTTCAAACATTCATCGTACATATGAGAGCTTCTTAACTTAACGGATATACATAATCCTCTACAGAAAAGTCCTAAAACACTAAATAATATAATAATAAAATATTCTTACCCGAAACCCTCATAGCGAGTTCCTTATTAAACGTGTGTGCAATCGCCGCCGCCGCCACCGTGCTATACGGAAAATTATTCACATCCACATGCAACACCGCTAGATCTATCAACTGTCCACAGATCACGAACTCCAGTGACGAATACTGAGGGAAAACAAAAGCGTAGCTTCTAAACGCGTTTATAGCGCTTTCAGTTTCGCCCAGTAACCTTCTTTTAGCGCCACGCACTTCGCTGGCTAGCTGCATGTACATGTTCAGCCAGCTGTTGACTGTTATAGGTGTGAGACTCCAGCAAAGGATTTTGAGTATTAGAAGCTCTTCTAAGAGGATTTCTTCGGCGGTACACGCTCCGTCTGTGACGTAGGCGAACTCGCCGATCTTCGGTGGGTATACCTCTTCTACTTTAGCTGCTATGAACAAGCATGTTATGCCTGGAATTGGTAAAGAGAATTGTTAGTAATGAAACGGTAACTCCTTGAGTTATATATGGAAAGCTCAACAATTATTGTTTTTGAATTGTAATAATGAACGCTCGTCTCTCTACAGAGGGATGATCAGTTAACAGTGATCACATTTATATTAAGTTTGTGTTTTTACTCCCTTAAAACTGAATGGAACTTTCAATTTTAATAATCGATTAATTTATCAATTGCGTTGCACTTATCAAAGGAAGATGCATGAATATGTACATACATAAATACAAATATTTCTACCAACAAAACTAATCATACGGCGGTGTTAGAACTAAAGTCTTACCTATGAGCTGCAGGCGTCCCTTCTGCACGTCCTCGGTGTTCGAGAGGTACCGGTCCACGTAGTCTACAGTCAGGTGGAACGTCTCGCGGTGCAGCTTATACACCTCGCATACCTGACAAACACATACACGTAAGTAAACGCATCTATGACATTACAAAGGGGTATTCAAAGGTTTTTGTATCGCGAATTGTGCCAAACACATACACGTAAGTAAACGCATCTATGACGTTACATAGAGGAAGTCAAGAGGTTCGCATGTTAAGATTGCCAATTGGGGAATATGTAACTTCTAAGAGACAATGGAGATGTACCTAAGGTTCTCTGCACAACAAAAGGGATTAATGAATATACGTGAATATATGTTTATGTAATTGTGGAATAGATAATTTATGGTAACAGCAAACCCCTTTTCACCAGTCAGCAAATCTGGCAGGGTTTTTCACAGTCGTCATGATATATAAGAACGTAGTGAATATTCTGTCGAAACATATACAAAGAGAATGATAGATGGTTACGTTAGTCCTTCATTCACTTGCTTTATAAGTAAAAGGCACGTGAAATAAACGGTGCCCCAATATTTAATTCACAAATACACTGGTACCGTTAACACGCAAAAATATACGTTGAATTATTCCGATTACGTAGGTTAAATATATCCGGCCTTAATGTATGGGGTATCTTACGCGAGGCACCAGCCTATATGACTGCCCCGTTTACACGAAATTAGTTTTTTTTTTTAATTCTTTATTAAGCCATTCACCACTAAGGTTATGTCGGCTGAAATACAAACACTGATGCCACGGTGTTTGAACTTCTTGTTATTTCATCGCCATGGTTACAGTAACGCCGCCCGCCGCTACAACCGAAGAAAAACGAAATCGAAGTCCAATTCTTCTCCTCTTCCTTGTTCTTCGGTTCGTTCCAGTTGAGGATCCAAATATAATCCCAATGCAAACCTATTTAGCCAGTTTGGCATCACAATTGACTAAATATTCAGCCGAAAATAATTATTTGTATTTTCAACTTTCACTGAGCTGCTGACTTTGTTGATGCACCATAGACGACTCACACGAAATTAGTTATAGTTTTAAGAGATTCGCGATTTATACTCATGATTAATAACTAGCGGGATTTATCTACGGGATAAGTCACGAAATTAGTTTTAGGGTAAATATAGTATGCCTAGATAAGTAGTTAATATTTGTCATGAGGCATAGCTGTGGTAGTCAATGAGGGTTTGATAAATCGCTTATTACACTTAATGCCGATAGCTACTTGCCGAAACGTACACTGTAAAAAGCGATGGTGGACACTAAAGCTGCTATTCAGGTTTTGATAATCTCATCCCGGCCTTCGAATTAATTGCATTATTATTTATTCCAAATACCTAACTTTATTTTTTAACGAACAGTAGTAAACCTTTAAAGTTGATTGTAATTAGATATTTTACTTGCGATACGATATTATTTGAAATATTTATTTATGCAAACTGCCAGGACATCTTCCTGTATATGCAAACTTTTTGTAAACAGGTCTTCAAGATGAGTTTGGATTTAAACATACCATACGAATGCGTATGAATGAGCTTGAGAGGCCCCAACAAGTGGACTCTAGATTTGAAACAAATATGCGCATAATATGCTAATCAAATCTATCTAATAGATGATAGAAAACAATACATAGGTCCGTTTTACTTAAAGAGATAACGGCGCTAATATTTTGCACCTTTTAACTTATTTTATATTGGAATGCTACTAAGAGAAAATCTGACAAAGTATAAAGATCAAATTGGGAGTATTATTCTAGAGGATTTTAGGACCTCTTTGAGAGTAAATGGCAGATTTCTTTACGACTGTTTTATATATCTTAAAAATAAACTATTAGAGTATACATTTTTTAAAATAGGCAGAGAATATGAAAACCAAACGTTCCGAGCTTGAATCTGGAGTCATTTACAAATACTTTAAATTACCTTTACGTTCCCTACTTCACTACGTCATAGTATAGGTTTTTATCAAATACGATTTTTGCAATTAGGTTAAATGTTGACCAGCTTTTCGTAACGAGGTCATTCTACATTGTAACAGGGGTCAATGTTTTGTGACATTTTAATTACCTAATAATTATCAGTTGTGATAAAAATTAATCAAAAATCCAGAGCATTTTAGGCTTCCTAAAATTCTTGAACAATGCACTGATAACTACGTTTTATGAGGATAATATCGTAATTATTTATACGTATAATACTCGTATAAAAAAGGGAAAATAATTTTGTTTACACCAAAATTATGCAGAAACTCATAGGAAAGGTTAGGTTTAGGTTGAGACTATTATTTTGATGCACAATGTAATATTATCCATTGGTATTTTTTGATGTTCGTTCAATCACTAGCCAGTTTTAGCTAGTAAGTGATTAATTAATCCTTTTGACAAAATCTACCACAATCACTTTCCATAAATACAATAATTCATACCGTCATAAGTTGATTTACTAAATACGTAGAATAGGTACATTATTATTTAGTTATACGAATTTGTGCAATACTTTTACGAAAGTAAGTCAAATACCTAGGAATGGCGCAATGATAACTACAGATCACATCTGTGATGAAAAGGTTTTTATCATTTAGCCTAATTACTCCAAGGGACTACTGTCGTAATGACCATGCATAATGCATTTTCGACGCGAAAAACCTAATGATATTATGTACAAATTTATGATTGACCAGCGACCCGCTCCGGCTTCGCACTTCTGGCTATTTAATGGATGTTATTATACGTATAATCCTCTTGAATCGTTTTATCTATTGAAAAAAACCGCATCAAAATCCGTTGCATAGTTTCAAAGATTTAAGTATACAAAGGGACATAGGGACAGAGACAGCGACTTTGTTTTATACTATGTAGTGATAGATACAGACTTATGAAGTCAATAAAATATCGAGGGTTAAATTTCTGTTCTTTAGCCATAGCAACTACGAATGGAAAATTATACATATCTAAATTTCCCTATAGAGGGGTAGGCATTAATCACAGTACCTCATCTTTGTATGATTACCACTATGTAACTTGTTTTGTTTATAACTACGATTTAAATTAATACTTACCAAACCACAATTCACTGTAGCATGCAAAATAAATACTTAATGGCATTAAACAATAATAACAAATCCTAGACTAGTCTAAAATAAGTTCTTAATACTAGAATATGTTTACATTCCTTTAAATCATAGAAAATCATTTTTTGATATAAAATACTAGTAATAGTGTCCTGTGAGTCTTGAGTTTTTGAAACAGATAGCTATTGAAATGAATAGGCAGCTATATATTATATTTAGCTATATTGGTAAATGAAGTTAATGGAATTTATTGGGCAATGTCCTAACAAGCTGTCACCAATATTCCATATATGCCATCACAACCCTCACAGTTATAATAAAGGCCAGCTAGAAGTGTTTGAAAATTCTTTACACCCTGAAAGGGATTCAAAGTCATCTTTTCCATGTGTCTCAAACAAAGTTTATCAGCAGTCAAATGTTTATACAACTCAAGATTCTGTACACCCTGAAAGGGTTTAAATTGTATGTGATTAATATGTGTGTGTGTTGTTAATATAGTAAGCTAACATCCAAATTTTAAGTTATAAAATTTAAATATATAATAAGTTTATTATGTTCTTAATTACTTTTTTATTTCAATACCAAGTAAAGATACCAACCTCATTCAGCCAGTCTAGCAGGATAGCTCTCATCCTGGTTTGCAAGCTGGGATGATTGTCAAACATGTTAGGATTCCTCTTGAGGGTGGACCTGGAGTCTTCCTCGCACATCCTCTTCCAGACGTCTGTCGGATCCGCCCAGGAGAGCACTGGCAGCGGACATTTTCTCTTTGGTGATATTGGGTACTCCATTTTACTTGTACTGGAAAGAGAGTTAATGGTCATGGTATGTATGTTATAGAAATGTTTTCATAAGCATAATGTACATAATTGTTAAGATTTTTATTGTTATGGTATGTATGTTATAGAAATGTTTTATATGAATGGACCCTTAAGCCTAATGTAAATGCTAAGAGACCAGAGGCTAATTACAAGCTAAATATAAATAGATCAAGTAGATATGTCTAAAAGGCTATATCTGCCCCAAAGGGATTAAAAGATGTATATTGATGTATTTCTGTCATCTAGTCTTACTAATGACTAAATATTAATAACATGTGTGCTAAAGATAAGTCTTCAAAAAGTCACATGAAAGTCAGCTTTTAGGCTATGGAATTTAGCTTGACTATTTGAATGGCAGGTTGTAAGAGGCAGATAGAGTACTAGTGGTAGTACGGATCTGTTAAGAGATTGGCTTGTAATTATCCACCATTATACGTAGTATTATATTATCTGTGATTATACCATATTAATGCAAATAGTACATAATAGACACTAATTATTTAAATTGAGAATGTAAATTGGATTGTGAAATTGTTAGTAAATAGATGATGGTTAATTAGAAAAATAGGAATTTTTCAGAATAGTATGATGATGCATCTAAATAAATTTGCTGAAGCAGCAATTCTTAAAACAGTTATTAATAATAAGTTTATTTATAAGTAAACTAATATTGCAATATGGTGCATAGTTTAAACCAAATTTAATAGATATAAGAATAAATATCCTAGATTAGTTACTTCAGAACTTAAAATTTTTAGTTGATCATTGAGAATGGAAAGAAACATATTTATTAGAGTATGAATGGTATTATTATAATATACTCCATGGAAACTGCAGCATAAGTTTTTTAAGTTAAGTGCTAAAAATAACAATAAAAAATATGCACAGGTTGAAAATCCAGAGGTACACAATAGGCTTCTTTGGAAATCATTTAGTATGTTATTTATGCTTGTATTTACAAATAATAGATTGTTCATGATGCAATTAAAGATTCTATATAGATAAACTTGGGATTAAACAAATATAAATAATATAGGAATAAATAAATACAAAAGAAATACCAAATGATTTACTATTAACAATCACCAGTCAGTTGTGAGCAGTCCAAATATCTATTTACTAAATTATACACATGTGATTTATTGAACATGTGGTCAAAACTTAGAAAGGTCACTTTAACAGACTATTCTGTTCAACTCAGACATGTGTTTACAAATATCACACATTTACAAACTGTGGTTAATCACAAATATGTTATAACAAGCAATTCACATATAACAACTTACCTAGGCCTTTTATTAGAATGAGGTGTGCTGTCGCCCCGAGCCACATTTTCTAAAGGACTCAGCACACTAGGCAGGTCAGATATACTAGGTGGACTTAGAAAGCTTTCATTATAGTCTATATCCGTGAACACACTCCTTGGCTGTGTATCAGCGTAGTGTGATCCTTCATCCTCGCTCTCACATGACGATGATTCCACCACAACATTGTAGGAAGGCTGGTCATAGAGCTCCGCTTCTAGTTTTGGTGAAATCTTTTTGGGTGGCATGTTCTCTGTTTCCTAAAAAGGTAATAGTGTGGTCAGGTTATGAAGGTAACAGGGTTTTAACAGGGATATGAATATATTGTGGTTTTGTAGAGAATCACACTATAACAACACAATACAAGATACTGTGAATGATAAGTTACTTTAACTGGATAGCATAGGCAGTAAAACTAATGTTACAGTATCTGTCAAAAATGGTAGTACACCCACCTCATCAGTTGAATGCCTCTTGCGTTTCAAGCTGGTGTTGCTGTCCACTCCATCGGTGTTGGGACTGTAAACAGGTGTCGAATAAGTAAACAGCACGAAGGTCGGCCTCAGACAATTGCAATGACTGTTGCCAACTTACCTGCTGTCTGCCATTGTGCAGGAGTGTATCAGCTGATTCCGAGACAGCAAACGCTAAAATTAACGACATATATTCGTTAGTAATACGATAAATCAACTAATGATCGCATAATTAGCCGATTCATAAGTTAATAACCGCATGTCATGTCGTAGTCGAAATGGGGTTATGTCACTTATGCACCGAATTTACGGACTAATTACGTACTTATATTGCTGATTTATACACGGATCGATTGATGAATTGAGCCTAGAACACAGTAAAAGGTAGATCGGCTTGGTCTAAAGGCTAAAAGGGCCTCAACGAACGGGGTTGATGTTGCAGCGTGCCCCCCAGGGGTTGGCGGGAGTTTTTTTTTCGGAGCCGTATTTAAGACACTAATCGAGGCATTTAGGGTTGATTCGCCACATAAAAGGTCACACCGATTCACTAAATACAGTTTTAGCACGATCAATTGTAAAAATAATCACGACAGCTGTCCGAAAAATTGCCACGAAATCATCAGTTTCGCGCGCGAACCTCCGTCACCGCCATTAGACACGTAGCAGACTGAATCTATCTGGCGCCAATCTTGATATGGAAATCTACCAAAATAGCATGCAATCGATACAATTCATCCAATAGTATATTGAATAAAATAATTTATGAGTTTTGGTAATCATTAAAGTGATACAAAAAGCTACGACGCTTATGACAATAGAAGCTTCCCTTATCAACTGCCTCATTCTTCTAACCTATTTATTAGTGCCGGTGGATTTAAAGAACTTAATTTATCTTTTTAACGGGGGGCATATATCCTGAAGAATGTAAATGATCACAATTAACATACCTTGTCATTCACAAAATAGGTAATAATCCAAGATTTGTAAGGGTTTTATTCTGGGCTATGCCAAGTAGATATTACAACACAAAAAAGTCTGCGATTACAACGTATTTGAACTTAAAACAACCGTGAAGATGTTAGTCACTTAAGTACTTAGAGATTCAGTAAATAATTCACAAAATAGTTTAGGATTTAGATTTTTTCACAGCTCGATAACGTTCGCTTACCGCGCGAAAGTGCCGCGGCAAAAACCTAGGGCGCTAGATTTGACAGCTGAACAACTTCAGTGTTGTTACCACTGAAAAATGTCGTCGTCATTGAGATTACGTTTCGATTCACACAAAATATGTTTTATGCATGTAAAGAAATATACTTAGCAGAATAACAGGCACCTAATAAGTATGATTGCAAAGAACAAATCTTAACTATTTATTATTTTCTAAATCAACCTTCATTTGAGACCTCAATTGGATCGAAATTTCATAATTCAAAATTTCAATTACTACATCATATTATAATAAGTACGCTCTTCAAGTCTCTCTCCTTCTAAGTAATAATAAGAGTAATAAACACCTTTACTTTAAAACCTTATGAAAATTAATGGGTGTAATTAAATGATAAACCTAAACAGAACCATCGAATCAAGTATTCAATATATCACAACTCAGTTATAAAGTGTCATTTATATATTTTCTGCTCAGTGTTGACTCAATGCGACATAGTAAATAGTCTAGTTTCTTTTATAGTTTCGAATGAGCTTGCATTACGTGTGTCTTGTTCAGCTTTATATAAGAAATTATTTTAGACTAGCGATTAGCTACTTACTATTAACTCAAATATTTTATAGGTGGTGACTTCAATGCCGTAAATTATGGTAATAATTATAACAATGGTAAATTATGTACACTGTTATTACTGAAATCACTTTAAAAGTAAAATATTGTGTATCAAATACTTAATAAATAATGTATGACGTAATCTAATTTTGGCGGCAAAGTCAGAAACTGCATAAATCAGTCAATCAAGCAAGTAGCATATTGATATCAAGTAATGATATATTACAATCAGCACGTATATGTTTATATTTCTACTTCAACAAGTATGCACTTCCAATTGACTTATTTATTTGTAAATTATTATTTATTCACACATTAAATTTGACATTCTTACAGGTAACCCCAATACAATATCAAATAATAATAATTCCAGATTTTATAGAACTACATCTCATAGAATCTACATCTCATTTCAGCAATTAACTATATAATCGATCGACAATAATAATAATTTGAGACGAAATCACTGGAATATAATTGTATTGTTAAAAATACATAATAATTAAATCTGTATAAGCCGTATAGAACACTAATCAGATTTGACTAATTCTGCTGTTCAATAATTCAACAAATTTATTTGAAGGCTAGTTTCATTAAAATTCATTAAAATAAATATAACTTTACCAAATTTCTTGGACCCAGATAAACAGTTTCCTTACCATTCAATATATTATAAGAATACGTGAAATTGAACAACGAAACGTATAAAAATGCTCGTCAGTGATTGGTTAAAATGTGAAGGAAGCGCAGCGCCAACTGAAAACTGGTAAAGGCGGCTGCCTATCTTTGCAGGGGGAATGCTAGCCAACTTCATTGTATAACATAACAGCTGGGCGCCAGCTGATAAAAAAAAATGTAATCAATAGAAACTCAATATTTGAATGGTTTTGTAAAGGTTTTTCCTGAATTATGAATTAAAACATACAGTTTTTCTCTAAATTCTTGTTGTAATGGCGGTTACAAATCTTGCTGTAAAGCTATGTAGCATATTACAGTCTCAAACCAACAAAAGTAAGTACTTAAACTTAAGAATGTTATCAAGACGAAAAGTTATCATTAATTTTGGACTATTTTAATGCATATATTTATTTTATTATTTGCAGGAGTGACTGCTAGAGAATGGCGGTTAATCGGCCAGGAGAATGACGGCTGCCAACTGTTTACATGGATAACAAAATCAGATTCTTCTGAAGATAACCAAGTCTTGAACCTTGGTGTATATTATAACAAAACTAAATCCCTGAAGAAGTTGTACACGTTTGATTCCACGCCAAACATCATTCAAGGCTCTGTAAATGCCGACCACACTTTCTTTATTTACTCAGAACGGGTGAGGACATTGGCCATAGAGAACAGTCATTACCAAGTGTTCCTTGTTCCTTTACAAGATGGATCCAAGCCTATTCAAGTGGGAGCTACATCAGTAAAGCAGATTATGGTACAATTTGTCTATGGGAAACATAGTGATGAGATTAAGCCAAAAACTGAACAGTTCCTGGTTTTAAAGCATCTTGAGTGTAAGTATGAAACTCTTAAATGAACATTATATGTTAGTAGATTGTCAGGATATAGAAATATGTGGTTTAGTGTGTGCTGTCAACCTCCTATAGCATAACCTGTGTGAAATGAATGTATGTTGTACATTATTATTTGTTACTTTGTTAAAGTCCTATGGCTTATGTATCTGTAAAATCTGCTGGATTGAAATTTTATTCCCAATTTCTTATGTTGAAAATAATGGGGAAAAAATATGTATCTTTTACATAGCGTAAAGAACAGAAGAGGATGTATGAGAAGGTTAATGGGTGTGAGCGAAGCAAGTGATATTTGTCATTATTGTTCTAAGTGCAGTTGATAGTCTCTGTGAATTCTGATGGGGAGGTGGAGGTGTGAATATATGTATGCATGTACATAATGTATGCATTCAATTTGATTACTAACTAGGTGGAATTATAAAAAAGTACCAAGAAACCTATATATACTCAGCACTTATATCTTACACTAGTGTTCTTATTTCAGGTATAAACCTATACACTATAGAATGGGAAGTCAGTGATCTAGACAGTAAGGCTTTGGGATTCAATGGAGTGATCCCTGAGCCGCAATCACTGATTGGAGTGTTCTCTTGGGCGCAATGGGACTGTGCTAATCAGGTAATTAACATTGGAATTGTAGATCTCAAACAAGCAGCACAGGTTCACCTATTATAGGCATCAATGTCCATATGTGCTAATGTTAATAGTACCTCAATCAGTGCTTTATAAGATAATAATGATCTTTGTTTAATTTTGTAGCCTATTAACATTGATGTATTTGGTTTTTGTTTTTTAATAAATTATTATTATTATTAGATGTAATAAATGATTATAATTTTAGGTAAACAGCCCTTGTGATGCAGTAATTATTTACAGTAAATAACATACATTTTAATAGTAAATAACTGTACCGTAATTTGTCCTTTAATGGTGAGAAACATGAGTGTGAGGTAACCAATTTATTTCACATTATAGGTGAATGTTGTACTACACTTTTTACCATGTGTTTTGATTGATGTTAACTATGTGATTAATAACTAACGGGAGTTATCACGTATGTTTTTATATAATAAAGTTACCTTTATTAACCCGATGTTTAACTTTATTATATAAAAACATACGCAATAAGTCCCGTTATTAATCATGAGTATAAATCGCGTATCTCTTAAAACTATAGTTAACTATGTGGTTGATATATGGAATCAAATCAGTTATAGAATCAATCATTAACTTTATAGTTTCAAAATTGATTAAAAAGTGTTTACACAAGAAAAGTTAATAGCTATGAATACCTTACTCTATGTAATGTTTTTAGCATAAAAGTCAAATGATAACTTGCTATATCTTAGTCCACTGGTTAAAAACCTTGTTAGAAGTAAACCAGTTTACGTAGCATTCTATTAAAGAAAGAAAGAAAGAAAGAAAACACTTTATTCACTGCACCACAACTACACAAATTACATCAAACACACAAACAATAAACATCAAAAAAATGAAAACCATTGATGCAGTGAAAAGGTGCTGCCTCAGTATACGATGCAGCTAGGCTGCATCACTGGTCCTCCGGCAGCACCCGATTCGAAAACTGTCACAAGCTGCATATAATAAAGATAATAAACGTACACATAATTATATAATTGTAATAAACATCGCAATAATTACTTACATACATAACTTTTATATAATAGATTTATAAATAAATATACAAACAAATATATAAATAAACATACGCATGTAGATATATTTACACATACATATATAAATTAATTCATGAACATATTTAAAGACACACATATACATAACACTACAACACATACATCCATGTAATATATACAATATAAACTCAATACCTATATATCCAGTACATCACAATTATCACTCAACCACACATTAATAAGTATATTTCATATACAGACATATTAAAACAAACACATTTATATAAATATCTGGTATTTGCACCGACAAGGTTAGACATAGGTAGGATTTAGGGTAAGGATTTCTGTTGCTCCAGCAGATAAGCCTTAAACCTACGGCAGAAGACTGTCCTAGAAGCAACGTCACGGATAGGTGGCGGTATATCATTCCAGCACTTGGACGCAGCGAACTTGAAACATCCCCGAAACGCTGCCGAATGGTGCACTGGCAAAGTAGCCCTAACCTTAAAGTGACGGGGGTTCGTTGACCACTTGAGTTTTTGTTTATTACATAGTAAGCCTTTTATCCTATGTAATATGCCATTACATTACAGCTAATACATAATAAGTATAGCTTATTTTATGAAATGAAATGCATTTTATTCAACATAAGGATCATAAATATCACTTATTGAAAGGAAAATAACATTTTCACATGAATTGGCATTACATTATGAAATCACATGTTATGATTTCAGGTCCTATACTACATCCACTTCAGAGAGCCAACTACAGAGGAAGAACCGAAGT
Organism: Leucoptera coffeella; assembly: GCA_030578115.1. Classification (NCBI taxonomy): domain Eukaryota; kingdom Metazoa; phylum Arthropoda; class Insecta; order Lepidoptera; family Lyonetiidae; genus Leucoptera; species Leucoptera coffeella. The sequence continues at coordinate 211,977 of JAMBLF010000572.1, read as the reverse complement.
CTCTGAGTGAAGTACTGCCAACCCTCTCTGCATTGCAGTTCCATGAAGACTCACCCTACGAGACTGTGGTAAGGGGTGACAGAGTTAACATAATTATACCAAGACATAATAAGGACTGGACGGTTTGTCCCATCCAGTGTGGGACCAAAATAGACTAGGACTAGGGTTAGCTAGCTGCCTATCATTCCAAAATGTTTTAGAATGTTTTTAATTAAGGGAAAAGGTGTTTTTGGAATCCATTGGTTGATGGTAAGAAATGTGGGGCCCAAGTTTACTTCACTAATAGTGTAAAGTTGGTAGTGGATGAGTTAAAGTGATTAATTTCACCAATGAGTGAAGACCACCATGAACAATTTCAAACCGTTTTGAAGTGATATCATGCAAAAAGCATTAGTGGACTTGGGCCCTTTTACCAACATTTTATGTCAAATGTGAAATTTTTTGCCACTTCATGAGGTTTTTAAAAAAGCCCGAGTTCTGCTCATGCAGAAAGGGTAGGCACAGATAGTTTTCAAAATATGCATTATTGTCACTCTGACTCTTACCACGCAATTGCCGACAAACATACAATATTCGCATATTATTTCACATTCCACATTACATACATACACATCACGCCTGATTCCCTGTAGAGGGGTAGCTAGAGATCACAGATCCCCATTTATCCCGATCCTGAAAGATCGCTTTCGCTTCATTGACACTCATACATCTTCTCATACACACTCGGCGGTTATAAGTACTCCACATTAATGTCCCTATACCTCTGTTACCCCCAGCTGAACATACCCTTGAACCTGCCGCAAGTGTCGTCAGGGAGTACGGGCGCTTGCGGGGAGTACGAAGACGTGGCCGTACCCCTAAGAGTCCGGGACTGCAGTTTGGACCTCTATATAGTCAGCGATGAGAGTGGCATGCTGTGTATATGCCACCATTATTTGTATAAGGTAAGATTTATTATACATATATGCTTAATTAATGCTGTAGCTCAGTGGGTAAGACCTCGGACTTCGTATGAGAAAGGTCCTAGGTTCGAATCCCGACGCTGGCATGTACCAATGAATGAAATTTCAATATGTGTTTTTCATTTACGTACATAATTTACAGTCGCTAACGGTGAGGGAAAACATCGTAGGAAACCGGCCTATCCGGATAGGTAATAGTCAGTGTCTATATACGGCGATACGGTTCACTACCTATCACGTTGGGTGCTGTCTATCTAGTGATATGCGGGCTTCGATGACCCATACCTAACATGCCTTCGAAATTTCGGAGATGGGCACTCAAGCCGTAATAAAAAAAGGGAGTGTGTATACACAAGTCGTGAAGCGTATGTATAAGGTAAGATTTTTTATACATATATGCTTAATTAACATATGGAGTACATTTTAATTAAATAAGACGTAGCTCAGTGGTTGCGGCCTTGACTCTGTATCAGTGGGTGCAGAGTTTTAACCCCGGAGCATGTGCCAATGGAAATTAAGTTTGCTGTTTATCTGTGTATAATTATTTTTAAATTAAATAAACATGTTAAGAAAAGTACGATGACTAAAAACATCCTTAGGAATCTTACCTGTTTCTCGAACAGGTAATAGTCAGTGCTTTTATATGTTGACATGGTTTATCACCTGACACATTGTTTAGTTAAAAGATCCCCATTTTTCGCTTACACATTACTGACGCTTCACAGACATTTATACACGGTCTCATACATATAGCAATTATAAATACAACAAGCGATGAAATTAAAGACTGATAAAAGACATTACTGCAGTGAAGGAAAACATCATAGGGAAATCTCTATACAATGCAATAGATAATATACTTACTTCTAAATTCTTTACAATACGAAACATATGTATATAAGCTACAACTATATGATATTTTGACGACCTCCGTGGCACGATCGGTTAGCCACCTGAACGCTAATCGTGAGATCTCGGGCTGTAGTATTATATTATCTGTGTCCCGGGTACGATTCCCGTTGGAGCCACAGTTAAGAATTACGCTTTTCTACTGCTTTCCAGTCTGGTCGTTGATTATATATGCTATATATGTATTTATTTATGCATAATAAGTATATATTTCTTAAATATACGTCGACTAGTACCCTTAACACAAGTCTTAAATGTACTTACCAAGGGACTAGTTCAATTGGTGTAATGTCTAAATATTATTATTATTACGAATATGGTCTGTCAAGATCGGGACAAATGGGGATCCGTGATTTCTGCCTACCCCTCTACAGGGAATCAGGCGTGATGTGTATGTATGTATGTATGATCTCTGCTCACCCATCAGCCCTTAGACGACTCCTCTTCATCCCTAACCCTGGAAGAGGGTGACGACGGCGTCCACTTCGCGTACTCCGTAACCCTGCTACACCACGGCAGGGTGGTGCACGCGGTGGTACCGGATTTAGCGTGGGTGCTGGCTAGAACCTTACGGCCTACTTACACTTTGTACCAAGGTGAGTGGTTTTTAACGTCCAGTTACCTATAAAAGTAATTCAGAATGAAGTTTGTGAGGCATCCGGATTCCTTTTATAGGTAACAGCTTTTTAGTTGGCAAAAGTGTTTCAGTTGGTCAAATCTTGTAATATTTCAGAGAACAAAGAAGTTATAACCAATCCGTGACACTTCGGTATTCTCGATCTACAGAGGGCCGTAACGTTCAAAGGCTTAAGGAGGGAAGGCAGATAGTTAGTGGTTTTTAAGTGCCAGACTAGCACGGGTCATGTAGTAGCAGTATTAAGGGAATGTGTATGAAATTATAGTCTATAGTTAAATAAATTAAATTACCCCTAGTTCTATAGTCGCCTTTTTTGATATATTCTAAAAGCCATTAGGGATTAAAATATGTAGAATACTAACCTTTCAAGCACACATGTTGTAAGTGGTGACTATGGAACTTGAGTGTCAAAATCTAGAAATGGGGAAAGAAAATTGGATTTAAGCCGTATATTTTATAAACAAAGTATTACCTTTGTTACCTGACGTTTCGGCTATGGTCACGGGTCAACTATACTTTGTTTATAAAATAATGATAATTATAGTATATGGGAAAATGTACGTAATAAGTACCGTTTTAATGTTAAATATATTATAGCATTACTATTGCTAACTTTAATAATACCACGTTAAACAGTGACAAGAATAAATCCTGCTAACCTCTCACCTTTGGATAAATTCCATTTGCGTCCAAACTGTTCCAACTGAAATAATTATTGTTGTCTAGGTTTAGAGTTCAATGTTTTTTTGTTATTATATAGTGTAAATATTTATTAGTAAAATGTTTTTTGTATGTATATTGTATTGTCAATGATACCGTATTGGGAATCCTGTAATGGTGTTATTGTGAAAAATGAAAATAAATTAATAATAATAAAAAAAGCATAAATAAAAAACTTTTCCAGCCTGATAACCCAATTACTTCCAGGTCACCATCTCCTAGTAAACATACCAGGCGTGTTCACCCATCTCCTGGACATCAGTCCTCACCACGAGCCAGGATGTCACGTGGTTCTACCCAATCAGGATGCAGGGAACAACTCCAGTTTAGCCCCATTGATAGGCTGGTCTCCGAATTCCATGGTCAATATTAACACGCTGGAGGTCAAGACTTTGAATGTTACTGATAAGGTAAAATAATAAGTATAAAGTTATTAGTTATGAAAATAGATGTTTTTCAACCAAAAAACAAATGTACAACTTATATGTTATACGGATTGCGAAACCAAACGTAGTACAAAAGAATTTTTTTTTAACTGGCTTATGACATCTCGTAGACCAAAGCAACTAAAGTAACTCAGCAACTACAGTAGCAAAGAAGGTATCATTTAATAACAAAATGATATATGTAGTTATTTCTTTCAATTTCCTTTATATTAATTATAAATTGTAATATTACAATATATAAAACTATTATTGGGTTAAAATTATTCCATACATTAAACATTAATTCGGTGTAGCTCACACGTTCGGGCCTTGACTCTGTATCAGTGGAGACTCTGTTCAAATCCCGTCTGATCATGTACCAATGGAAATTCGAGTTTAATGATCTTCTATATACATTTTTGTAATAAAATTACGAATAATATGGTGCGGTAAATCATCGTGAAGAAACCTACTTGTTCGCCAAACAGGTAATAGTCAGTGCTAGTAATTCGCGACATATCACATGATGTACTGACTAATTTGTTAGCTTGTGGGTTCAAAGTGTCAATAGAATCAGTAACGCTGTAATTGCAGAAATGAACAAACAAAGCTCAGAAGCGCGAACATTAAAGTTTAAGTATTTTTTATCGTTAGTAAAATGTTTGTGTCAACAAATGTATTTATCCTTGTTTAAAGGATCTGAAAGCGACGTTCAAGAGTGCCTTGGGCTTTGAGAATAAGCTCTCAATTTTACACTATTTAGTGCAGCACGATGGCAACATGCAATTGGCGGACGAGGTAAGCAGAGATTCAAAGCACTAGTTTTATTGAGGGTTAAGATTTATAAATTGACATGCATATGCGTCTAAATTTGAAGTAATTTAGTAATATTTGTGATAGTAGCTACTAATAAAATGTCTTATCCTTAATCCGGAAACTAATATTAATAATTAAATTGTAAGTGAAATCTTCTTAATTGATTATAATCTAGAACTATAATTATAGTTCCATTTCGATATCATAAATGACGAGAATTTTACTGTGTAATAATAATTTTTTAGCCTACACTTGGCACAGATCTTACAACACCAAAACATTTAACTGTAATAATACTATCTACAACTATAGTACCCCGTTGTTTACTCATAGAAACAAATCTCTTTACATTCTCTACTCGAAGAAAGAAAGGAATAAAGAACCATCTTCCTCATTCATAAAGCGGCTGCAGCCCAGTGGGTAAGACCTCGGACTTCGTATGAGAAAAGTCCTTGGTTCGAATCCCGACTCTGGTATGTACCAATGAATGAAATTTAAATATGTGTTTTTCATTTACGTACATAATTTACAGTCGCTAACGGTGAGGGAAAACATCGAGAGGAAACCTGCCTATCCTTCATGATAGATAATAGTCAATGCCTATATACGGCGATACGGTTCACTACCTATCACGTTGGGTGCTGTCTATCTAGTGATACGCGGGCTTCGAATGACCCATACCTAACATGCCTTCGAAATTTCGGAGATGGGCATTCAAGCCTCTGACTACCCCGCCATAATAAAAAAGGGAGTGTGTATACACAAGTCGTGAAGCGTATGTTTATGTTTTATGTCTTCCTCATTCCAGCTAGTATCCAGCCTGATCCACAGGCAGCGTCTGTGTCCCCCTTTGGGGGTGCAGAGAGCGATGCGAGAGTACCTGCTGGGGGCTGCGCAGGCGCTGACAGCTCGCTCGCTGCCCCCTTCCGCGGCTAAGTTGGCGACCCTGCTGCCGTACACGCAGCATGATACATTGGCTGATGTTAAGGTGAGTTATGTGTGAATAGGACATAACGTACGCGTTCACGGCCATTAGCCCTTATGGGGTAGTCAGAGGTTCAGGTGTCGCATCTCCGCAATGGCGAAGGTAGTAATTCTATGGCCACCTCGAAGCCACGTGTTAACCAGATAGTTTGTACTCAATGTGCCATTTACAAGCACTAACTATTACCTGTTCTGGGAACAGGTAGGTTTCCTCACGATGTTTTTCCCTTACCGTAGTATTCCACGCATTTCGTAAATGTATTTTTATGACGATATAGAACATATGTAAGTATTTATTATTACGGTTACGTGGGGCCCGGCCCAATTAGACACATGACAGATGAACGCCATATTGAAAAAAGGTGACGTTAGAAGTACCTATAACCGCCGAGTGTGCATGAGGAGATGTATGAGTGTCAATGAAGCGAAAGTGGTCTGTCAGGATCGGGAAAATGGCTATCCGTGACCTCTTCCTACAGGGATTCAGGCGTGATGTCTATGTATGTATTTTCTTGTTGTTTAAAAGAACAGCATTAGAACTGGGTATCTTTTTGGTTACTATTGGGGTTGTGCTAATATTGATATGGAATATTCAAATGCTAGCTTACCGTCTAATACTCTAATAGAATCCATATTATAAATCTGCTTAGTACTACTTTAGTAGTCTCTTAGTGCATGCCAGGAAGAAAGGCAGTCTTTCTAGACTAGTACGGGATACCAAAACAATATTTTAGTGATGACATCATGAGGAAACCTATCTACTCCTTAAAATTTGTACAATAAGTGATTGTAAATGGTGACACGACCACCACCTGTCATATTAGGAGTAGGTGCTGATTATCTAGTTAACACTTTAATTCGATTTGTTCATAGAATCACTAACTCTGCAATTGTGAAGACAGAACCTCGAACGTCGGACTAGGTTTTATTAGCATAAATTTATAATTATGTATGATTGTGGTTCGATTACATATCTGTTTCGAACCGAAACAAGATGTACTAGTATGCCAGAAATGACTTTGTCTGCAGTTCCGAAAATAAGCACAGTGGACTATGACTATAACGGAAAGCATATGTACCTTAATGCAGTGACCCGCTCCGGCTTCGCACGGGTATAAAATATATAGCCTAAGTACTCCACTATTCATTGGATGTTATTATACATATAAACCTTCCTCTTGAATTACTCTATCTTGAAAAAAAAAACGCATCAAAATCCGTTGCGTAGTTTCAAAGATTTAATCATACAAAGGGACATAGGGACAGAGAAAGCGACTTTGTTTTATACTATGTAGTGATTACGACAAGCTTGTTTATCTTAAACACTAAACTACCTATCCTTTCCCTAGATCGGCGAGATCTGCGTGTCGGTTTCCCAAGAGAAGCTCTGGAACAGCGGCGGCCTAGTAACCCCGCCCTCCCAAAGGGGCCATAGCACTGACATGTGGGCTCGCCTGTGGACGGCCCTCAACCCTGGCAAGGAGGTGCCCAGGTTCAAGACCAAGACGGTGCTGGACAAGCTCAAGATTAGTTTGGATTGCTACCAGGTAGGGTGTGTTGAGAGGGAACGTTGAAAGAGGGTTTATTCGAAAAAGTGTTAGTTAATACAGGTATTAAGTTAGAAAAGGGTTTAATTCCAGAGGATGTTAGTTAAAGCTATTGTGGTGGTGGGACTGTGGTTTCGATTTCTATTCCCAGTCAGACAACTACGGAAGACGGAAATGTCGTTATTGTCCCAGTGACATTCCATTATGATAATAAATTATTAGAAACTGGCAACAGTCGTTGGCCGAAAACAAGGAGCATCACATCATAATAGCGTTGTATACTATCTGGTGGAAAGTGGCTTCGATGTGGCATTTTCGAAAACTACTCACTCCGCAAGGAATAGTATTGAGCACGTTACGAGTGTTTATTAATCAAAACACGTATCCCTTTTTCGCCCTATCGAGATCAGGAATATGGAAGCTGGCGTATATTAATACTTATCCCTTTTTCTGTGTGTGAATATGGAAGCTGACGTGACGTATACTGTCAACTAGAATACATAGTTATAGTTTTAAGAGATTCGCGATTTATACTCATGATTAATAATTAACGGGACTTATCGCGTAAGTTTATATATGATAAAATTACCTTTATTAACCCTTAAAAAGTTTATACCTTTATAAAGGTAATTTTATTATATATAAACTTACGTGATAAGTCCCGTTAATTATTAATCATCTAGAATACATACACATCCTCATCATTACCTGTACATAACCACCACCTATTTGTTTACAGCCTGAAGCCCTATCCCGTTGCAGTACCCCGCGGTCCCCCTGCGCGAACCCCGCAGTGGGCGTGGCCGCCCCCCGCCGCCCCTCCGCACTCGATTGGCTGCCCTTCCACGAGTTAGACGTGTGCACTGCCAGCCGACAGGAGCAGATCATTGCTACTGTAAGTACTACTACTGTATACTAAGATCATTGCTACTGTAAGTACTACTGCTGTATACAGCAGCAGATCATTGCTACTGTAAGTACTACTATTGTACACTAGCAGATCATTGCTACTGTAAGTACTACTATTGTATACTAGCAGATCATTGCTACTGTAAGTACTACTATTGTATACTAGCAGATCATTGCTACTGTAAGTACTACTATTGTATACTAGCAGATCATTGCTACTGTAAGTACTACTATTGTATACTAGCAGATCATTGCTACTGTAAGTACTACTATTGTATACTAGCAGATCATTGCTACTGTAAGTACTACTATTGTATACTAGCAGATCATTGCTACTGTAAGTACTACTATTGTATACTAGCAGATCATTGCTACTGTAAGTACTACTATTGTATACTAGCAGATCATTGCTACTGTAAGTACTACTATTGTATACTAGCAGATCATTGCTACTGTAAGTACTACTATTGTATACTAGCAGATCATTGCTACTGTAAGTACTACTATTGTATACTAGCAGATCATTGCTACTGTAAGTACTACTATTGTACACTAGCAGATCATTGCTACTGTAAGTACTACTATTGTACACTAGCAGATCATTGCTACTGTAAGTACTACTATTGTACACTAGCAGATCATTGCTACTGTAAGTACTACTATTGTATACTAGCAGATCATTGCTACTGTAAGTACTACTATTGTATACTAGCAGATCATTGCTACTGTAAGTTCTACTATTGTATACTAGCAGATCATTGCTACTGTAAGTACTACTATTGTATACTAGCAGATCATTGCTACTGTAAGTTCTACTATTGTATACTAGCAGATCATTGCTACTGTAAGTTCTACTATTGTATACTAGCAGATCATTGCTACTGTAAGTTCTACTATTGTATACTAGCAGATCATTGCTACTGTAAGTACTACTATTGTATACTAGCAATGAAGAAAACATCGTGAGGAAACCTACCTGTGCCCCGAATAGGTGATAATAGTTGGTGCTTGTAAATGGTAACATAGCTTGCTAACTGTCACATTGAGTACTGACTATCTGGGAAACACGTGGGTTGGAGGTGGCCATAGAATGACTTCCTTCGCAATTGCGGAGATGGACACCTGAACCTCTGACTACCCCGCAAAGGTTAATGGTCGTGAACGCGTTTGTCTTTGCACAATTAAGTGAAGGAAGCTACAGGTGTAAGAGCAATGAATGTAAGAGAATAGGTAGTGTTTGTGGTATTTGTCTACCCGTTTGAAAGGAAGGTGCGTGACTACAGTTAACATATAATCGCGTTATTGTTTACTGGAAGTTGGTATGAAATTGAAGAGAATAAAAGTCTTTCCTATACTATTAGTAAATAAGTACTTACAAACTATTCTAACGTCCTAAGTATGTATTATACAGAACAACTATCTTTTTATTATCCCACTAAACTATTACTGCATGCGAATGCTTAACCTAAATAAATCAGCTGACTAACATTCTCTTCCCGCTAAAGAACCATAGAGAAGTGAGCGTGCACCTAATGAGGTCGGGCGAGGCAAGCGACGTGCACGCAACAGCCACGAGATGGACATCGGCTCAGCTGGACGTTTCCAGGTCCCTCTGCCGCCTGGTCTGTCAGTCTGTGGGCGTGACGCCACAGAGTAACCAACAGAGAGGATTCTCTCTTATGTATGAGTTTGAATTGTCTATGGCTTTTTGTGTCGTTTTGTGTTGTCTATTTGTGTTGTTTTTTAATTTTTTGTTGGTAGTAGCTTGGTTGTTGGTTTATGCTTATTTGTTTAGGTGATATTCGATTTTTGCAAATAGTATCGTACCTAGATTAGTCTTGTGGAGGACTACACTTATTATACTGTTGTCAGTACATAAATTAGGCAATGTCATTCGCCTATAGTTAACTGATTCTTGAATAAACAGGTGAAATTACAGACAAGATAAGAAATAGCTCAAACGAAAATCACCGTATTCAGAATAGTTTATTTTCGTCCATTTCAATGGGATTATTCTTTTATTTTGTTAAATAGGTTGGTGCTTCTTTTTTGTAGCTTGTGTCATTGTGATTCATGTTTAATCTGGTGCGCAGCTTGTTGTGACATTTACAAACTAACACACACAACATCTTGGTCTCTTATTAGTATATATATTGGGGTTTAGATGTCATATGGAATACTTGTGACTGGTTTTATATTATAAGATTACATGCTTATAAAAGTAATTGAATAATGTTTGCAGAGTTTCTTGGCATTTCTTCTGTGCAGGTTTTTCCTTTACGAAATGCGAATAGATTAATTAGTTTTTTTTTTGTATTTTTTTAAGATTTATCAAATTTTAAGGTCAATTTTTCATGTAAAAAAATTTTTTTTCTTTCAATAACTGAGTGATTGATTGATCATTGATTTTTATGATCCTTATGTTGAATAAAAAGCATTTCATTACAAAATACCCCTTCTTCCAGTGACGAAATGGACAGAGCCCAGCTGCTAGTGATGTTCCGTGTGCTGGAGCAGTACAGCGCGGCGTGTGAAGGGATAGCATACCCTTTACCCGCGGGGTTCGCGGCGTTCTTCGCGTACGCGGCGCATAAGGCGTTACCCTTCGACACGTTCATGCAATACGTGCACCGGAACGTCGTGGAGTTGCATATTGATCTCATCAAGGCTCTTGTTATTGGTGAGTGGTTAAGGTATAGTTAGTGTGGAGGACTAATAGTGTAACAGTTGTAAATAGTAATGGTGAATGAACGATAGATGGCGGTATGTGAAAAGTAAAAATTTTGTATTTATTATAAATACAGAACAGTGTATACAATAATAACAGTCGTAATTTTAGTGGAATTGGTTGTTTCTTACAACTATGACCATACCGTTAAGTTAGCGAACTCGTATAAGAACTAACTAAAAACTGGGCCTTCGGAATATACGTCTATTCTTGAACAAGTTCCTGAAATCGTTTGTATAGTAATTTTGGTTGATTTCAAACACATCATTTCTACGTTGAGACTATTTATTGTCTATTCTGAACAGCACCGATCATGTTAACTTTCTTATTCAACATGGTTGATGTTACCATAAATCACTTACACGATCATAGACACGTAAACATTAGACTACAAATTACAATACCTACTTTTTATCCCTTTGACAACCTCCGTGGCGCGATTGGTTAACCACCTGAACGTTAATCGTGAGGTCCTGGGTTCGATTCCTGGTGGAGGCAGAGTTGAGAACAACGCTTTTCTACTGATTTCCAGTCTGGTTGTTGATTATATATGCTATATATTTACTTATCTATATATAATACGTATATATTTCTTAAACATACGTCGACTAGTACCCTTAACACAAGTCTTAAATGAACTTACCAAGGGGCTAGTTCAATTGGTATAAAATTGTCCTACAATACTATTGTATATTCCCAGATGGCAACGATTCCACCCCTAGCCGGGTAGCCAAGAAGCTCCGCCTCCTGCAGGCGGCTGGCGAGGCGAGGGCCAGGCGCGCGCTGGCGTGGTGGCCGCACCCGACCTCTGTGGACATCCGGGCGAAGCAACATGCGGCTGCTTTGCTCAGTGGCGACGTTAGAGGGCGCTACTCGAGAAGCTCTAGGAGTAGTAATATTGGTGAGATTTTGAGCTTATTGGTGTAGGTTAGTAAACGGTGACGGAAAACATCGTGAGGAAACCTGCCTATCCCTCAGGATAGGTAATAGTGGCGATACGGTTCACTACCTATCACGTTGGGTGCTGTCTATCTAGTGATACGCGGGCTCCGAATGACCCATACCTAACATGCCTTTGAAATTTCGGAGATGGACATTCAAGCCCTACTGACTACCCCACCATAATAAAAAAGGGAGTGTGTATACACAAGTCTTGAAGCGTATGCGTTATGTATGGTATAGGTTCAGGTCATTGAATACCCAACGAGATAAACAGGTAATATCGATCGCCACCTTGAAGTAACAAATCTTTTTCGCCCCACTCATTAATATTCTCTAATTGGTGGTCATAGAATTACTACCTTCGGAATTGCAGACATAGACACAAGAACCTTTCACTGTGACCCTTCAAGGGTAAATATGTATCCTAATAATTGTTTGCATGTTTTCAAATGATGTTTATTTGTTCGTCATACAAAATAAAATAAAGTGTGCCATTGCGGCTAGACACAATGTTTCTAATACTTACTCGTACATGTTTGAACATCTTATACACCAGTATTTAGTTTATTTGTTCGTCATAAAAAATAAAATAAAGTGTGCCATTGCGGCTAGACATAATGTTTATAATACTTACTAGTACATGTTTGAGCATCTTATACATCAGTATTTATTTACAAATAAAGTATTTGTTTTGTTCCTTTTAGGCATGGCATCAGGGCCCCCTGGCGGGCGTCTGTCAGCGTTGGACTCATTCCTGGACCTACTAACGGCCAAAGCAACCCTCAACGAGTTGGACTTCAACCTCATCATTGAAGCCACACTTCTGTCTATGCAGGCGGAAGCTCATTAGATACGTATAGTCATAGTCAGTGTACTAGTTAATAGTCAGGATTTTATATCTGTTTACGTTATGTTTAAAAACATTTTGTTTATTACGTATACTTTTGACATCATTCTTGTTCATTGACACTCAAACGGTAATGAAAGGTTTAACATATTAACTCCGAAACCGCGATTGAGGTATTCTTGATCATTAATCTTTAAGCAGTAGTTAGGGATTTTAAAAACCATCTCCGAAACCGGAATTTAGATTCTATGGCCACCTAGAATCCACATAATAGCCTCTACGTATATGTAATAGTCAATATTTTGGAGCCGATTGACTATTATGGTGACTACTGCTTGTACTTTAATTTCAAGTGGATAAAATGTATGAGGCAGTATTGATCACATTCGGTAAAGTTAGTGATGAAATTCAATTGCAATGTTTCGCTGGTAGTGGTTTTATTATACTGCCTCAATAGTACGAGTACATATAATCGTTTGCATGTAGGTGGTTAATTCATCGCATTTATTATGTATCATAAAATAAGGAGAATTATTAAGATTATGTTCTATACACTGTTTTGTTTTCTATTTGTAAGATTATTGTTTATTGTTGATTTTATGTTAGTTATGTTGTATTTTTGTTTGACTGAATTTAGTTGTGTATATCATTTGTCATTTTGTAACGTGTATATTTAATGTTAGTTGATCACATACTTAGAGTAGGCCAAAATGTATGTTAATTTGTACGTAAATACATATGAACTGTGAATTATGCTATGACAAATCGCATTTTTTATTATCATGTTCAGTTATTTAAGCGATTCTTTTGAATTTTAGTTTTGTTGTTTGATCAGAATAAACGAAAAATAATGTTTTGTGACATAAGTGAAAACTATCACCAATTTTAAAAAAAAATGTATCCTTAGATTATTTAAGTTTACTATAAATGTAAGTTTGCATTTATCAAACATTAGATGTCGCTAAACTACGCACTGCTACAATAATGACATTGCACTGTAGTAGAATATAGACGTTTTATAAGATTTATGAAAGTACGTACAAAATAAACTGATCTCTCTTAGTTCTGTGTTTTTTTTATTAACATACATACGTAAGACGCACAGAGTACCAATATACTTAAGAACGGTGATGGTAGAATATAGATTCGGTGCGTTTGTATAATAATGGCAAGAATTTGAGTAATTAAGATGATTCTTCCTCTCCTGTGCTAGTCTGGAACGTAAAGAGACCTAACTGCCGTTCTTCCCGGCATGTCGTAAGAGGTGACTATAGAACTAGGGGTTAATGGAATGTATTAGGCGATGGGCTAGCCATCTGTCACCAATGTTCCATTAGTACATCGCAATCATAACGTACATGTTAAAAAGTGCCCTAGGAGATATTATATCTCCGAGGTTCTGACTAACCCGTAAGGGATTATAGGACGTGAATGTATATGTATATATTCTTCCTCTCTATACTCATTTATAGAACCACACGATTAGCGTTCAGTTTGTCAAAAATAGGAAGGGTATATGTATAATAACATCCATTAAATAGTAGATTAGGCTATATATTTTAAACCCGTGCGAAGCCGCAGCGGGTCGCTAGTAGAAAATAAAACATTTGTTTAACAATATAGAAATTTTAATGTACTCATATATTTGTATACGCTATACGACTAAGGGATAAATAGGCCTAAACGTTGTACTTGGCGGCGCGCAAGATGGGGTATTTGTTGTTGGTGCACAGCTCGCGGAAGTCGTCCATCGACAGGTCGTTGATCGACACGCCACCTAGCGACTTGGACCTGTAACAGGAAATGGTAGTTTAGTGTATAATCTTATGACTAATAAGTGTAATTACATACAGTTTACGACTATCACGTTGGGTGCTGTCTATCTAGTGAAATGCGGGCTTTGAGTGACCCATACCTAAAATGCCATCGTAATTTCGGAGATAGGCACTCAAGCCTCTGACCCCGCCACAATGAAAAAGGGAGTGTGTAAACAAACATAAGTCGTGAATCCGTGTTTTATGTTTTGTTCACGAATATTTATCGTTAGTTTAGAGGTTCACGTATCTATTTTCACAATAGTGTAGGTTCTATTTTAACTAGGTTCTCAAATGAACACTCTAAAGTCTAAAGTGACAGTTGGCGAGCCATGTTGCCGTTTACAGGTAATGCCTATTGCAAAAAAACATACTCTGAAATTGTCTCCGGAAATATCAATTCTTGTTACTATGGAAGAGTATCTTTACATTTACATTTATCTTTATATCCTCGATTATATTTAATAACAATAACTATGACGGAGTTAAATAATTATAATCTGTCACTTACTTGACATATTGGGCCTTGAGCGTCGCGGTGTCAGGGTCTTCGTAGCTCACCCAGATGCCACCCTCGCCACTGTCATCGGGCAGGTGGAAGGCGTACGTTCCTGGAACAAAACGATGGTTAAAATCACTAAACATACAATAATAGTAGTTATAGATGCTATAATATTCAGTACTACCAAACCAATGTGCATTGTAGAAGAAGCGATAGATAATTTAATAATTGAAATTAGTGTTCGCTACATCTACGACAAGGCAAGACATTACTTTATATAAATTAAATTGTATTTTTCACTGATAACTGTATCTTTTCACATACATAATGCAAAAATAAAAATAAGTAAAAGCACTTTGAAATTACATAGTTCCTCTAAATTTATTTTGTCTTTTACGTGCATTCTTGAACGGCACCATACATTTTAAGTATTAAGCCATAGTCCGCACAGATATTCGCCTTAACCGTCCTCGTCGAACAAACACTGGTCACCGACGTTTTGTATAGCTGATTTAAAAATAAAACATAAATATCAAGGTTGGAAGGCACACAATTGCTAAACACTAATCAGCAGTCACGATCCGATAAGCTCTTAGAACAGTCGTGCTATGAAAGATATAAGAGTGATTGCAGACTAAAGAAACTACATAGATCCACACCCGTCAAGAAAACATCTGAAAGTAGTGATTTACCAACCAAACGTTTTAGATGTGTCAGCGTCTTGCCTTGTTAATACGTATCCTGCAAATATAATGGCGACATCGAATCTCATTCCGTTCACGTATATAATTTCCTTCTTTGAATACTTTTGTGCACTAATTAATAACTTAAATAGATTAATACGTTGTAATTTAATTAGTATTATAGTAAGTGTTATATTATGTCTGTGCAGTATAGATTTAAAAAATATGCGTATGACACTTCGCAACAAAATGAAATGTCTTACAGGTTTTTTAAGGTTAGGAAATCTTTGAAGGGGACGTATGTTTTTTTCCCTCATTAGTAAGTGGCTTACCGAATCGCTTGCTGGGGTCGGTGACCTTCATGAGGTAGGGCCTTAGACCCTTCTGGTGGCTGGGGTTGATCAGCTTCAGGCACACTTCTGGGTAACTCAGCACTCCCTCGTTTTTGGTGTAAGGACCTTGGAAAAAACAGTTATATAAATAATTTTCTTCGTTGGTACTTATGTTCATAATAGTCAACTATTCTAATGAGAAGTCATTGCAAACATACATGAAAATCCACCGTTAACATTAGGTACTTTTGGCCTATAAGTTGAATCAAAAAATTGCTACTATTTGTAACTGACTAAAGTCACTACTTAATAAGTTAATATAAACAATACTGGTCCTTTTTGTCACATCATTGCATCGGGCGCGAGTCAATTAAGAAGTCTGTCTTTATAAAGCCTTTATGACTCACACTTACAGTTTAGTTCCCACACTTATCAGAGATATCGTAACCGGAATAAGTAAGAGACAAGGATCATTGTGTTAGATATACCTACTCATATTTTATACCAATTTAGTTTCCATAAAAAAATTGTGACAACTAATTCTTAGGCAGCTTTTAATCCTAAACTTCGTGGAATCATCTAGCACAACCAAGTTATTCTTATTAAGTGTAAATGTGCCGTTAACATAGCGAGCAAGATAATTATCTACACTAGTACCCTAATAACAAAATATATATAACAACTACTATAAATTTATATGTGCTTGTTATGAACTATTCTATATATTTATATGTGCTCGTTATAGACTTTTCTAAAAATAATTATTTCCTTTTATTTTATTAGTAATTTGTCCTTACCAGCTTCACCAGCGCCTTCAGCCGCCAGAGGGGGGACCCCGGTGATGCCGCTGTCAGAGGTGAGCTTCCAGGTGCGCGCGTGGGTGGAGATGGCCACGATGATCTTGGTGCGGGGAGCACCTGCTTGGAGCCTGGTTTAGACGAGAGAGAATCAATAAGATAATGGTTACAGACTGATTTTTACTTTGCTATGTACAATCAGCTAAATTTATTGTAAGTTGCTGATTGAGTGGTTAAATTGTTAATATTTCCCCAAGCCAATGACCAAATTTAATATTATTATTAGATATTAAGTTAATCTCATTTAAAAATCTCATGAAATATTGAACTAATTAAGAATATTAACTTAATAATTATAATTATTTCGAATCTCTAACACCTTGTTACATACATATCGCGTTCTCGAATTGCGTAAAACGGAACGCAAATTTGCTTTGCATGTCCCGCAAATCATTCATTTCATTCGTCATTCCCAAGTTTTGCAAGCTCACCATTGGTTAACGGAAGCGTCCACATTGAGCAGGGGGTTGCGGTTCTGCGGCGTGTAGATGGGCGCGAAGTAGTCGGCCTCCTTGGGGTTGCGCTCGGGCGTCTGGTAGTCGTACGTGTGCAGGTTCACGTAATCCACCATGTTGATGATGGCTGGCACGTCGTAGTAGACTGGTGGGGGGAAGATTGAATGAGTGTGTGAATGAATGAAGCGAATGAGTCGCTTTGGGGCGAATGAAGGAGAAAATATATAAGCTTTTGGGGTAACAAGAATGTAATTTAATAAGTATGACAATAGATGGATTGCCCAAAGATATAAAAAGAATACTAAGTGCTATCAGAAGGCTTTTTGAAGATTATGTAGCCTTTTGAAACCAAAAATTTGTCCCAACAACGATTTAAATGAGACGAAAGGTTGAACCTTCATTACTTCTATTTGTATTGTATATCAATTATCACTTATATTACTCGTCTTATCAGTTTAAAAGGCTTATCAATTACATTACTCTTACTTGACTTAAATTTTTAACTTCTACATAACAACAGCCCACAAACAAGTATACTCACTGGTAGAGTTGACATTGGGCAGGACAGAGACGGTGAGCAGCATGTTGGGCTTGAGGTTGAGGGCGGCGCGCATCTCCCTCACGAGGGCAGTGAAACCTTCGCGGTGCTCCGCCTCCTTTTCGTCCACGGGGGTAGTGCCGAAGGTCTTCTTCACCGAGTGCCAGAAGGAACCTGCAAGGGAAAATGGATGTTAAATTTAATATATTTATGGTATTTAAAATATTAGTTATCGTAGTTTCAATTACATATGTAAGATAGGTCGCAGTTCATACTGAGCCATTTACGATGGTATGCCAGATCGTAAGCCTGATCTCGAATTTTGTTATTACAACCATACACCTTTTTTTGCACACTAGAATTTGGGTACCAATATCATCCTTTTCCAGTACCTACTTTGCTCATTTGAGTATTCTCTCCGTACTGTGTTATTTTCCGCAACACTGGTAGTTTAATTCCGTGATAGCCGGGTCGTATTAAAATGTTAACTAACTGCCGTTCTTCCTGACATGTCGTAGTTGCCGACCAAAGGACTAGGTTTAAATGAAATCTATTGAGCGATGGGCAGGCAACCTGTCACCAATGTTTCATTATGGCACTGCAATTCCAATATTCAAGCTGAAATGTGACGTAAGAGATATTATATCTCCGAAGTTCTGTCCGCCCCGATAGGGATTAAAGATCATTAAATGTATGAATATGATAGTTTAATCCAATTAATTAAGTGTTCATAGCTCTGCTTACCCCATCCAGAGCGGATCTTCTTGGGCTTGAACTTGGGGAACTGCCAGGCGATGTCCACTCCGTCGAAGCCGTGCTGCTCAGCCAGCAGCACTCCGGAGTTCACGAACGCAGTGCGCGCTTGCTGGGACTCCAACTACCAAAGGAATAACGTCGCTTATAATACGAGTATATACTTAGGCCTGACTAATTCAACTACTTGGATTGATATGGGCCAAGAGCAATCCCATTCTAAATAAATAAATAACATTAGATTATACTAGTTGAAATAGTCCCATGATTGCACTAGTTGAACTTGTCTATTTGTAGGTTAGGTTTAAAATTTGAGTTAATTGATACTAGTCGACGTCAATTTTAGCATAATATATTTAACATACATACATTAAACAACTAGATAAAAGTAAGGGTTATTCTTAACTCAGCCTCTAATGGAATCAAACCCAGAAACACACTATTAGCGTTCAATTGCTTAACCTTACTCGATACGGATGTTGAAAAATTTATAAATAAATTTTAAACGTATCCAATAAATTATATTGAACAGTATCCCTTTCGTCCAAATTCTATTTACTCCTAGTCGTTAGGTACCCTCGTACCAAACCAACACGGAACCACAGATAATATACTACTATATCGAAACTAAGACTAGAGACATCAAATTCTCATACTCACCAGCAGATTATACTTCTCAACATCTTCAAGATCAGCATCACCACCAATAGACAACAACACTTTGAGGCCAGGGTACTTAGTCTTGAAGCCAGTGATAGCTCTGTAATTGGCGTGGGCACTGTCTATGTCCAGGTTCTCGTTCAGGGAGACCATCTTGTAGGTGTCAGGCTGGACGCCAGCATAGCCGTAGACCAGATGGGTGCAGAACGAGAGCGCTGGCTCCAGGTCAGTTGGTAACATACGAGCTTGGGCTGTAAGGGAGTGGAAGGCCGATTAGACAGGGTGATAAAAGTATAGATACTTAAGTTAAGAGTAGTTGCTAAAAATACGACGTAATTCGACGTAGCTCAGTTTGTTTAGGGCTTGGCTCTGTATTAGTGGGTACAGGGTTCAAATCCCGCTTAAGCATGTACGAATGGAAATGAAGTTTAATGAATTTATATGTACACTTTTGTAATAAAAACACATTTACGAAATGCATCGAATTATGCTGTTCGGCGAACAGGTAATAGTTAGTGTTTGTAAATGGCGACATGGCTGACCATCTGTCACACTGAGTACTGACTATCTGGTTAACACGTGGGTTCGAGGTGTCCATAGAATTACTACCTTCGCAATTGCGGAGATAGAAACCTGAACCTCTGACTATCCCAAGGGATAATGGTCGTGAATGCGTTTTTTGTCTAAAAATACATTAGTAAATTATTAATAGTAAACACCTACGTCCATCTCTCTATAGAAAGATATAGGTATACCCTAGACATAATATTACCTTTCTGCAGTAAGTTTTCATGTTTTGCTGAAAGACAATCCCGGACTAGACGTGATATGTTTTAATCGATATAATGAGAAAATTACTAAAGTTATCTAAGCAATTACTTATAATAGCTTCCCCATGACTCAGTCACAAGGATTGAAGAAACAAATGAAACATTCTTTTGTTTGGCTTTGTTATGTCATAACTTAAAATCATATTTCCGGAATGTGAACTATCTATCATTTGAATAATAATAATTTCATTCTCAAGGCAGGTGTACTTAGTGTGAAGAACAGAAGAGCATGTATGAGAAGGTTAATTGGTGTGACTGAAGTAAGAGAGATGAGTCAGGATCGTTCTAGAGGCATGTATGTATATTCATTATATAATAATAAAAAGAGACAGTTGAAATTACAACAATAAGTTGAAAATTGTGACTACTATAAGTCCCAACTCATAATTGGTTAACTAAACTGTTTTTTTAATCCTCCGAACAAAAAACAAGTTTGCAATAAGGTCTCTTACAACATCAAGGTATTCTGTGCACATCACTGTGACGACATCGTTCGGAATATTATTTAACTTTATTCTCTGTGCTCAAGGAAAAGATTATTTGGTATAAAATTAACTTTGTTTAAGGAAACTGTTGTTAAAACTTTATTATACATAAAGCACGCCTTATATAACAATCAACGAGGTATAATATATGTAGATATATCATAATTTCAAGGTGGAAAGAACTCCAGTCACATTATTATGTGCTGAGTTATATTGCTCAGTCAGTAAGCTTCACGACTTTTATATGCACTTTTATACTGCGGCGAGGTAGTCAACGGTTTGAGTGCCCATCTTCAAATTTTCGGAGGCATGTTAGGCACTCAAAGCCTGCGTTTCACTAGATAGTCAGCTATCAAACAACATTTAGAATCATTCTACCTAAACAAGGAAGGATGTGTGTTAATTAAATTACAGTCTAGTTTAGCATATTTAACCTAACAAACTACGAATAAAGCAGTAACTTTGTGAACCTAATTAGGATAGTTAGTTTGTTCCATTTTGCTAGTTATACGTACATGACATGTAAAGTTAATGTTTACGTAACATCATGTAAAATAAAGCGTCAACAATGGATCAATATATGATATTCTTCAGGATATAGGCAAAGATATTGTTGAAAATGTTTAGGAAATAAGTTACAGACGCAACAATTAAATATTTAAATGTAAAATTCGCTGACACTATGTCTTTGGTATCTTTTAGGATAACTATCATCAGGATCGTGATAACAGTAAATGTTATTGACTAATTACTAACCCTGTGCTCAAATAGATTCCATCTCTTCTTAGTCGTTCCCTAAATTATGTATTACATAGAATAAGTATATGTAACGAGACCTTACACCGTAAATCTTAATTGATTTAGCTACAGAATACCTCCAATTGGTGCTATATTTGTCTTTATCAGATCGGAGTGTTGTTGGTTTGTTATTTAAAGTTCCAACTTAACTACTTAAGTTAACACAAGGTACTTCTAACATTCATACACCTCCTCATACACACTCGGCGGGGTATGATGAGGTACGAGTGTAAATGAAGCAAAAATGGTTTGTCATTGGGACAGATGGGGATCCTTGACCTATACCTACTTATCTACAGAAAATCGGGCGTGAGTGTATGTTCGTATGTTAACCAGTTGAAATAATAAATAAAAATAGTCTGAATCTATTGTACAATTAGATTTTTTACAATTATAATAAGCAATGCTACACCTGCATTTAACAACCCATGTTCTTTGTAAATTCGCTATAGCTGAAGTACAAAACTCTATTGATAAACAATAAGAGTGACTCATAGTTTCCTTGTACGTGGAATTGTTATGAAAACCGCAGTTTCTAAGGTTTCAGTATTTATAGAATCTTTTCCTAAGGATCATATAGAAACCTAGTTACAGCAAACACAATTCCTTTCAGGATGTCAGAGGTTCAGAGTTCAAAATCGTTTGATCATTAAGATGGTCTTTGGCCAATCTTTAATAGACTTTCAGTTCTCAATCTTTTACGCGAAAAAAATTCTCAAATGGATGACAGTCCTAATACATATGTACAGTATGTATCTGTATAACGCTAGAAACAATGCCTGAATGCTTTGTTTATAAAACATTCTACAAAAAACGTTCAACATTTTGTCCACGTACAAAAATATCTTATTGTTTTTTCCTTGTATAAAATCCATCACAACTCAACTGGAGGATAAATTTAGCTTATTAAAGGCAGTTTACCTTACACCCACGCCAATTTCTGTCACATACATGGTAAATAAGACAAATAGGTTGGCTCGGTCAATTTGCTGAGAAAAACAAAATCGTAATTTACATCTAAAGCGTCGATTACGTAATGTAAGAACAGACATGATAACTTTAACGGACTCTTGTCAATTTAGTGTCAATAAGGTCGCTCAGATAAGCTTGTTCAACCAATTGTTGTTGACCTGTTTGTGTGTGTACATAGTATGTTTGGACAGCTCGTCAGAACTAGCTAGGTGTCATCAAATATTCTGGAAGCTATCTGAGTCGTTGATGGTGAATAAATGCTAAGGAAAACGCAAGAAAATGTTTTAAATTATTGTTTCATTTGTGTAGCATATTCCGTTAAAAGCTTGAGGATGGAATATCATTTATTCATATTAATAAGGTTTATTAGCAATTTGATTAATTATTGGATTTGACTTTAAAGTAAATTAAATTTATGGCCAACTATTATTGAGGATATGGTTTTGTTATCTAAATCGACTATTTACAATAAAATTTAATTAATATTCCGATATTATTGAATTAATGGAACAATTAATCGACCAATACATAAACTAGTGACGCCAGACGTTTTATGTTCTTGTTTACATTTAGAAATATGTATTGAACTCGGGACATTGTTTAATTTAATAGACAGTAATAAAACGTAAGGCCATTCGAATTTTTAAACATTCGATGTAATTGCACAAATGTATATTTTAACTCACAAAACATTCCTTGATTCATTCAAAACAATATTGCATACAATTTACGAGTTGAATTTTTAAAATTTCCTACGAAGAATCAAATTGAAGACTTAAGACCCGTGGTTTGTAAGTAGTACTTATTGAGCATCAAATAGGTAATATATCAAACAATTTAATGCAACATTTAAACTTCCATGATGTAATCAAGCTCGATGATATTGAAGCCCGGTATTATGTAAATCATCCGATGTGACCGTGGCTTGATCAAATCAATGTCAATAACACCGACATTTCTAGGTTTGGCGAAACGCAAAGCAAAACTTGTTCCGGCATTGACCTTAGGTCGGTTAATTAATGGGTTAGGCATTGACTTGTCTCTAACGTAGTTTTTCAAAACAAACATGCTTGATGTAGCTAGCTTATAATGCTATTGTTACTTCTGAAGTCTGAGGACATTTAAAGACTGTCTTAAAGGATTTGTTGTCAAATTTTACTGATGTTTCATCCACGTTCTAACTTCAATTACTATTACTACTCGTATCCTAAACTTATGTTCGACTAGATTAATCTAGAACCATCATAAAGAATACGTGAGATAGAAGTTATAAAACGGTAACAAACAAATTTATTTCTGTTGAGGCAATTGATTCTAGGAATGCTTCGTGATTCGGGGTCCTTGTTAAGCAGAGTGTATTAAATTCGTATCCCGGTTTAAAATTATAATAATCCAAGCGTGTATTAAACTAAAATATAAAGTTGTTATTATTCGCATTTAGATCAGCGGGGGTAGACATCATTTTGATACGAGTACTGTTTAGTTCGAATATTAAACTTTTGATTTCCATGGACAAACAATAAAGATTTATCGGTAGGTAGGTACAGCAATAAAAAACGCATAAAAAATTGAATCAAACATTGAGCAAAACCACTTACTCTAGATTCTATTATTATTCTAGAGTCTAGAATAATCTATACATAAAAGGTAAAATTCTAATATGTATTAACTGATAAGTCGCTGGTGAAATATTTATAATTTGAATTATCTTTTATAATGTACTTTGAATCCTTTATTCCAAGAATAAGCTTTGCAACAATTTAATGAAAAATAGACTGTATTTCCATTACCATAGCACATAAAATAGCATACAATTAAGTTGAAAATCTACTTACATTCCCTCACATAGCTCTTGCTGTCGTAGTAGCAGAAGACTTTGCCAGTAGACGCCACTTGGTTCCCAAAGGCCACAGCCAGGGCGGCTGCCAACACGATGAACACCTTCATTTCGACACGACCTTCCTCCTCAACGGTTGCTAGTCGAATGAGCTGCTGGACGCGGATTCACGTATATCTTAAGGTCACGGCACAGTAGGTAAATATACGTGGAGATTTTTTCATAGATAGTGTCGCTGTTGTGATTTGGTTCTGTAGCTTTTAGTTCAAGTTTCGTTAATTGTAACTGTAAATCTTGATGTATCAATGTTCTTGTTGTCTTGTGTACATGGGCGGTGCAACGTGACAGTACTGGAAAACTACCCTCATAGATGAATGTTTCGTTATTGCATATACAATTTTGTATTGCATTATTATAATAAGTACATAAATATTAATCTGTTGTTAAAAATAAAATATTTATGATAAATTTACCTTTGTATTAAAACTACCATAGATTTACAGCAAAGCACATCGTCGGTAAACCTATTATTGTAAATTATTTACATTCACATCCTTTAATCCCTTTCGTCATATATCCTTGGTCACTTTATCAAGAATATTAGGGTTGTGATGTCATATGGAACATCACTAACAGTTTGCTAGCCCATTACCCAATAGATTCTGATAACCCCTTGTACTTTCGCCTTCTACGACATGTCGGAAAGAACGGCAGCTAGGCTACATTCTATTACGTCCCAGATATGACGGATATTATTGTAAATATTTAGATAAATACATGATTCATATAAGTTCGTAGAAACAAGGGTCGCCGATTTATACACGAGTTGTTATGATGTTTGTTTACTGCGTTGACCCAAATTGTATTATTTGCACTGATATAAACAATTTATTATCCTCAAGAAAGTTCAATATAATGTTATTGGTTATTATTGGTTAATATGTTATTGGTTTCCGTATTGTGAATTTCCATGTTAAATCATTGTAATGTACACATACAGGACCATTATCCTTTGGTGCGTAGTCAGAGGTTCTGGAGTCAAATAATGAAATTGGGAGATGCTGATCGATCATGACTATATACATATATTTTTATATTCTGTTCGGAGTGAAAGTAAACTTGAAGTATTGTATCTCGTCGGTCAATAGAATCTTTTCATTACGAATAACACTGATATCTAAGGACTAGTGTCTTAGACTTACCATCTTTTATGTAGTAGGTAGTCTAAAACCAACTTTGAAATCCAGTGTATAACATATCGATGCAAAATGTACGAAATAAAAACAATTAAATTAAGAAACAAACACACAAGTGATGCTAGCTTAGAGAGATGATATGTTGTGCCCAAAAGGATGCAAATCGTAATGTTGCTGTAGATAGTGCACAGCACTGGTATTATGACGATCCCCACGAGTGGTAACTCGGATTTCTATCTACTTTGAATGGTCTTACAGTTATGATCAGATTCCTTTCGTTAATTGATGTTACATAATTTCATTGTTATTATGTACTTGTGGTACAAACAACAATTTGAAAAATGTCGTTACAATACTTGTACGAGTATATGCCTTCAATGAGTTTTGTAAATAAATCTATGTAGTACATAATATGTATACATACTATGTACTTATACGTTAATACACTTAGGAGCACAAATAATGGTTATTTTATGAATTTATCTATTTAAACACATTTCTCTATAACATCATACACATATTCACGCCTCCACGTCCCCAATGAGACAGGCAGAGACTATCGATCGCCACCTGAAAAGATACTGACAAATGTCTCTTGCCTCACCCCTATTAACCTTCTCATACATACTCTTCTGTTTTTCATGCTACGTACACGAGCAATAGTACATACCTACTTGGTTGTTATTAGGCCAGTGATTGAATTCAAGACCTCGGAATCTGCTGGTTTTGGGTTCGGTCCTCACTGGTGCATACGTTAATAAAGATCTAATGTAGGAATTATTATGTTAGGTACAATGACATCCAGTAATCACATACATACACATCACGCCTGAATCCCTGTAGAGGGGTAGGCAGAGATCGCGGATCCCCATTTGTCCCGATCCTGACAGACCACTTTCACTTCATTGAAATACTCCTTCTCATACACACTCGCTGGTTATAGATAGTTACTCCTAACGTCAATTAACCATCATCATCCAGTATTTCAATGCAGTTATAGTAGCACCAGATATCTTCATATTTCTCATGACCCATTCTTTTGAAACCAAGTGGATATACGTACACCGAAGATGATTCATACTCCACCCATTTATTTGCATCTGGCGATGATCTAAGTGTCATTGTTACACACTCCTTTGTGTTTTCACTAAAGTTATCCTTATTTATTATTTTACAAACATACCTGATCCGTGTTAGTCTGTCACTTCGATGAGAGCTAACTAGCTGCCTTTTTGCTTGTATATCTTTAGACGAGTACTAACCCTATTAGGTAAATATAGTACGGTAAGGTCATCGGGCGATGGGCTAGCACCTTATCATTAATAGTCCATTTTAAGCATAATACCTACAGTTATGCTAAACGTGGTGTAGAAGATATTATATGGAGATGGTTCAAAAGTATTTGTATCTATGTATACTCAGCGCTAAAAGTGCAGTCCCAGTAACTTTTTATAAGGTTTAAGTTAGTAAGAACAAAATACAATATTTTACAGTTTAAAACTGGCGCCAATATGCATTGTCATGGTCACTATACGTTCGCGTGCTTCGAAATGAAAAATATTGTCTTTTGTTCTTATAAACGTAAACATTATTAAAAAAACTCTGTGACTGCACTTTTAGAGTTGACTGTACATACTAATGTCCTGATTTCCTTTATCTGCAACAAAGACAAACGCTATCACAATTAACCCTTGCATGGTAGTCAGAGGTTCGGATGACCAACTCCATTATTGCGAAGGACGTTTTCTTATTTATTCACGTATTCTATGGCCACCTCGAACCCACGTCATGATCAGATAGATTTTATTATTATTTATCAGTGAGCCTGCGCCTACTTTATTTATTTACACTTTTATTACAGAAATGCCTTGAAATGATTTGACATGATTTTCAGGGATAATGGTTCTAACTGCAGAAAAATTTCAAGCCATTTTCCAAAGACAAAAAGCTAAGATTAGGGAGCTCAGATCCTCTTATGAGTACTTACATGTGCCTAGTTCCAGAAATTTAGTATTGTTCATTCATTCATTCAAGAGGTTTAAATGTTTCTTTTTTTGCATCTACCCTTCCCTATAATTCTCTGTTTTTTTTAACCCAAAACATACATACGTCCTAGTAGAAAATCCATATTATTGTTGGTTCGTTCGTTACAAACGTATAGCTTGGACATTCAATGTTAGAACGCATACGATTCCCAACACTACAACAAATATTTTTGTTGGAAATGCTGTAGATACATTTTTAAAGTAATTTTTTAAAAGGAATGAAAATAAAAAACTGAACTTCTGCTTAACATTTACTTACAATAACACACAAAATATTTACATAGCTAGTAATTACGTCTAATGTAGTTACATAGTTCTGAATAATTACTCAGGTTTGTTACAAAACAGTAATGATGGTCACATAAGTCTAACTAACTACCACGTGAGTTAGATGCTTATGTCAATTGAAATAGAACTCAGAACACGTGGCTGTAATCCTTTTTGGGGTAGTCAGTGATTCTATGACCATAAGTAAGTAGTTAAGATTCTTAAAGTATCTCCACTTGCAGCTCACATGTTGCCTGACAAGTCACAAGTGACAGATGGTAGATATTTAAAACATTGGCTATTGCCTATTATTAGAAATATTAATAACTAGATCTATTAGATACCAAAAATAGGCAAATTATTATAATAATTGACCAAGAAAACGTTTTCATGCCTCCAAGGTTCCATTCACTTTGAAAGGTTCTAAAGGACGTAAATGTATAAGTAGACAGATTAACTGACTATGGTTTATCTTCAATGTATTTGCTTCCTCTATTTAGACAAGATTTACTACCGTGAAGATATTTTTATTGTTAAATTTGGCACAATACCCATGTAACCACAAAACTCCATTACACTTAGTTATAAAACGGATTATACGTAACCCAATGAGCTCTTTGCTGATTCTTCTCCGACTCATGGGACGTAAAGAGAGATTTGAACACTTCACTCGCTTGCGGATCTTTGGCCACACTGTAATCCTTCTTCGCTTTCTTGTAAGACGGGTCTTGTACCAATTCATTCGACACCGCACGCTTGGACGAACCAAAGTGTCCTCTCAGTTGCTTATTCGGATTATACTTCGGTAGTATCAACGGTATTGTGTCCGTCTTACTCGTACCCGGCTCTTCTTTAACACTTTCCACTTTCACTACACTATCGGTTGCTGCTACATCTTTCGGTGTACTAGGTTCTATTTTAACCTCTGTAACCGTTTCTGCTTTTTTATTCTTCTTTCCCTTTCTATTGGCGTTACGAATCGCCATTTTCGTCTCCATTAGCGCTACATCCTCGTCTGTACCGTTTAGTACTACCACGTCGTTGTCTGTGAAAGGTTGTTGGCACATATGGCAGAGGTTTTGCCTGACCTCTTTCAAGGCTCGTTCAGCCAGTACGCATCCGCAACTCCAGAGGAATATGAAGCGGAACTTTCCGGTCATTTCCAGGCTGCTGATGGGACAGATGTAAGGGGAGCTGTCTCCTAAGGTGCCTTCTGTGTGCTCTGTGTCCTTGTAGGCAGGGTTCTTCAGAAGTTTCAGGTCTTTGATATCCTGAAAGAGGAAAAATATGTATTGTAAGACTTTTGAATATATAATTAGAACGGTTACTGTATTTATATAAAGTAATAATAATAATAATAAAAAGTGTTTATTTACGGCCACAAAAACATACACAATACAAATCGTTTACAATAAAAAGAACTTACAAACTAAGGGGTATAACTTGTGCATGTCATTGTCGCAGCAAAAGGGTTCTAACTCAGCTGGGTATGTTGCGTCTGGTGGCAAACGCAACGCTGGTTTTATGTCAGAACCACTGGAGAGCAACGTTTATATTTTAAAGAGAATAGTTAAATAGAGTGCTACGTGAATAAATTAATATACATAGAAATAATATATGATAACATGTGTGTGGATAGCATATGCAAAGATTATAAAAACGGAATTATTCTATAATAAGGTTTAGTATAAGTAATATAGATCTATTTATATAATATAAAAAATTTAAAATGATATATGATGTATTATAAATTAAGTGTCCGAGGGGCAATAGAAGGAGCACCCGCCTCCTCCTGCTGGCAGAGCAAATGTTCCCGGAGATATCGTTTAAATTTAGGTTTGGAGGATAATTGTCTTATGGGTGGGGGAATATTGTTCCAACATTTGGAGGCGGCATACCTAAAAGCTCCCCTGAAAGCGGTGGTGCGATGGCGAGGCAGAACAAGCGGCGGTACACAAGCACGGGTCGATGTATGTTGCTGGGATCGCCATGTCAGTTTCCTAAATAAATATTGCGGTTGTTTATTTGAATAATGTCAAAAAGTAAGCAACTGAGTAGCAGTTTTTGTCGAGATTCAATATTTAATATGTCAGAAGTATTTAGGTACGGTGAAACATGGGTTCGGGGTGGGATGGGAAAGCAGTACCGGGCGCACGCATTTTGTACACGTTGTAAAAGTCTATGCGTTTTCTTATAAAGGCACGGGCCGTACGCTGCCAGCGCATAATTGAGCTTAGACAGAATCAAAGTCTCACACAGCTTTATCCGCATGTCCACACTCAAAAACGCCCGACTCTGGTATAACACCCTCAAGCGATAAAAACATGCAGAAACCAGCTGCGAGACTAAGTAAGACTTTTGAATATATTAATTGAGAGCACCGGCTTGTAATCTAATAAATTGTGTATTTATTTCGTTGATTTGTGACTATATTTTATTTTATTTATTTAGGAAACAAGTCAGTCTGTCAAACAAGTCCGTGCTAGTCTAGGACGTAAAAAGAATGTTGACTAGCTGCCATTATTCCCGGCATGTCATAGGAGGCAACTAAGGGACTAGGGGTAAATTGTATTCATTGGGCAATGGGCTAGCAACCTGCCACCAATGTTTCATATGACATCGCAACCGCCAGATTAATCCTAAACAGTGACCTAGGAGATATTATGTCTGCTAGGTACTATCCACCCCAAAAGGGATTAAAGGATGTGAATCTATACATGAAACACAAAATGACATAAGAAATGGTCACAGGGCTTATCTGCCATATTGAGTACTAATTATCTGGTGAAGAAGTGCCATAAGGTTGCCATAGAATTAATCAATTATGGACATCAACATGCAAACCTTTAAAAACCCCACAAGTGTTAATAGTAATGAAAGTGTTTGTTTTTGTTAATTGAAAACAAGCAAGTTGTTAGCAAGTTGAACAAGGAGAAAACTGTTTGGTTCAAACCCAGAACTACTTATCTAAAGACCATCGATGCAAAAGTTATTTTCAAAGACTCGTGATTTATACTCATTTTATTCTTCTGAAGTCTTCCCGCAACCACGGCCTATGCAACTGAGTCGAAATGTTGGATTAAATAAAGGTATTTATATCTTTATCAAGTTATAGTGATATGACCTCTCACATAGTAAATAGAAACCATCAATGCTTGGCCCATATTCCACTAATTCATTTTAGCCACAATATTACTTCAGTATCAATACTGTAATACTTCAGTGGCCGTAATTTGTCACTTTTGGCACTCCACTAACAAATTTTGGCCACTGAAGCGCTATCGAACTACATCTGAAGTACTTCTGCGTCTGAAGTACAAAAAAGCTACAACACTAATCAAACATCTGTCAATGTCAGTTCAATAGCCGTATATTTGGTACTCCACTTTTGACATTTCTATACTTTGAGTTGCTACTGAAGCACCACTGACTCGATATTGAGGCACAACTGTGGCATATCAAAATATTAGCAGAGTGCCACTTTTACAGCCAAGACGTACAAGTAACGTAGTGGCGACGCAGTTGTGTGGCTGTCAAAGTTAATTAGTGGAATAAGGGCCCAGGTCAGTCGATAATACTATAGAACTTACTTTCATGTTTTTGATGTGACTTATGGTGTCTGGCTTTGTATCTTTGTCCAACAGTGCTTCTAGGACAGAACTTTTGCTATACAACCGTCCCAAACCACATGCCACAATGGGTTCTTGAAGTTTTTGTTGCGTCAGAGCACAATTACGCCATTTAAACGAACGCTCGGCGTCTTTATCTTTCTGTAAAGAGAAAATATTACGTGTAAGTATCTAGAATGAGAAACAATGCTATAATATCGATAATGATGAATTAGTTTGATAGCTTCAGATGATTATTACAGTAACATGAAAGTAACTTACTTGTTCAGGTTTCTTTTTGAGTCTCACAAGCTCGTCACGGCGAGGTATAGTTCCACCATCACAACCCATGTTTGTAAGAACGTAGTAACAATATGTTATAGAGCAAATAGTAATATAAATAAGATAATTTATGTTTTGCTTTTATGCACAAGGACTATGATTTGTTTGACAGTTGACACATGAATGGTTGGATTCTAGAGTACCCGCCACATAAGGTGGCAGTAGCCAAACTTGGAACTAAATTTGACGTTTCCGCCATTGCGTGTTATTTTGTATGAAAGGTAAATTTAGTAATACCAGCGTTGTGTTTTTTGCCCACTCTTTGTAATTTTTATGTTTGTTAAGGGTGATTATAATAAATTGATTTCTGGAGTTTCTTGTTAGTTCTTCTCCAAGGGTCTCCGCTGAACTTCTTCTTCTCAATCGTTATGCTCTTATCAGAGCGGTCGTGGTCTTCATGACGTGGCATCTTGAGCAGCCGAAATGGTTGGTGAACTAACCTCGGTAAAAATATGTAAAGACAATGCTCAGTGCCATGTTTGAAATAGTTTTTTTACATACATACATACACATCACGCCTGATTCCCTGTAGAGGGGTAGGCAGAGATCACGGATCCCCATTTGTCCCGATCCTGACAGACCACTTTCGCTTCATTGACATTCATACATTCTCTAATACACTCTCGGCGGTTATAGGTACTCCTAACGTCACCTTTTTTCAATATAGCGTCTATCTGACTGTTACATATATGTCTTATTAGGCCGGCCCCTACGTAACCGCCCTTCCACTTCACTCATATATATTCCTTTTGTCAATATATAGTTTTTTTAATTTGTACTTAGATCATAAAATAACTTTCAAAGAGAGCTTATGATAGGGCCTATTTTGAATAAAAATATTTTGACTAAATGGCGGTGGCGGGTACTCTAGAGTACCCGCCACATAAGGTGGCAGTTGGAGGCGTCGCCACAGTCGCGTAATTCAGTGTTGCCAGTAAACACGCCAAAACTAGCACTCACTGTGCCATACGGCTCGATACATTATATTGAGGTTTCATTTGTAACGATCTTTGGTTGTAGAGCTATAAACTCAAATAAAACAAATTAATATACCAAAGTCAAAAGTCAAAATATTTTTATTCAAAATAGGCCCTATCATAAGCTCTCTTTGAAAGTTATTTTATGATCTAAGTACAAATTAAAAAAACTATAAATCGACAAAAGGAATATATATGAGTGAAGTGGAAGGGCGGTTACGTAGGGGCCGGCCTAATAAGACATATATGTAACAGTCAGATAGACGCTATATTGAAAAAAGGTGACGTTAGGAGTACCTATAACCGCCGAGAGTGTATTAGAGAATGTATGAATGTCAATGAGGCGAAAGTGGTCTGTCAGGATCGGGACAAATGGGGATCCGTGATCTCTGCCTACCCCTCTACAGGGAATCAGGCGTGATGTGTATGTATGTATGTAAATAAACTATTTCAAACATGGCACTGAGCATTGTCTTTACATATTTTTACCGAGGTTAGTTCACCAACCATTTCGGCTGCTCAAGATGCCACGTCATGAAGACCACGACCGCTCTGATAAGAGCGTAACGATTGAGAAGAAGAAGTTCAGCGGAGACCCTTGGAGAAGAACTAACAAGAAACTCCAGAAATCAATTTATTATAATCACCCTTAACAAACATAAAAATTACAAAGAGTGGGCAAAAAACACAACGCTGGTAATACTAAATTTACCTTTCATACAAAATAACACGCAATGGCGGAAACGTCAAATTTAGTTCCAAGTTTGGCTACTGCCACCTTATGTGGCGGGTACTCTAGATGGAATATTGTAGAGTACCCGCCACATACGGTGGCAGTTGGAGGCGTCGCCACAGTCGCGTAATCCAGTGTTGCCAGTAAACACGCCAAAACTAGCACTCACTGTGCCATACGGCTCGATACATTATATTGAGGTTTCATTTGTAACGATCTTTGGTTGCAGAGCTATAAACTCAAATAAAACAAATTAATATATCTAAGTCAAAATATGTTTATTTAAAATAGGCCCTATCACAAGCTCTCTTTGAAAGTTATCTTATGATCTAAGTATAAATTAAAAAAACTATTTCAAACATGGCACTGAGCATTGTCTTTACATATTATTTATTATTTATAATATTCTAGATGGAAGATTGTCTTTTTTTTTTATTAGTTTATTTAACGGCTGTATGGTAACGAAGACCTTCTAGCCTGTCTTAGTACATCAAAAATACATTAAAACAACAACAAAAAAGTACAAAATGGAAAAAATATTACTAATAGTTTCCACTGAATTATTAGATCTCACCAATAGAATTTTTGATAAACTTGTATAAGGACTTGTAACATTTAACTTCTTTAAGAATGTCATGTATAGTGATTGGAATATCTTCTTTTTTGTGATAGATCTCTAATAATTCGGCGACTAAAATTACAAAACAAAACAAACGCATTCACGACCATTAACCCTTGCGGGGTAGTCAGAGGTTCAGGTGTCCATCTCCGCAATTGCGAAGGTAGTAATTCTATGGACACCTCGAACCCTCGTGTTAACCAGATAGTCAGTACTCAATGTGACAGGTGGTCAGCCATGTCGCCATTTACAAGCACTAACTATTACCTGTTCGACGAACAGGTAGGTTTCCTCACGATGTTTTCCCTCACCGTATAATAATTCAACGCATTTCGTAAATGTGTTTTTATTACGAAAATGTACATAGAAATTCATTAAACTTCATTTCCATTGGTACATGCTCAAACGGGATTTGAACCCTGTACCCACTGATACAGAGCCAAGCCCCAAACAACTGAGCTACGTCGAATTACTGAGCTACGTCGAATTAAACTTCGACTAAAATTACTCTAAATTCGACTAAAATTACTCTGTGCAAAACATGTTTTTGACAATAAAAAATTATGTGGGTTAAATCCTCGGGAAAAAAGATTGTCAACAACATGACTCATTGTTCAGAAACAAGTACATTTCAATTATGGTTTTTACTCTTTCGTATCAAAAGGATTCAATTCCAATTTCAAGACGCTTATGTGTTCAATAAATTATTAGACTTATATTAGCACTAGATCAAAGTTATAATTTTAATCTTATATATGTAAACAGATTTATTGTAAACAAGATGCGTATAATTTTTGAAAAGAACACATAAGTAGGTTTTGATAGTGAGAACACTCGTTTTCAATATTGTAAAAGTATAATGTAGCGGTGGTGGTCGAGCAACAATATATGTCACTTGTTATTAGTAAAATCATTTCAGAATTATAAAATTCCATTCAATTTTAAAGTTTTGCACCATAACCTCACATGCAAGTGTAGTGCATCAAGGCTATTGAAAACATGATTATAAAAGATAATAACTAATTGTTTGTTTTGGTTGTGTATCACACAGTAACGTAGTTTGATAGTGTTTTTGTATTGTTGGTAAAATGGTTGAAGCGGAGAGAGTACCTGAAAATGGAGATGATGTAAATATGGAAGAAAATACTAAAGCGAATATATCTAAAGGCATTAAAACAAAAACCAGGAAGCGTGGTATTGTTTATTTATCCACTATACCACCATATATGAACGTAGCGAAAATACGTGAAATATTCAGTCAGCATGGTGATGTGGGAAGGATTTATCTCCAGCCAAAAGGAAGTAAGTTTAGAGGTTATATTTACATTGAGACTACTAAGGAAAACAATGTGAGGACACCAACCTAATTGTTATAGTAGATGTTGGTTAGGTAAAGTTACGTTCCTTTGAAAAGTTTCAAAGAGAATTTATTTACGATTTTTAGCTAATAAGGTTTCTTTGGTTTTTGTACCATTTGCCTTTTGAGAGACAAGTGTGATGTGTGTTCTATAAACATGTTGGGAGCTAATAATACTAAATGTATTGACAGCAAATATTATTGTATTAATAATATTATAATCCCACTCTACTCTTTCAGAACCAGGCGAGAGACGAAAGCGTGTTCCAGACCAGTTCACGGAAGGCTGGATTGAATTTGAGAAGAAGAAAGTAGCCAAACTATTAGCTGCTCAGTTGAACAACACCAAAATTGGAACTAGGAAGAAGTCTCGCTACTACGACATGATTTGGAACATCAAGTATATTCCACGGTTCAAATGGGTACATCTTAGTGAGAGGTTAGCATATGAGAAAGCGGCAATGAAGCAGAGGTTACGTGCCGAAATCGCACAAGCTAAGAAGGAAGCTCATTACTTGCAAGACAATGTGGAAAGGAGTAAAAAGCTAAAGAAAAAGAAGAAGGATATTGTAAATAAAGAAATTGAAAGTTAAACTAGTATTTTATTTCCTAAATTTACATAATCTGGTTACTGTTTAAATATAGACTAAAAGAAATGCCCCTTTAAGTATCCAACTCTGATTTAAATTTATTCTGGAATGTAATGATCGAATATAAGAAAGAATGTATATGGACCTAAAGGGATCCATGATTAGTCAGAATGCAATGATCCAAAGTGAAATTTTAAGTTGGATACTTAGCACAAGGCTTACAAAACGTTTAGAAACAAAATAAATAAAACAGGTATATTATCTTAAACAAATCTAAGTAACTAAAGGCTGTAATAACTTTAAAATGGATATAGTTAAAAAGACTTAACTAATATGACAAGAAATTAAGTATTTCAAAGCATTATTTGAATTACATGTGGGTTTTTCGGCCATAGAATTACTATCTTTGCAATAGCGGAGACGGAAACCTGAACCTCAGAGTACCCCACAATGTTTAAAGGTAGTGAATATGTTGGCAATAAGTGCATCTAAGCTATCTGTGCAAAGATAATTATGTTTCTGTATAATTTGTTTTTGTAACTGGCACTGGGCAAAAAATCCTGAAAGCCGGAGTTTCTTGTTGGTTCTTGTCCGAGCCAGGGCTTCCAAACCAACAGTAGAATTTCAATGCATAGAGTGTCAGGCAAATGTTTTTGACTTTCAATGAATGTACTGTACTTGTACTTATGTTGAATGAAAACATTTGACTTTGACTTGTGACTATTTCATATTCTATTTCTTGTCCACATTTGTTCAATTGAAACATATATATTATATACATATACATTTGATCTATCAGATGATAGCCCTCCCATCTATAATCTCTTCAACCCTCATCCTCTGCTTTGGGGTCATGGGATCTGGAGTGAGTTTATTCTGATAGCGCCTGGGCGGTATCTTGTGAGAGAGTATCCCTTGGGAGAATTCTCTGTGCACCCTGACGCCATCTAGGGCATTCGGCTGGAGCTTCTCAAAGATATGAAACTCCTTTATAAACTGTTTTCGCTGTTTCTGCTTGGCAAAATGGTAGCGGTGTCTGCATACTACACGGCTGAAAAGTTTTGAATTAATAAAGTAAATAATATGTTCATGTGCTAAAGGTATACTAGAGATTGGTTATAATAGTGCCTATATACGGCGATACCTATCACGTTGGTTGCTGTCTATCTAGTAAAACCATACCTTTTAAGAATTTCAAGCCTCTGACTACCCCCCCTCACATTAAAAAGGGACTGTGTATATACATGTCGTGATGCATATGATATGTATAGGTATTATTTAAAACATAAAGTTGTTTTAAGATTACAGTCATATACATGCACATCCCCTAATTCCCTTTGGGAAATTCCATAATTTCTTAGTTACTTTACAGGATACTTATGGGGATTGAGATGTCATTTGGAACAATGGTAACAGGTTGCTAGCCCACTGATCAGTAAATTCTATTTATCAATAGTCCAAAGACATTCCGGGAAGAATGAATGCAATTTATATCTCCGAGATTATCACATGACGATTATTTTTAATAATTTTTGGTAGTAAACTGTAACAGCCATTTAAGCTTTTAAATTCACGAAATGGCGAAGATTCTCCTTTACGATTGGCCTCTTATAGAGCTAAAAGTGTTAGGGCTAAATTTTAGCAATAATTTGATGCGTATAAATATGATACTTACTAGTCAAGAAACAGCTTCGTGTACGAAGGGTATATGCTGACATCAGATCTGGATAGTTCTGGAAAGCCAGGGTAGATAGGCACTTTGCGAACCTTAGCTTGTTTGTCTGCATCAACATTCTCTGTGTTTTCTTGCATTGTAGATACGCACACACCCTTTGTGTTTTAAGCTTTCATAAATTCATTTAGGACGGTTAGATTGATAGCATAAGGATTTGTTAGGTCTAAGAAATATCTAGTTTGGAAAGGTTGTATAAGTCAGTATTTAATAAAATTAGCTAAACATGTATTTACCATCATCAATAAAACAAATTGGTTGCCATGGTCACAGATACAAGAATACTATGGCATTGTTTGACTTTGATTTGTTGGACAAAGATATTCACTATTTGTATGTGCAACAAATTCGACTAATGAATCAAATCTTCAGAGGCAAAGTTTTTGATTCTATAAATTGAATAACAGTCTTCAACAGTTTCATCCTAGCATGTAGAGTTCTGAATTTCTATCACATGCAGTTCTGTGTATTTAGACTTTTGTTAAAGTTTTGTAATTTAAAATAGAATAGAACAGAACAAACATTTATTAACATTCAGAAACATTGTTGAACATAATGTGTAACTGTCAATGGGTTCTTGCTCAGCACCTGTGTCCGCCCTGCTAATTTCTTGGCAATCCACCATTAATCTCAAGCTAGGACCACATACTCAACATACTATCTACTTACTATCACAGTGTAGTAAAGTAACACATGAGACTGACAAGAGTATAAATAAAACAACACTTCCAAATAGTAACGGTTTATTAAATCATACATACATATATTAGTTACCTCTACTAATTAGCTTCCCAGCTGTTTGATAGTTAACACTTTATTTACATAATCTACTTGCTGGCACTCAAGATGCCGTCAACGCTGCTATGCGACTCTGGCAGACGCATTCATTGAACTGGTTCACCACCACTGAGCATAACAGAGGTCTCGAGGCGTTCGTTTCGTAGCATTTAAGCACCTGAAATTAATAAATGGTTTTATGTAAGTAAAATCTTTAATTTCTATTGGCATATTAGTATCCATTTTGTTACAATTGTTATTAAATTTGAAAATAAATTGCGATTAAGTTGTAGAAGTAACAACAATAATAATTGTGTTGAAACAGAATCCCAATTAAAACAACAATGTTGAAAACCTTCAATTTCTGAGGGGTGTTTTGGGTGACTCACAACTTAGGAAACTAGTTATCCTTAATAATAACAATCTACATTTATTAACTGTAAGGTGCACTTGACTCATTATCTTGCACATTGATTACATCGATCTAATTTATAGAGACCAAATTAATTTCACCAGGACAACTAACATTTGAGCCTCTTACTACTCAAAGGTTTATCTGTTTTGTTGCCTACATACCTGTGCTTTCTGCTCCTGGCAGGGTGGAGTTTTGAAGTAATTCTTCTCATGCATAGTCTGGAACAGGGTGTCCGTCTCATTCAACGTCTTGGTGTACTCTTCTACCATACTTTCATGAATCTTCTTGTGGGAGTTCTTGAGCTCATCAATACGGTGCGCCCAGTACGCTTCCTCGGCCGCTTTGTTGCGCATCCTCTGGGCATCTGCGGTGTAGAATCCTGTGGGAATGGTCGGTGCTGGTGGTGGAGTTGGTGCAGCAGGCCTGGAAGGAGCGGATTGTGGTTCTGGTCTGTTTTGTCTCTGAAAGATGAACATTGTTTTTTATTAGTTATTGTTGTAATAGGCCTGTGTTCTCTATCTATGTCATGAGTAAATTTGTTTCATTCTTTTATTTAGAAATAAAGCATAGATAATTTTTCTAAACTCTACTGATAAGAACTCAATTATCCCTAAAAATTATTGCATAACTTTATAGTTTATATACCTCTTAAGGGGTCATTCATGTATTTAAGTATATATTATAAGTTTATTATACAATATTATTTAAAAAAGAATAAAATGTTTTTATTTTTATAATTACTATCACAGCCAATTAGCCCTTTTGAAGCAATCAGATTGCGTGTTCATCACCAGTATGTCAGACGTAATATTCTTAGCCACCTAGAACTATTCTGTTAAACAGATAGTCAGAACTCAATATCACAGAGCAGAGTCGCCATTTACAAGGACTGAGTAACAATACTCAGTAATACCTTTTCTGAGGAATGGGTAGGTTTAATCAATATGTTTTCTTTTACCATGAATGAATTATTATTTACACTATATTGCAAATGAAATGTTATGACACTAACATGAGGTCACTGTAGAAATATGTCCAGTAATTTATATTATAATAAGAGAATAATCTAAAGGAAGAGATTTTCTCATATCATTATTATAATTAGTTATAATAGTTAAGCGGCAAAACAACTAAATAATCTTTACAGAGTACACTAAATTCGGTAGTTTTTAATGTATTCTGAAGCAAAACAGTGATTATAACCTAAGTTAGAATACTGTCTCATAGTGAAGACTTGTATAGGTAAATATATGTCTTGAGCCGCACGTTTTACAGTTAGATAGCCCGGTGATTGATTGAATCAAGTGTTTATTATGGTTTAATTAAAATTATGTAATGTGAATTTGTATATTTACGTTTGCAGCCAGTTGGGATTGTATCCTATCTACGGCTTCTGGGGAAAGTTCCACAGCATTATCATTTTGTACGGTCACTTTACGTGTACTCTGGGAGGCTCCCATTTTGCTACATAAACAGTTAAACTAATTAATAATAGAAGTATTCAACCACTATACATTTTCGACAAAAATTCGAGTAAAATAATTTGTCGTATGGTTTACTGTCATAATATGACATTGACATTTAAAGAGTTAGTCTATGGTTCGGTTACCAATACACAGATTAATTTCAACAGTAGCTGGTTCATCTACTTGTTTATAGATGGCAGTTTGAACTTTACTTCAGTGGTTTGGAGTTTATATATTATTTTTACTATTTTTACTTTATATATTATTCAAGTTCAGAAATATCTATTTACGTTTTATCATATTAAGCAGTTGCAGAACTTAAATAATAAGATTTAATTTGATAACAACAATTAAACATATAGTACAAATAAACCATTTCAAACGAAAGGGGGTATATTAGCCTAGACAGTCGCTTTGGCAATAGCTATATGCAAAGTTATAGTCGAATAGTCATTCAATAATAGTTGAAATCTCTTTTCATTGGATATAATTTATTATTCATGTACGTATTGTTTATAACAATTGCTGTGATAATGAAGAGATACCTAAGAAATAATATATATTTATAAATTACTTCCACGTATATCACGACTACTATTCCTTGTAGTACTTTTAAAATATACACCTTTTCAATGTAGTAGAACATTCACCGACTTACCCTATCCAATCTTCACAAGATAGTTAGCAGCAATCGAATAGGTGGTGTTTTTGTCACCATCTACAGGCACTGACTATTAACCATTCTGTGGAAGGTTCCTTCATTTTCTTTTAAGTTACGTTTAAAAGGAAAAATAAATCTTTATATCATCAACAACAACTACTAACAGTAGGTGAGTATCTTTGTTAAAATGTGACATTTGCTGCAGCTAGATCAGCGAGAGTCGCTAATAAACCAGCATTTCCCAATGGACGGAAGAATGCCAGTACAAATCACCGTCTGTCGTCTGATTTCTATTTATGGCTTCTAATTACAGACGATCGTTCTGTAAGTAGAGCAAGGAAAGCTCATTTCGAATGCAAAACGGCGCTGAGACGCTTTTTATGCTCTCTTGCAAGTTTGCTACATTTATAACTAGTTACAGGCTATGTCAATTAAATTACATGAAACCGCTAGTCTGGGACGTGCATTAAATGCTAACTAGAGATCGCGCCACATACGGTGGCAGTTGGAGGCGTCGCCACAGTCGCGTAATTCAGTGTTACCAGTAAACACGCCAAAACTAGCACTCACTGTGCCATACGGCTCGAAACATTATAGGTTTCATTTGTAACGATCTTTGGTTGCAGAGCTATAAACTCAAATAAAACAAATTAATATATCAAAGTCAAAATATGTTTATTATACTATTTCAAACATGATTAATAATTAACGGGACTTATCCTTC
This sequence comes from Leucoptera coffeella, assembly GCA_030578115.1. NCBI lineage: Eukaryota > Metazoa > Arthropoda > Insecta > Lepidoptera > Lyonetiidae > Leucoptera > Leucoptera coffeella. Next base: position 170,526 of record JAMBLF010000572.1, on the reverse strand, counting down.
TTATTATATATTACATATATTATGTGTTCCTTCACTCTGTCCGCAATAGACCGTTTAGTCTGTTCGACATAGGATTTCCCACAGCTGCAATCAATCTTATACACACCCTTATATCTTATATCATGAGTATAAATCGCGAATCTCTTAAAACTATTATTTCAAACATGGCACTGAGCATTGTCTTTACATATTTTTTACCGAGGTTAGATCAGCGGAGACCCTAGCTTGGAGAAGAACTAACAAGAAACTCCGGAAATCAATTTATTATAATCACCCTTAACAAACATAAAAATTACAAAGAGTGGGCAAAAAACACAACGCTGGTAATACTAAATTTACTTTTCATACAAAATAACACGCAATGGCGGAAACGTCAAATTTAGTTCCAAGTTTGGCTACTGCCACCGTATGTGGCGGGTACTCTAGTGTCTGTATGTAGAGATCGCGCCACATACGGTGGCAGTTGGAGGCGTCGCCACAGTCGCGTAATTCAGTGTTACCAGTAAACACGCCAAAACTAGCACTCACTGTGCCATACGGCTCGAAACATTATAGGTTTCATTTGTAACGATCTTTGGTTGCAGAGCTATAAACTCAAATAAAACAAATTAATATATCAAAGTCAAAATATGTTTATTATACTATTTCAAACATGATTAATAATTAACGGGACTTATCCTTCTTATTATATATTACATATATTATGTGTTCCTTCACTCTGTCCGCAATAGACCGTTTAGTCTGTTCGACATAGGATTTCCCACAGCTGCAATCAATCTTATACACACCCTTATATCTTATATCATGAGTATAAATCGCGAATCTCTTAAAACTATTATTTCAAACATGGCACTGAGCATTGTCTTTACATATTTTTTACCGAGGTTAGATCAGCGGAGACCCTAGCTTGGAGAAGAACTAACAAGAAACTCCGGAAATCAATTTATTATAATCACCCTTAACAAACATAAAAATTACAAAGAGTGGGCAAAAAACACAACGCTGGTAATACTAAATTTACTTTTCATACAAAATAACACGCAATGGCGGAAACGTCAAATTTAGTTCCAAGTTTGGCTACTGCCACCGTATGTGGCGGGTACTCTAGCAATATTACATGTTAATGACATAACAAGCCCTATCATTATAATAAAAGTGACCGAAGAGATTCTGTCTTTGATGTTCTGTGTGAATACAGAAGCGATAAAGAGATGGACAAGTGACAACGTTGATTTTTTTATAGAAGGGTTTATTCATAAACAGAGAATAAAGATGTACATAACAGGATGTAAATTGTTGTTGTATTACTTAAGAAAAAAAAAAATATATGTCAAACACATAGAGATTCATGTCCTTTAATCCCTGTCGGGGTGTAGAGACGGAATAATATTTCCTAGTTTTTTAGTTTATTTATATGAAACATTGTTACAGGTTGGTAGCCCATCGTCCTATATGTTTCATTTCCCCCTAGTCTATTACTCACCTCCGACGACATGCCGGTAAAAAGGAGATCAAGCTATCATTCAATATACATTCCAGATTAGCACGATTAAAAAATCTCATAAGGAATATAATGAACATAGAAAGTTTATTCCTACATTTTTATCCCCTTTATATGGTCATACATATATGGCCATAACCCTAAAATAAAGATACTACATACCACTAGTCATATGTAACTAGTGGTATGTAGTATCATTATTTTAGGGTTATGGCCCTATATACACAAGAATTGAAAAATTTGTCAGCGTCGTTCGAAGTGGCGATCGATAGCCTCTGCCTAACCCGTTAGGGACGTAGAGGTCTGGATATTTGTATGTATATACAAGAATCGTCCAAGGCGAGTAAGTACCATATCTAGGTGAGCAATCTCCACACAAAGCCTTTCCATTCAATTCAATTCAACCACAGTCACAATGGCAAAGTTATCATAACGAGTGCTCGCTACGCCCATTCTTGGGTTAAAGACACTAACGTGCGAGAAATAGTTTAAACTACTCTGTGAAGGTCTTTGGCCAATCAAAGCCCAAGGGTCCACTAATTCTTTTTCAAAATATTAGTTGAATATCAACTCGGAAACAGTGTTAAGTTGTTCGTGGAGTAGCAAAAGTGACAAAATTTGTCATTTTTAGTCAAAATTTTACACTTCTGCTAATCCACTACCAACTTCACAGTATAATTGAAGTGATATTCAATTTCGATTGGTCTCAAACGCATTAGTAAACTGGGGCACAAGTTTCACCAAATAACCAACGTATGGTTGGCGAACCTATCACCGTTCTTTGTACGAGTACTAATGTTTATCTAAAGGGATAGACAGTTGAGGTTATCTATACTTTAGATGGTAACCCATGCAAATACTGACCATGCTTAACTGTTTTTAACTTCGGTGATCAAGTGAGAACCGGTGTAATAACATGGTTATGGCCGTTGTTTACCCATTGATTGAATAACATTCATTTGGAAATACCGGCCATATGGTAAACCATAAATGGACAACACAGAGTAAATTGAACATGGCATAGCAAAGATATTCGATGTAAAGCCAATTAAAGGTAAAGGTGTTTTAATTTACACGCACATAAATTTCGTGTTCATAACTCTTCAAGGGAGGATAGTAATAAGATGTTTTGTTCTATTTGTTTGCACATACATATTCAAGTCTTTCAAAACCTTTCGGGGTGGACAAAACCTCGGAATCGAATAAATGAGATAATTAAGAATGAAAGAAATGAAATAAGATAAGAATTGGTCTATATTATTCTTTTAGACAGAAAAGAATCACACTTATCTCAGTGCACATTCTACATTCTGACTACCCCAAAAGGAATCTATGTGAAATGAAACAAACCTGAAAAGGCCCTTACATATTACATCAAGGCAATAGTCCTTAGCAATTACACTGTAAGTGGAATTAATTTTCTTTGGAAAGGCTAAACCGAAGCACTAAGTCTTTAAGTCCTAAGTTAAGGATCAGGCCAAGCTAATTGTTATTGGACCTAATCTCAGTGATATGGGTTAACTTAAGAGTGACACTATTGGTCTGATCTATTTCCAAGTCTGGTCATTATTAGACATATGTAAGTATATAAATACATATCACTGTGTATGTGATTATATCTTGAGTCAAAGGTTTATATAATATTATGAGATTGTCTTTTACTATCTGTAATTGTGGTTATCAGATAGAATAACGAGACATGTCCTATCACAGACTACTTTGAATACACCGAAATGTTATACTGAAATCTGTGATGAAAAAACAGCTATTTACGACCGGGGAATACAATAATCCGTCATTTTAATACACACTTCTAATTCATTTTAATGGCTGCCCAAAAGTCAGCGGGGACGTCACAATAACAATTGATTTTCTACCTGCCAGCCCCGACGCTACACGGGTATGTCATTATAGAAATACCTGTAGAATATCCCTTAATCAATTATGAGCTGTAATACCAGGTGTTAAGGTGGAGTTTCGAGTGGCAAACGCAGATAAAACGGTTAACAACAAGTCATCCTATTCACAGAGGTGTAAATCCTCTTTGGAAAAAATGCGTACCGATCTCAAAGGTAAGATGAAACTTAAATATGGTCTAAAATTATAAATGCTGCTATAGTTATATACATTCATGCGTGTATATTATACATATATACAAGGCTTATTTATTTATAATAATATGGTAAGGGCAACATCGTGAGGAAACCTACCTGTTCCCCTAACAGGTAATAGTTAGTGCTTGTAAATGACTTACCACCTGTAACATTGAATACTGAATATCTGGTCAACACGGGTTCGAGGTGGCCATAGAATTACTACCTTCGCAATTGCGGAGATGAACACTTGAACATGCGACTACCACGCAAGGGTTGATGGTCGTGAACGCAGTTGTCTTTGTCTTTATCATTCATGATGTTGGGTGGTGGTGGAGAGGTTAGATAGAAGCTTATCTGAAGCTATCACAACGAATTCTCGTCACAATTTGTTGCATACATGATAAAGACTAAGGTTTAAGAACTTGTGATAGTTCTGACACATCTCCATAGATATATGCGTGACGTTTGCGTTCAGCTGAATCCCTATCAACTAGTAAAGATGTCATACAATCCTAAACCCTAACCGAAATATTAACCTTTATTGTGGAATGTAAACGTTTTAACGGTAACGCAATAAATATAAATTTTCTCATAAGTAATGGGTACTTACCGTGGTATCATGTTTAATGCTTTCTTAAATGTCGCAGTAGTGTACGGAATATTAAATGACCATAAAATAATAATTAAAAAATGAATTATGCATCTGTTCCACTTAAAATATCTTGATGATATAAATACAGGATCATTTAATAAATGCTATTGCAAAAAGTAAAACTTATTTTCTGAATTCAAATAGCAGTAATAAAATGATAATACATCAGGAATTACAATTAACTGTAGCTACTTATGTATTATATATTTAAAGAATAATTATTTTTAGAAGTTTTGCACTTCCCTATAATAAAGAACCATTACGTTACGTCGAATATTTGTCTTAGTATTTTAGTGTCTCTAGGTTTTAGATCTATTTACACATTATTCTATTTTAAATATCAACCATAAGCTTATTAATATAAACAATATTAGTCACGTCAAAATCTGCAGTAGTATCAAATCTATACATATTTGGAAAATAAGTTTAAATTTAAACTGAAACCCAGAGCCATTTTTTATTACCTACGTATGGGTTCTGTTGGAAGCTGAAGCTGCAAGATTTCGACCATAATCGAGTGGTCAACGACCTCAGATAATAATTGTTGGGTAGCCTCTGGTTATGGTCGTTAGAGAATATTTCGAGAAATGATATTCGGCTAACGAATTTTTTTACGCACGGAACATACGGCGGCCATCTTGGCTTCGTGTGTCATGAATCATGATAATTTTGACAAACGACAATGGCCCAAGCATGAGTAGGCATGGATGAGATGATTTTCAGCCTGGGTAATCGTAAAATATTACAATAATCATTTTCACCACTCGTAAGAAAGGAAGAGATGCGTTTACACAGCCTTAAAATAAAATTTCGGGAAAAGAACATAGACCATCTGCAAGGAGCACGACGTCAATATACATATTTTGATACATGTACTATTCAAAATAACTCTATTTACTATTTAGTAAGGGTAGAAAAGATATTAAATTAACTAATAAGAGCTCCAATTACAAGCGCATTATATTACACTTCTTAAATATAACATGCGATATTTCCTTCGCGTTTTCCATTCACCATGCAACAAATAAAAAACGTTATAGCTGAGATATGAGTACAACTTAGAGCGAGCGCAGGTGGTAAATTACACATGGAGACTCGGTACAAATAACTCAATTATTGGGTAAACAACCCACCTATCGTTTGGTTGTCTATTAGCGGTATTTTCTTTAAATAGCCCGTTCAACAACTCAAACATTTGAATCTGATTATGCTATATGACCGGACAGTGTTTTGAGGCGTGTTGTGTGCTCATCAAATTAACGCAGTAATGCTACTTCACACTTACGTGGGTACGGGGTTTTAGGAATTCTATTGACTAAGCATTGCCTGAATAAAGATTAGGGTTGGTAATGTTTAGTTAGTGTGGCATTAGTGCTTTTGGATACCCGAAGCATACTTCTTACAGATAGTCAGTATCCAAAGTGATGAAACATTTCTCTGCTCTGGATCTGAATGATAATTCTTAAAAATATGGAAGAAATATATTACTATAGTAATAATGTGCGTATTACATATAAATGGATACTTTTGCATTCACGTTGGTCAAGTAATTTTCGGGTAGAACGGAACCTTCTGGACACAACATCGAGTTACTTACCATTGCTAGTATTATATTATCTGTGCCATTGCATTAGTTGAACATAAGAGTGTCATAGTTTTTCTACGAAAAGTTTGCTAATATTTCACCTAATATATTAATATTAACCCTTAGTTACTTTCAGAGTCGCGTCAAAAAAAAAATCGGACAGCGTTGTAGTTATGTTATGTATCATCAATCGAGCGAGTATGACTTGTGCTCTACTTTGATTTGAACTAGAAAGCTTCCCTACAGTTCCATATGTTCTTCCTCAAACACTGAACTATATTCATTTCTTATTATTATCAATTTGTCACTTCTTACATTATTGCCATCTATAAATGTATAAGTAGGTAACAAGATGACGTATCCATAGGCGACTCGAATACTGGTTTAATTATGCGAATGTACAAAATTCGTCTATTAATATTCGGCCAACGTGATCGAAACTAGTTGTGTTATGCGATCGTGAGCCTTATTCTTGTATATCTTTTTTAAAGGGTAATAGTGCTGTCACGAAATGTGGGAATGGAGCGGGAAATAGCAAAAGGTTTACCGGCCAACCCTTGAAAGTTATTTCTGGTGGCTGAACGGCACTTTTCTTCTGTTAGGTTTTCGTAATAATAAATATATCGGCGTCCTTAAATAAAAAATGTGTATTTCCTTAAAGGATGTTGGATAGAAGTTTATGAAATTATGCCCCCGCCTAAGCTTTCCCTATTGTCAACATCTTTCTCTTTAACAGTAGGCTAACGATGCTTTGCTATTGATAAAAGTAAAGTCAAAATATTTGTGTTTATATAAATAGAGATATTGGGCATATAATCCATATATTTACGCCTCTATGTATACATTAACCTTCTCATACATCTTATTCTGTTTTTCACTACGTACACCCGCCTTAAAAAGAATTAAAAATGAATGTCTCCAATTTGATCTGTATAACTTCTACGCGGCCTACCTCGTCCAACTCTACCTTCCACTTTAATGCAATATAATGCATATGATGTAAGCTTGTTATTCATTATATACTCTATTGTTAGTGGACTAAATGATTAATACCCTCATTGATTCTTCTATTGTTATTTCGAAAGCCCTATCTCGAAGACTAAACATTTTCAGACCATCCCATCCGGAATGAAAGAGGAGTATGTAATATCACTACATACTATAAAACAAAGTCGCTTTCTTTGTCTCTATGTCCCTTTGTATGCTTAAATCTTTGAAACTACTCAACGGATTTTGATGCGGTTTTTTTAATAGATAGAGTGATTCAAGAGAAAGGTTCATATGTATAATAACATCCATTAAATAGTGGAGTAGGCTATATATTTTATTCCCTTGCGAAGCCGGAGCGGGTCACTAGTACATACATATAACGTAAATTTGTAGGTACTTCTTTTTGATTATTTTTTATATACGTTATTTATATATTGCTTCTGTACCTATACAAATATTGTCTCTATCAATCCGCCATTCCCGGAGGTGCGTGGCAGTGTCCAAACAGGCTTCTCTGAGCGCCAGTCGGCCTGTAATTGATGTCCGTCCGCCGTTGAGATAAGCCCACGGCGCTCGCACCCACCGGGGCAGACAGGACCCATAAAGGCCATCACGACCTCTGCTGCAGTGAGGGAGGATAGAGCTAAACGTTTTATTATAGTATATTCGCTTTAAGAAAATAGTGACGTCATCAAGGTCTCCATGATTTAACCAATGAGATTTTATAGGGGTTGTCTGTTATTGGTCAATGTGACTTCTTTTCTCATTTACTCATTGGCCAGTTTAACCTCTGAATATCATGACGTCACTATTAACTTAACGCGAATAGACTATAGTGGGTAGAATAGCATTGGTTGTAGGGCAAGAAATGGGCTATGAAAGAATGTATGTATGTTCTATACAAATAAAAGATCTATATGTTCACGTCCTTTAATCCCTTTTGGAGTGGACAGAATCTTGGAGACATGAAAACATCTTCCTTGGATACCTTGGAACCTTGGCGATAGAATCATATTTCTAGGTTAATTTTTATCATGAATATTGATGTTGTGTTGTCATAGAAACATTGGTGACCGGTTGCTAGCCTATCGTCTAATATATTAGTACAGTATAATATATTCTGTACACCCCTTGAGCATTAGTCGCTTGCTACGTCATTCCGGAAAGAACGACAACTAGTTAGCCCCCTTTTTACGTCCTAGACAGGACAACGTATAATATATAAAGATCTATGTCGTGAAGAAATCTATCTATCTATGTAGATAGGTATCTGTAAACACAGATAAATTTATCATCCGTCTTGTAAGGTACTAATTATGTGGAGAAACGTGGGTTTTAACTTTTATAAAGACCATTCATATAAATTAATTCAATTGTTCCAACTAAAACAGGTAAGTATGGAAATTCATAGTTCATTTAATCATAGCCTTAATTAAAATCCCTACCATACTTTCTACAAAAGCTTCGCTATTCTTAAGGTTAAAGGTTCATAGTTGAGTTAAGACGGTAATTTTCCTTTAACTACGGATTCCGTACAACTTCGTTAGTAAGAAACTGTATTAGATCGCAGGCTAGAGGTTCAAACCTCTCATTGGAAAGTGCCTTAGTCGCTTGTTAGGCCAAACCAAGTATAAGCAACGATTCACGACGTACCAGCCTACTTGGTGCTCTCTATAATTGAATTTTGCCATCAAATTTTACTATGATTTTACAAGAAAACGGGACTTAATGCGTATATTGTATAAACAAAGTATTGCAACATGGCCGAAACGTCGGGTACAAAGGTAATACTTTGTTTATAATTAATACGCGATAAGTCTCGTTTTCTTGTAAAATGAATAAAAAATGGCAATATATTATATATATATGGCATATAATTATAGATTGTTGCTGTGATTTTAGTTTGACGATAAATTTGATATCATAAAAAGTACAAGTATGTTTATTTAAGACAAATAACAGACAAATAGACGAACTCTTAAAAAGGTTGATGTTAGAAGTACCTTTAACCGTCGAGTGTGTAAAAGTTGGTGTACGGATGTAACAATGCTAAAATTGTTAATCAGTATAAGGACAAATGGGGATCCCTGATCTCAGCCTACACCTCTATTGGAAGATGGACTAGCAACCTGTCTCCAAGGTTTCATTATAACAACGAAACCCAAATATTCATGCTAAAAAGTGACCTAGGAGATGTTATATCTTCAAGGTTTTGTCCATCCCGGAAGGGTAATAACATGTGAATGTATATATATGTATGTATAGGCATGATAAATTTCCAATATAATATATTATTCCCAATCCAAAATTCCTTTATAAAGCATCGACGTCAAAATTCACGTAAGCACATCGAACAACAAATTTGAATACCATTTCTCAGCTAAGGACCTTTGGAACAAATTTCCTCTCATTTACACACATCTCTTGATTTTGTGGCGCACTCAACGTGATTGCTTTTTGTTATTCGCTTTTCCGCCTTAGGTGTGAAAATTCATATGAATTTCAAAGGGCCGATTCAATTTACATAAGTTCTTTCCGCGTTTGGGCTTTGTTATGTTCTAAAAAAGTAAACGTAGACGCTCATTTGTCCATAAAGTTTTTATTGATTATACATTTTTATTTGAAATAGTTGCAAGACAGATAATAAATGTGCAATTTTTGTTGTTGAATATGATCAAACTTTTTCAAAACAGTAATAAAATGACACTTTTAACAGAGTAAAAAAGCTGTTTATGATCATACATGAATGTAATTAAACAAATAATGACACACAATAAAACGTAGACAAACATTACAATAACTATAAATTGAGTAAAATTAAGTCAAAGTAACAACAGTATTTTTTTTTTGTAAATCAATGAACTGTTTAAATGATTACGTATAATTCAAACTGTTAGAAATAGTTCAAATTAATTTATATCTTTCCACAGGAACACTCCAAGATTCGCTCAAGTCGAGACCAAAGTTTGCTCGACCCATTTTTTAAATTGAATCATTTCAAAGAGGTCGAGTCATTTCAAAACTCTTTTTATAAAACTACTTGCACAACTTCTTTGTGATATAAACTTTAAAGGACTCATTTTGAGCGGAACAGATCTCGGGACATTTTTAGTAAATTTTATTTAATCTTCAAGTGCTTTGCGAGTCTGGATAATTTAGCTTCCAGATTGGTACAAAAGGAAACGTGACGATTTTATACAAAAACTACATTTTTTATTCATAATCATATTAAGATAGTAAAAATGAATTAGTATCTTTTATTTACATATATCCGGTGCTGTAGGGAATTGCATAGACTCTTACTGTCTTGTTTTGGACATAGGGATAATCATGGTAAAAATAAAAAAATAAACAGTTTGGGTCTGGCAATCATCACCAAGTTTCCTTAAGTCTTAAGTTTGTAAGAGATCGGGAACTTTATGTTCTGGTCAAGGTGCATGTTGATGATAAAAGTCCACTAAAAATATTTATATCTTTTAAAAATACGTTGCTGTTTTAAGACGATCACAACAGGAAACAGATCATTCATTCCGAAGACCTAACCGAAGCCATAACGAATACTCGAATTTTATCTCTCCGCGGCAGACGGGAAGAAATCGTACGCAACGATCGCGTGCAAAATAAAAAAAGCCAACCCGTTCTCATTGAAACCCGCTCGACCGGTCGGCCGAGTTCGTGGCCGCCATTTTTGGCCACAGTATACGTTTATGGCCACCATTATATCTGCTCTGTGGTATTTTTAATCAATTGTAACACTTTCCGAAAAAGAAATGGAAGTAGGTTTTAAGCATTGGTAAGGATCAAAATATTTCCGAGCATAATTATTTTTAAACATACACGTTACTGAATTTTAGCTTTCAACGTTTTTAGTTTACTTTTGTTATTAGTTTACCTTCATTATGGCTGGTCAGAACTAAATCGAGACATGCGATTGCCTAACGGGTAATTAATATTCTTGTGGTAACTTTTAGTGCTTATTAACAAGATGCAGTTACTTACATTGTGTCTGACCAGTTCAGTTTAATATCATTTAAAATAATAAAACCATCCTTTTATTAGTTCATAACATATTAACACTTCTTGGAACTCTTTTTATGCCGAGTAAAAACGAAAACAATAAAAGCTAATAGACGTAGAGCAAAAACTTCTAGCATTCCATCCATTGTCAGATCTAGACCAAACTAGCCTCTAGTTAGGAAATAATAATAATAAGCAAAAAAAATTACGATCTAATTCTGATACATATCATTGATGTCGGTACCAATAAGTTTGTGAATATAGTGTTGGAAAGAGAAGTAATTTTATCGATAAAATATTAAGTGTGTAGTTTCTTCATTTTGTTTATTACTTGACGGAATGTAGTAAGTTAAATTAAAATAACTGTGGTTGTAGCAAGAAATAACGAAGACTTTCTATAAAAGCCTTAGTATAAAATTAGAAAGATTGCAGCTATATTCTGGTCTTATAAATCTTTTCTTGGATCTAAAATACGAGACCAAACTTAATTTATGAGCTTGATTTTGTAAACTGCAAAATCGTGCCGTCTCTTGGCGCCTGAATAAATTAATTTTAAAAGTATAGTTGTATATAAGGGATTATGCTTTTTTCCTCAGAAAGTTTACAAATAGTATTTGATTGGTCACTATTTTGTGACGAAAAGGCCCTTTCAGGTGAGGGACGTAAGATTTTATCGACATTCGTAGCAACCAGTAAGTACTTCTTGTATATCGATAACTCGTCACGCACAACACATCTCTATCGCAAAGTTGTGTATCGCGTTGTCGAAGCAAAAAAAAACTGTAATACGTTTTGATTGATGAACGAAAACCGACTTTGGTCAGCACTTATTTCGGTACACCATCGATCGTTCGTTGACTTTACAACGTTTTCGACGCCATTTTCTTTACGACGATTTTTTATTTCGTACATAAGAGTAGGTATATACGGTGGGGAAAACATCGTGTGGAAAACTCTTCTATCTTTCTCGATAAACAGCATATTCGAAGGTTGAAGAGGTGTCTGGTGTATCATAGGGTTTTAAGTGGCTAAAGGTTTAATTTTTGGTTACATATGATTACTTCAGGCTCTGGCGACAATACACAAAATTAGAAACTGTTCGTTTCTTCCTGACCTCCTAAGAGTTCAGTGAGGAGTTCCTCGTAGTCAGGGGTAAATAAATTAAAGAGACTGAAAAATGCCTTATATTCTGGAATCTGTGTATAAAAATATTAACTAACTTTTTACTTATATTTAATCTCTTCTTCGGTTTTCAATTCAAATCTTAACGGTCGCTTTTTATACATATGTAGCTATAGTTCAATGAATGTATACTTCATCTCAGTACGTATATGCTGGAACAAGTTTTACAGGCTCGTTTCCAATATAAACCATTCGATATTTTTATTTAATTTTTTTTAGGATAAATCTATTATAATATGTTTGTGCCCGCGATGATTTGGGACTAGGTATATAATGTAACCAATAGACTATAATTATATATTTTATTCTAAGATTTTTAAGTGAAAAAATATACTCGGTGCCATTCTGCATAACCTGCTTGACCATCCGTGTTAATAATATATTAACAGGGCTTAAAGATTACAGGTGACAATTTACGGAGAAGAAATACAGCTAGATTAGTTATACTAGTTCTGCTCATACTATTGTTATAAAGGAATAAACTTACTTGTATATAATAACAACTAATTATTAGCTTATTTATAAAAGTTTCTGAAATGGTAACAAAGAGAAACTAATAACAATTTAACAATATAATAACAATTTAAAACTAGACATTTAAATGTGATAAAAGTATAATTTTCATTTCTAAATCAATGGAGCCGCGTCCCCGAGACAAGAGTATCGGAGAGGCTCGGGCGCACCCTCAACTCACGAACCTCCGAGCAACCAATAAACGAATTTTCGATAACATCTCTCCTTTTCAGCCTTTATAATGTATTCACAAGCCCGACAAGGACGGACGCAGTTTCCGAGCCTGTTTTATTAGGGTTATGCCGTGTAAAACCTTAGTAATTTAGTTACATCCTTTTTGTGTTAGTGTGGTCGTAAATGGTCGTTTTTTGCTTATTGTAAGTATTCTGTGGTGGGTTTTTTATTTGCTTCCAAAGTACGATCTTGTTTATTTGTGAGTAGATTGATTAGCAATATGTGGAGTTAAATGTGTTAATTTATACATGGTGTCTATAAATCTTTTCCTAAAAAACCAGATTAGTATGAGATATTATGGTGTACGTATACATAAAGAATTACGTAAATGAATAAAAGTGATTGAAAGAATTAAATGTTCCGAAAACGTTTTCTTGTGGTACATACTGGTAAAAATATTTCTAATCGTAATAAATCTAAAAATATAGATACGCCAATAAGCTTTCTTTATTATCCTCTTAAGTCATCTCAATAAGTTGGTAACATACGTGTTTCGTTACATTTTTGGTAAATATATAAATTACTAAATAAATCCTTGTAATAAGGACCAACTCACTCTTGACCGCATTTTAATATTTCGTACCACAATCTATTCCAATGATTTATTTTTAAAAGTACCTGTAGGCTTTGTTCTTGGTTCAATCAGCCAGAGAAAATAAAAAAGGAATCCCATCGAAGATTATTCAATCTCTTTCTTTGTTGGTATGGTCAGTTATTCAGCAGTTTTTTACTCATGTTGTATGTAACAAGTTTTTTATACATTTATTTATTTATTATTTATCTTATACGTTCATTTAAATGGGGTTACACAGTTATCTGGCGTATTTTTCTAGTCTGATATATATGAACTTCTATATATTTTATAGATACCTGGATACTTATAATATCACTCTTTTTAGGTTACAGATTCAAGACCGTTGTGTTGTCTACACTTATTTGCTTTGCTTGCTTGTTTTGTCAAGTCACCTTTAAAACGTTAATATATACTGAAATTAAACGCAGTTGATTATAACTGTAATTTTTCCTTGAAGTAATAAGAACTAGACCAGCCACTATTACCAATATCCCGAAATGTCTCACATCTTTATCAGCTAAAACAAAAATTCCAAAAACATTTTCGTAGTACTTCAGATATTACGAGTACAACTTAAATAAACACACGAAAATATAAATTAAAGCAATTCTGATTATAACAGCAACATAAACCCTTTTCCACACATGCTAGAAAGGTAGCTAGTTACCATATACAAGTCCCAAACTATGAAAGCTGTGCAAACCTCTGCACAAATCTGTGAAGCAATAAGCGTCTCCTAACAATGGCGTTCGAACTCGTCAAAGGCAGCGATCATTTGCAATTTAATCCAGAACATTCGATAGCTATTCAGTTGTTTTGCGGTCAGACCAGCTTGTAGTGGGTGCTTGAAAGAACGGCTTATTCTGGTGTTCAAGGGAAAGGAATAGTTATTATGCGTCTATATTAATTGAATATCCTATATCTGCCTATATACGGCGATACGGTTCACTATCCACGTTGAATTCTGTCTATCTAGGGAGATGCGGGCTTCGAGTGACCCATACCTAACATGCCTTCGAAATTTCGGAGATGGGCACTCAAGCCTCTGACTACCGCCACAAGAGTAACAATTTTTTTTTGTATGTCGTGAAGTGTATGTATGTTAAGGGAATAGGTAGACTATTGATGGCAAGCATTACTCTTTGTCTCATTGAGATCTATTAAGGTTCTCGTACATGCTCTTCCATTCTTCACGCTACGTTCAAACACAATATAATCAGTTTAAATGAGTAATAATGAGAGTTGAATATATGTACATATATACCTCCTACGACATCCTGGTGAGAAGGTTTTCTAGTGAGTAAACATGTACTAATACACATACAAGTAAATTTTTTTATTACTAAAGTGAGTGTAGTATTTAAGTTAATTGGTGTGAGTGGAGCAAGAGAGATTTGTCAGGATCATTCCAGGTGGCGATCGATAGTCTCGGCTCTGTCTATCCCGATGGGGATGTAGAGGCGTGAATATATATATGTAAGTTCCAGTCTAGCATGGGATAAACATGGGTTAAATGGAATGGGATGTGTTAGTGATCCGTAGGTAGTAACAATTGATTTAACATATTCATACAATTAAAGTGTCGAAATTGATGGTAATTTAAATTTTTTTTTTTAACATCGAGGATCTATCTCTACCTCATGAAAGGTAAAACGTAATATTAGATATTGTCAGTCTGAACAGATGAGATTTACTTGTACCTTAGTTACCCTTTACTCTCTGTTGGAAAGAAGGGCAGCTAGTTCATAATATTTACATCTAGGACAGTTTATATAAAAATTCCTAGGTTTAACTCAAGCAACAGTCTAGGCGTGTTACAGGTAATAAAACCGATTCAATATCTTTTGAATACACTGAATAAGGCTCTGGACCTTTCACCATTGATCGATAAGGTTACATTAAACATTGTTTAGAAAGCTCCGTACACCTAATCCCTATTTATATAGAACTATGGTTTATTTTAGCTTAGTCCCAACTTGAAAGCTTTTTCTAGGTTACTCGTGCGACGGGCGTTATGGTACCAAGGTCTAGGGTAATAATTTCGATATACATATTCATACATTCATATATTCACGCCCTTCCCTTTCTAGTTGGACAGAACATTGGAGATAGACATTGAATGTAGACAAAGACAAACGCGTTCACAACCATTAACCCTTCCGAGTTAGTCAGAGGATCAGGTGTCCATCTTCGCTATTGCGAAGGTAGCAAATCTATGGCCTCCTCGAACCCACGTGTTGACCAAATAGTCAGTAATCAATGTGACAAGTGGTAAGCCATGTCGCCATTTACAAGCACTAACTATTACCTGTTTGGGGAACAGGTAGGTTTCCTCACGATGTTTGCCCTAACCTAATATTCGATGCATTTCATAAATGTATTTTTTTTTACGAAAATGTACTGCAATATACTGTTATATGCAGCGAGTTAAAGTTTGATAGCTTTTTTATTTACGTTTAAAGCAGTATAGGACACAGAATCTGTTATGCTTGCAGCAATACGAAATAATCGTGACCGTTTAAAATGAAATTAGTTTGCCTGGAACAAGACATATGGGGATCTGTGATATCTGCCAACCTCCATGAAGAAAAACTAATGTATATAGTATATAATATACTATACTATTTGAATACTACCTTTCATATGAAAGGTAATATTCTATTAACCTATAGTTTATCGTAAATTTAAACGACACCTTTAGGACAGAAAGATTTGTTAATTATGTATTCACATCTATCTGACTGACATATGTCTTATTGGGCCGGCCCCTACGTAACCGCCCTTCCACTTCACTCACATATATTCCTTTATATTGAAAAAGGGTGACGTTAGGAGCACCTATAACCGCCGAGTGTGTATGAGTGTCAATGAAGCGAAAGTGGTCTGCCAAGATCGGGACAAATGGCTTTCCGAGATATCTGCCTACCCCTCTACAGGAATCAGGTCTCTATGTAAGTATGTATTTACATTCCGGACTACCAAAATACTTCTTATCATTTAAAAACCATTGAACCGTATTGTTATTTCTCAAATATTTATAGTGCATTGTAATCCGCTTTTTGACTCGGTATAAGTAGATTAAGGGACCAAAGTAACTGAAGTAAGAATCGAAGCGTTCCTCTCGAGACCTAATGATTGATCGACGATAAACCTCGGTCAGGTTGATTAGAAACTTGTACGGACACGAAAAATGCATTTGCAGAAGGTTCTATCTCTTTATGTTAGTATTTTAGTGTAAAGATATAGTGTGACTAAACCCTATCTCATACCTACATATACATACATTCACGTCCTTTAATCCGTGGACAAAACCTCGGAGATATAATGTCTTCTAGGTCATTCTTTACCATGAATATTGCGATGTCATGATGGGACATTGGTGACTGGTTGCTACCCCATCGACTAATATATCCAATTTAACCCTAGTCCGTTAGTCGCCTCCTACGACATGCCGGGAAGAACGGATTATTCTATCACCTTTATGACTATCAGGTAAGGCCATCAGCAACTGATATCCTGAAGCTGAAAGCTTAAATTAAAGCTATTAAGTCTGACACTTATAATAGAATTTAAGCAACCATTTTTAATAAGGAGACTGGTTAGTCAATCCTCTGACTACCCCGTAGGGTTATTGAAGCGCTTAAGTGATTTATTTATAATTATTTGACTTTGTTATATAACAACGATTGCCAATATAGCACATCACAATTGTGCAACTGTTACGTAAAAAACTATGTCATTAAAATAAAAATAAACATACAAATAACCATTTCAAATTAAAATTCATTAATAATTCTGTACGAACAGAACCTTCTGTTACCCCTAAAGCCTTCCACACCCTTCTTAAGGCTCTAATCACCGCCGTGGTGCCACGAGCTAATAAGAGTAGCCTTAATTAATCTTCTTGCTATTAGCTGCGTGTAATTTTAATGGGATACTGGCAGTATGTGCCTAAGGAAATAACGAGAATTTGCACGTGTATCTGGTATTTAGTACCAGGTATTTTATGGTACTACAGTACACATATATACATACTCGTACATACACATCGTGCCTGATTCCCTGTAGAGTTGTAGGCAGATATAACGGATCGTCATTTGTTTTTTTATACATTTGTTTCTATAGACACTTTTAGGAAATTGTTAAGCAGGGGTTTATATGATAGATATGGTGAAGCAAGGGAGATTTATCAGGATCCTTCCAGGTGGACATCGATAGTCTCTACCTATCCTCTTGGGACGTAGAGGCGTGAATATATATATATATATATATATATATATGTTTTTCATTTGGTACAGTGATGGTTGTAATATATAGATGGATCCTACCGAATCTTGTTATAAGGTATGTGTGCTGTTTTTAATAATATTTTTAAAACACGAATAGAAACTAGGTTTTTTTTATCATTTAAACACAATACATACTTATGCTTAGTCGTTTAATCCTTTTTAGGTGGGACAGAACCTCGGAGACACAAAATCTCCATGACCACTTTTAGCATTAACTTAACTGTCAGATGTACCTGCCAAAACCTTAGTCTATGGTAATTAAGTGAGCTGCTTTTTATAATAAAATTTATCTCTGGTAGACCCTTAGTTTTATAGTCTACTGTTTTATGAGGCTCAATCATGCAGCTTAAAGCGAAAAAGGTTGAGGTTTTATTATGAAAATATTTTAAACCTCACTTTTATACTAAGCTCGTAAAGTTTTTCAGCGTTCAATTAGAAGCTACATACCAGACGAGATTCCCTCAAAAGGTTTCAGATTTATATTACAATCGATAAAACATACTCGATAGTTTTTTGAAAATCAGGTTTGGGTGTTTATCCCTGTAATAGTGCTGTTAGTAATTGTTCTAACGAAATTTTTATTCAATTGTCAAATGTCAATTGTCAAATGTAGTACAGGTTACAAAGGACCATTTTACACGACAACTAAGTTTCTGTAACTAATCGTCATAAGCTAATATTAACAAAATTATAATTAAAGAAACTGAACTGAAGTGGAAGGGCGGTTACGTAGGGGCCGGCCCAATAAGACATATACAGTCAGATATACACCACACTGAAAAAGGGTGATGTTAGAAGTACCTATAACCGCCGAGTGTGTTTGAGGTGGTGTATGAGTGTCAATGAAGCGAAAGTAGTTTGTTAGGATCTGAAAAGATCTGGATCTATGATCTAAGCTCTCTACAGGAAATGGAATGGGTTAAATATATGCTTATAGGTCATTAACTTACATGCATACACATCAGGCGTGATGTGTATGCATGTAAGTTAATGAAACGAAAGTATTTTGTCAGTACCAACAAAAATTATGATCTCAAACCTCTTCTCACGCGTGGACGTGACCTATAAGCATATATACTTAACCCATCACCAATTTCAATATCCAAACCTTTACCAAACGTGACCCGTTCCGTGGTAACCCTTTCCATGTGAGTTAAAAAAGGTTGCTTAAAACCTCCGTGGTTGAAATAAGATAAATTGGTCCAGCATCACGGATGTGCCTGAATAATGCATGGGCTGCGCGGGGTGCGGGGGGCGACAGGTCCAGTGGGGTTATTGTGTTGTCTGGATCAAGGGATGCGGACTCTGAGATAGGGTTGGCCACGCGTGAGGATTAATTTATTTAGTTCAGTTATTGATCAATATCGAAAACACATTTATCTTATTATTATTGTATTTATTTATTTATGGAAGCTTGAATATATCAAAAATATGACCATTCAAAAGAGATTGTATACATATATTTACGATTTTCCTTCCCAAGGGGATAAGCTGAGAATATCGATCACTAACTCGGATGAATTAAAAGGCTCGTGATTAACTGAAACCTTATAAATAACGATACTGATCGTCTTTCTATATGTATTAAGTCTAATCTTTCTCTAAATTGGGACTAGAATATATAGCTAATGCTAACCAAATGTCGTTTTTCCAGCATGTCTTAAAACCATAAGGTACCAGGGGTAAAGAATTTAGTACGATATATACTAGCAACTTGTTATTAATATACCTTGTCAGTACCAATACAATGTCAACGTTACGCTTAAATATCGGTAGTTTTGCTAGAGAAGACTGATGAATTTGTCTCTTCGTTTTCCCCAAAACTTGAGTTAATAACTTAGACTGAACTGCCTGCATTTGATGTTAAACTACGAGTATACTGGAGTTTACCTGTGAGACTGCAGTCGACGTTTTGAGAGGTCAATTTATCAACGAACTCCTTGGCAGTGGATTGGCTCAAGAACGTCAGTGGCTGGGACTTTAATTGAATGTTATCAGCTGCATTTATCGTATGTCGTAAGAGAAATCTGGAGTATTATAGGGATATTGTCAGCGATATACTGAAAATTCTAACTTTTTCAATCAAAACGAGCTGTTTTTGTAAAGAAATAGAATACTACTTTTTCTCTCATATCGGAGTCGAATAAATGAAATACACTGGATAATATTCAATTTTTATGCTTCAATTTTTTCTTTCAATTTTCAGGCCACTTTACCAATTCGGTTTGGTGGTCTTGGGATTCGGAGTGCGTCCAGTGTTGCTTTGCCAGCATTTCTGTCTTCGGCGCATGCTACTCAGGGTCTGCACGCAAAAATTATTCACGGGGCTTTGGGTTCGGTGCAGACGTCGGGTTTGTCCGATGCCAGAATTGCTTGGCTGTCTCTGCTGGGGCAGGATGCCGAGCTTCCGTCAGGGGCCGTTTTTCAGAGGTCCTGGGATGATCCACTGTGCAGGCAGATTCAATTGTCCATAATTAATTCTGCTTCTAGTCCTGCACAGCGGGCGCGTCTCCGGGCTGCGGCTGAGCCTGAATCGGGGCTTTGGTTGAATGCATTGCCGTCTGAGAAGATTGGGACGCTTCTAGATGGAACTAATTTCTGTCTGGGAGTGGGTTTGAGGCTCGGCGTAAGGATAAACGAAGCTCATCGCTGTGGTTGTGGGGCACGTGTTGACGAGTTTGGCCACCACGGGTTGTCTTGCCAGCGAAGCGCTGGTCGTCTGTCTCGACACTCAGCATTAAATGACATTATTCGTCGGGCCCTTGTCACCGCTCGTGTGCCGGCGGTGCTTGAGCCGTGTGGCTTGGCACGTGAGGATGGCAAGAGACCTGATGGAATGTCTTTGATGCCTTGGAAGAATTTTCCTTTGATGATCTCTGTATATCCCATGAGGGACATAGATCCATTAATATATGTATTACTGCGTATACCTTAAAGCATGTTTAAAATATCATGTATTTTCCGTGTGGGGCTGCACAACCCTGCGCCGGAGCGTGGTGCGCGGGCGGAGTTGGAATGCGGCCTCTTGTTCTTTTTGGGAGCGTCTGCGCAGGTAGCCTTCGAGCGCCCCCCGCCCCGCATCCTGTTGCCAGGCGTATACTACACGCCTTGCCAACGTGGTTGTATGTATAAATGTATATAATGCTACGTTTACCATAGAATTGCTTGTATGCTATGGTTAAAGTAAGGTGTTGATTTAAATGTATGTATGGCAAGAATGGAAAAAAGTAATCTGAAGTAAATGAGCGTATAAATTATGTATATTTTAATATCCTTTTTGGTTATAACCTTGTAACATATTATTAGTCTCCAGATAGTTTCGGAAATGCATAGGATTTTTTTTATGTTTAAAACTTGATAAAGTATATGATACATATAAAGTATTACCTTATGTCAATGTTACATATAAAAGTGAGCTAAATTGTTGCTAATGTATTGCTATAACATGGTGACCATTATTCATTAAAGGGCATTTATCATTTATCTCCAAAATTATGATGCATGTAAATAAACTTAAAGAACAGAGATTTAATTTATCAAAGATGCATCTTGGCGTGGAGTATAGGCCCTCGAAAGGGCTTTTCGATATCTTTTTTTGCTCTCTCATTCGCTCTGAGGTCAGTGGTGTAGTAAACTGGAGGATTGTAAAAATAAAGGTGGTCCCAGGTTCGAAACCAGGTCATAATGCTAGACAACTCTTGTATTATGTGCGTCTGTTTGTCATTACTCATTAAATGTTAACTCTTCATGGCCGTTAGCGATTTTGGGATGGCCAGAGGCTTGAGTGCCAATCGGCGTCACCACTAAGGTCTATTAAAGGACTATTACTAATCCTTATTACACCAGACGCTGTCCAGATCTGACAACTCTCGATATATCGAATATGAACGTTATTATTACCTTACTTCGCTTCCCGGTGGAGGCAGAGATAAGAACTACGCTTTTCTTCTGCTTACCACTCAGGTTCTTGATTATATGTCTTATATATGTATTCATTTATACATAATATGTATATATTTCTTAAATATACGTTGACTAGTACCCTTAACACAAGTCTTAATTGAACTTACCAAGGGGCTAGTTCAATTGGTTTATGTTAATTGGTTTATGCACGTTAATCAAGTGAGAGTGTTTTGTCAGAATAAACATTAGGTGATCTCATTTCTTTATAGATAGGTTTATAGGTATATGTTATTTATAATTTAAGGTATGTATGAAAACCCGATTAATTTCTTGAACCTTATGAAACATTATACAGGATAAAAGGTATCTTCGTTAGTTAAAAGGGTGTGTGTGAAAAAACTAAACAAAAAAGGGTTAGTTGGAGGGCAAGATAAATGATTCTGATAACAAAGTGATAGGACAGGACGAATGATAGATTCCGTTTACAGAGATTCTCTTTTATTAGGGATATTTAAGAAGAAACTATTTACACAGATCAGATCTTTGCATCACAAGCTCTTCGGTTATTTTTAGCTTTATCTTTTGCCTGAATTATTTATATATATTTCGGCATCACTTACAGGTTTCTATTCCTTAAAATATGCAAGTTTTCTCAAAATATTTTTTCTCTTATCATATGATCCATGAATCCATGAGTGTACTTATTTACAGGTTGTAACAAAACATATCAATTTTTTGTATATTATCCATTTTGCGGCGTATAAGTTTTCGGTGACACAACATTTAGTCAGCAACTAAGTTTGTGTAACCACTACTGGGATAGTGATTTTATTCGTATTCACAAGGAATATTGACAGGTTGTTAGTCTTCCCACTAAAAGATTTAATTAGCCTCTAGTCACTTCATAAAAACACCTAGTCTATTCTACGACGCAAAAAGAATGCTAACTAGCTGCCATTCTTCCCGGCATATCGTAGAAGGCGACTAAGGGACTATGAGTAAATAGAATCTAATCTATTGCAATATTGGCTTGCAACCTGTCACCAATATTCCATTATGACATCGCAACCCCAATATTCATGAATGAAATGAAAATCTTTTTATTCAACATAAGGATCATAAAATTTAATGAAAGTAAAAAAAAAATTGTTTATAAAAAATATGTCATGCTAAAAAGTGACTTAGGAGCTATTATCTCCGAGGTTCTGTCCACCTCGAAAGGGATTAAATATTTACTTAGTTACTCCGAAAGCTTACCTAATAAATCTTACAATTCCAGCACTCGCCTGTACCTACGTAAAAGCAGTAATTTCTTTATTACGTTATACGTACGTTAGCTTGGAGATTTCAACACCAATATTGGTTTGAGTACCAATTTGCTGAGTACCTTATTGCCAGTTTAAACATTTTATAGCAATACCAGTTTCATATTATGTCCTTAAGGCTGCCATAAAATGAGCTTGTTTTCTCTAAGAAGGTCGGTACGGATGATCGGCCTTTTTGGTGTTTAAGCGTACTCTTGTAATTAAACATTTTCACGAACATTAACCCTTGCCTAGTCAGAAGTTCGCTGGTACCGTCTAGTGATTATATGGCCACCCAGTACCCAGTTTATGGGTAACTACAGGTAAATAGTTTAAAGGACATGTAAGCTGTGCTGGCATTTTTAAGCTTTCACTATGTTTTCCTTAAATATAGTAGTCGATGCATTTTTAATGAAAAAAAGTAGATAAAATATCTGAAAACTTCATTCTTATTAATAAATGCTGCAGGGTTTGAACTTTGTGCCCAGTGATACAGAGTCAAGCCTTCGAAGACTGAGCCAAGAGAACACCTCGTGAACAACATTAGTTAATTAGTTCAGGACGCGGCCTATATTATTTTTTATATTAATTGATTCAAAGTGAAGTTCTTCTCAAAACGGGTGTACGCAGCGTGAAGAATAGAAGAGCATGTATTTGTCAGAATCGTTCCAGGTGGCGATCGATAGTCCCTGCCTATCTCCTTGGGGACGTAGAGGCGTAAATGATATGTACCAACCCAATTAATATGTGTATATTAAACAAAAGTTCACTAGTTTAATTGTATTCTATGTATATCATGGGAAAGAGAATTTAAAAATGGAAAACAAAAGACTAAGACGTTTTTAGAATTCATTATTTTTGTGCAAATCTTAGTGTGACACGAACACGCATTTGGGAAATCCCTGAGAACAGTTTCTCTATTATTATGATTCAGTACGGTGTCACTGGCCTCCAAAGATTATACACGTACGCATAATTTAGTTTATCTTTATGGGCATAGATATGTATCACGCCAGTAATATCCGAAGGGATGGATATATTCAACCAAGTAAGTCTTTATTATGTGTTGGTATTTATTTTATGACACAACCACAGACAATATAATACACAACCTTTCTTTTTATGTTATATGATAGATATTGCTCCAATAGAATCACTGACTACATTAACATGATGTGATTGACGATGAAGTTATTTATAGAGCCAAAGTGGAAGGTAGAGTTGGACGGGGTAGGCCGCGTAGAACATATCCAGATCAAATTGGAAACATTCTTCTCAAGGCAGGTGTATACAGCGTGAAGAGTAGGAGAGCATGTATGAGAAGGTTAATGGTTGTGAGTGAAGCAATTGGGATTTGTCTGGATCGTTCCAGGTGGCCATCGGTAGTCTATGCCTATTTAGGGATGTAGAGATATGAATATATGTATGTTACGACGAAGGAAAATTTGTACAATAACTTAACCTGCCCATTTTCTCGATAGGCAACAATTATAACGATTTTATCTCACTATCTGATAAAAAGAGTCATCCATGTTTTAATGGTCACGTGACCTCTACCTACCCTTAATAGATAGTGAGGCTTATTTCATCTGGGTGGCTAGGAAGTGCGTTGGTGGCCTAGTAATAAAATCACGAGCACAGCGTCTCGAATTAATAATAACGGCTCATTTAAATGCTTGGGTAGGCGATTTTACGGATACCTCTTGTCGTGTGAAGCGAGCTTAATGTGATGTAATGTGCAGAACTCTTCCTTTTTGTAATCGGTATTGATGGAGGTGACTGGTGGTGTCAGGCATGATGAGGTTATTTAGCAGGAGAGGCTATAGGGATTTCTGTAGATAGTTTTGGTTTGAATGAACTGTTAAAGGATATCAATTAAACTTTTACTCAAGAAACTTAAATAGGAGAATACATCTTAATATTTGGAACTGCAAATGAGCTATGAGAGACCGGGTCATATCACGATAAATTAATAAAGATATCTGATTACCTTTATTTTTCCCGACGTTTCGGCCCAGTTGCATAGCCCGTAGTCGCGGGAAGACTAGCATCCGTCTCAGCTAATGTCTGTCTACCCTCACAAATTTTTGTTAATTCATAGCTCGACACACTACACTCACACTATCCGAAGACACATCCGCAGTTATTCGCGTGGCGTGAATTAACAAAAATTCGCCTCGCTAACAAGCCTTCGAAATTTCGGAGATGGGTACTCAAGCATCTGACTACCCAGTGTATACACAAGTCGTGAAGCGTATGTTATGTTGCAAATGGTACTTAAATTTAACTTGTCTTATATAAGTTTTAATCTTAACTCGTAAAAAAATTTTACCTGAGCTTCTTACATACAAAGAAAACTATTTATAATTACTCATATATTTTTCTTGTTTGTGAGCACCTAAATTTCAAATACACCTACATTTCACAACCTCTCACACGTAACCATGGCAACGCTTTCCTCCATTTAAAAACATTTCCAAACCCACTCCAAAGCTAATCAATTGTGACAAGTCATTCATACCTCTATCCCATTTATAACCATTAGGATTTTGATAAATTGGCGCCCCGGCTATCTCGGTGGAAATCAATCAGGGTCCGTGGGTCAGTTGGCCCATTGTTGAGGGCCTTTGACAGCCTTCGTCAGATGATTGAGAACGCGGCTGACCAATGATGAACCCCACTGATATTGCGTGGAGAATGTGAATTGGGAAATTGGATGGATTATGTTTATATGCAGAGAGATGCGCATATATAAAACTAGCGATCCGCTCCGGCTTCGCACGGGTATAAAATATATAGCCTACTCCACTATTTCATGGATGTTATTATACATTTAACCTTCCTCTTAAATCACTCTATCTATTAAAAAAAAACCGCATCAAAATCCGGTGTGTAGTTTCAAAGATTTAAGCATACAAAGGGACATAGGGATTTTGTTTTATACTATGTAGTGATTGGTGAAGTCTTTGGTTATTGTTCACTGATGCTTCATGAGGACACGTCCGGAATTTTGACTATTACCCTAATAATTAATAGTTAAAAGTACGAACACAGCAATACAATTGAGGCGATGTCCCCACGATCTTCAACTTTTCCGAAAGAGAAACTAAAGATATAAAATCTGCGTTTTGGTAGATACTTTAATTGTCCAGTGGTTGAGCATATTATATAACAGCCTGGTTTTATCATAAAATGGTTTTTCAACCCAATTTTGTAGAAAAAGCACTGGTAGAAATTGCATTATGAAATAGAAAACTTAATTTTATGTATCCTCAATAATATAAACATATTTAAGACATGCACTTAGAATAAAATAGAAATGTTTAAGCCATTTACTTTAGAATAAATAAATAAGATATTTTCTAAGACGATATAAGACGAAGATAAGACTTTAAATAAGATATTAGAGTATTCGAAAAGCGACTAGGATCACGGACATAATGGCACGTGGGGGTCACTTAGAGGGCAATATGTGCCAGGAAAGAGGATGGCTTCAGATTATTATCTCGAAAGTGTATTGTCTTGTCTTTGAACCACATTTATAGTTTATCCCTGAATAAAGTTGGAAAGGAAATTTTATATTGATACTCGTATATAAGATATCACCTCCTTGCTAGCTTTAAATTTTTAATAATACTGTTGGATTTTCACTGTTTTATATTCATATTTAGGTAACTTTTATTGCCTTACGTGTGCGTAGCATTAATTATAAAATTAACCGAAGTATAGTTCCAAATATATTCATAATTATGTGAAAATTTTAGGGATGGGCATAATCTTTATAAAATTATATATCTTCCAACACCTTAAGAATTACAGTGAGGGCTAAGGTACCATTCATACATACAAATAAAAATATAAGAAATCCTATAACTCCCTAACCTTTATTACGTTATAAAATACCTCATAACAGCAGTTCCCTTTGAGTCCAAACCATGAATAGAGTCTTAAACGGCCTACAAAAATAAACAAGGAAAAATGAAGGGTTTCGCGAGATTGGTACATTACTTGGTAATATTTCAATTTACCCTCGAAATTAGGGATCAAGTGATCAAGGGTTAAATATGGCAATCTTTTGGCCTTCCTGGATTTAATAGTTATACAGATTAAGGACGAAAATGACCCTTGTTTCATGCTAGCTAGATCTTTAATAGAATACTTACTAACTATAAAACTATTTCTATCTATAAAAAACATTAAGTAACTGATTTTTCTTATAATAGTTGCAGAAGAAGGCTGTGTGATTAACCTAAGGAATAGTCACTGATATTCTAAAGCAATGTCATCAAACTTAAAATAATAACAAAACACATTAATGTGATATACAGTCTCCAAAGCTCTTTCTACCTTGAAAGCGATAGAATAACTTGTGCATATAAGTATGTAAGTTTAACCAAGTAATTTCATTTTGCTTGGAAGCCATGACTAAGGATTTTCTACGCTAGATGCAGCGTACAAACTAATTGCAGTAAGGAGCAAATATTAGGAACAGTAACGTACGCATGCATATTAGAGGTACTTCCCGTTGCGTTATGATGCCTTTTTAATAGGAATATTTAATTAATTTTAATTTTATATAATATTTTAATTTTTAATATTCGCTTTTGCAAATTTAAATAGAGGTAAGGTTTGATCAATATATTCATGGTACTCAGCACCAAATATGCCAGATGCTGTATCGTGTTGCCATGTACAGGCGCTGACTTTTACCATTTCCGGAAAATAAGCCGGTACCCCCACTATTTTCTCACACCATTGAAGCCACGTAATTTCTAAATTGCGAGTAAATATACAAGTACAACAGTGAAAATTGCATCCTGATTAGCTGTCGCATGTCGTAGGAGGCGACTAAAGGACTAGGGGTGAATAGAATCTCTCGGGCGTTGGGCAGCAGTCTGTCACCAATGTTCCATCATGACATCGCAACCCAGATTCTTGCTAAAAAGTGACCTAGGAGATATTATATCTCTGGGTTGTCTTATAGGTTCTGTCCACCTCAAAATGGATTAAGGGGCGTAAATGTACATGAAAAATTGCATTGATACATACTCCTGCTCTATAATAACCATTGAAACATTCTACAAATCCTATATCCAACCACCTGAACCATCCGCAAGTTAGAAAATATATGAATAAACCGCATTCGTAAATGTACGGGAATGACCCCTTATTGGCTACGTACGAAGCAACTGCAAGAAATCTCTAAAAGGGGTTTCATATAATTGCATGATTTGCAAAACTGAGAAGACCTGATTGGATAATACAAAAGGCTTCTAAGAACCATCCGTGAATATAGACATACAAAATATGACTCAGGCAAGTCCGGTTGAGGTTTATCCACAGCACTTAGCTGGCCATTGAATTTATTATGATAAAGTGAATGACTTCGGAATATTTACATGTCATTGAATAAATATTAACGTTGGTTTGTTTTGGGTGTCAAGACAAAAGGATGGAAAAATGAAGTTGAAGGGTCACTGTTTCATCAATGATCGATGTATCGATAATAATCGATTTGGTTCGCGATTTTATTGATCTAGTGAAGCCAATATACTCTTGTTAGTTGTCGTTCCATCTAAATGATTGTTATTTAAATATAAACAAGATTTTTAAGCATCACTACAGTTCTGCAAAACCCTTTTCGTAAGCAAAGACAGACAGTGACTACCGTCCCATCATCAAGACGAATGCACTGTTCACTAAATGAGTAATATCAAACGTCTAGACCATCGCTTTACACAGAGACTGACTATGAACTCAGCTGATTAAGTGGCAGGCTTTTTACTGTAATTTTACTCGATAAAAGTTGGTACCATTATATGTATATATGGTACCAGTACCAGTATAAGGCATTAGAAATTGGATGTAACATATAAAGATATAAGAAAGAGTTTTGGTCTTTCTCTTATTTTTCGACATTTAGCCATGAAACCTTAACAACTCCATACGGCCTAATCTGAGTACGTATAATACCATAAGTACATTTTGTAGGTCCATCCACCTGTCAATCATAGAGCCTTTTTGGGTCCACAGCTAATGAGATTAGCGTGTGCTCGGTTCATGAACTCCGCCTATTATTGATTACTTAGAAGACGGAGCAAAAAATGTACAGAGATATTAAAAAACTAAGATGGGTATTATTGACCTCTGAATGGTGATTCATATTTAACATAACATAGTCCGTTATTCTTGGTAGGGTGGATAGAGTTTCAAGTGTTGTTTAAAATTCTGGAGTGATCATAACATACGCTTTAGGACTTGTGTATGCACACTCCCTTTTTATTTAATGTGGTGGTATAGTCAGAGGTTTCAGTGTAAGTCTCAGAAATTTCGAAGGCATGTCAGGTATGAGCCACTTAAAGCCCGCGTTTCAATAATTAGACAGCACCCAAAGTGATAAGAATTAATCCGTTTCGAAGTATACAGGTACTGGCTGTTACCTATCCCGAAGGATAGGCAGGTTTCCTTACGATGTTTTCTCTCCGTTACCAGTAAGTTAACATTTCTATTATATAACTAAGATCCAACCTAGTGTATCATGCAGGCATATACAGACGTTGATTTATATTAGTAATGAAGGTTATTTATTGGTGGAATAAGGCTAAAACTATTATGTGAGAATGCAAAACAGATGTGCACTCAAGTCTCTGACTACCCCGCCACAATAAAAAAGGGAGTGTACAAACACAAGTCGTAAAGCTTATGTCATGTGTATAATATACAATAAATTACATACATATACTAATCTTTAATTACATTAATGTGCGATTAACAGACAAGCGTACTTTTACAAACGTGACTTAAGCTAAGTCTTAATTTCCATTCAAGTGCAGGCCATTCGAAGGCATAACGGCTGATTTCAATCAGGCACCGATTGTTAGAGGTGCTGGAGGAGGCAGGGGTCGATGCCCTGCTTCAGATGCATTCACTCGTAAGCCGCTCTGCGTGGGCCCAACTGGCTTCGAGATCACTTCTCTATACGTACCTATCTATACAGGTATAGTGGACTAAACTATCATTAGTTTACTGAAGAAAGATGATAAATAGCTAGGTTGTAGGTGGAAAGTATGGGACTAGGAGTAAATGGAATCTATTACGCGATAGGCTAACATATTGTCTCCAATGTTAAATTTGTTATAACCCCAATATTCGTGTTAAAAGTAACCTAGGAGATTTTATATCATCGAGGGTATGTCCACTCCGAAAGTAATTGAAGGACGTGAATGTATGTACTAAAGAAATATA
Organism: Leucoptera coffeella; assembly: GCA_030578115.1. Taxonomy (NCBI): domain Eukaryota; kingdom Metazoa; phylum Arthropoda; class Insecta; order Lepidoptera; family Lyonetiidae; genus Leucoptera; species Leucoptera coffeella. The sequence goes on along the minus strand of JAMBLF010000572.1, from coordinate 140,441 downwards.
AAAGACAGGTACATCTGATTTCTAAATACCCAACCTACTACGAAAATATGTTTGTATATAGGGTTAAACTAGGAAGACGATCGTGACATGTATATATTTACGACGATACGGTTCACTACCTATCACGTTGGGTGCTGTCTATCTAGTGATACGCGGGCTTTGAATGACCCATACCTAACATGCCTTCGAAATTTTGGAGATTGGGCATTCAAGCCTCTGACTACCCCGCCATAATAAAAAAGGGAGTGTGTATACACATTATATGAAACACATACACGATTATTATGGTACATCACGGGAACCTCTTAACTACGTTGTATTGTAGTTAGAGGTTCGCGTGTCCAGGAGTGATTAGTCTATTGACACATCGAAGTAATTTTTCACCAGATAGTATTCCCTGCGCAACTCCCAGTATTCCTTTTCGCCATGTAAGGCCTTTCTCTTTGCCTATTCCAAAGAATAGGCAAGTATCTATACGATATGGTACGTCACCGAAAAAGTAATATATGTACTTAGCAAGTTGTAAATACCATCTAACTTTTAATTCTGTTTAGGATGAAATCCTTTCACATGGTCAATCGCTTATAATATAATCGCAAATTTAACATGAACTTTTCTATTTATTTAGCTATAATTTTCGTGTATTTTCCATTATGTTTCATGTGCATTAATAGTTTTTTTCTTATATAATCCACATTTTTGGAGATTAACACACGTGTCTCCAAGTAACGGTGCTATGTATATTGTTAGATATGACTAATATAAAAATTTGAAAGTCATTGGACGATGGGCTAGCTACCTCACGTTTATGTATGTCAATATTTGAAAGACACACATTAATTATCAACAACCAAATTCGAACATCATTTATAATGGCTCCGTACATGTTATGATACACGGGCACATCACGACCAATTGCCTTTTTGAGATGGTCAGAGTTTTCATATTCTTGGGACGTAAAAAATAGACTTCACGAGAACAATATGGAAGAAGAATAAGACTATTATAAGATTTGACTATTAAGCAATCCCTTGGTAGTACTTAGTGGTGATGACTATGAATTATGGATCTGATACCCACCCATGATAGTCAAACTTTAATTGTGAGGACTATAAGATGATGATAGACTTCAACAAAAACATAACATGCGCTTCACGACTAATGTATACACACACCCTTTTTTATTGTGCCCAATTATAGACTTACATTTACTATAATAAAAGTTGACTATCTGACTAAATCTGTAGCGTCATTCAAGGTTCTGACTATCCTGTAAGGGCTAACACTCGTGACGTTTTGCTAGCTTGCTAGCTTAGAAACCTCGTTAAGTAATATTTACTGTAAAGTATTTGTCTATTATGAGTCATATAGTTTGACGAGTTATTCGTTGGTTATGCCGAGAATCGAGTGACTCACTACATTGCATAATATGCATACAGTCATCTTGAGGAAAGTTTTAATAGAAATAACATCCACATAACGGAGAGATATCCGTTTGAGATGACTAAAACCTAAAAGATTTATTAAATCAGCGAAATTACAGCGGTGTTACTACAGAGTACCACTTTGTGCCTTTTGCTGTGGAGACCCTGGGCCCGTGGGGTCCGAGCACGAAGTCTTTTGTGAAGGAGGTCGCTTCCCGTTTGGTGGAGGCCAGCGGGGACTCAAGGGCCGGTGCGTATTCTGCCCAGCACATCAGCATAGCTGTGCAATGGGGAAATGCTACCAGCCTTTTTGGACGCTTCCTATCATGACATATACATTCACATTCACGACACAATAATAGCTCTAAGTCTCTTTTTAGCATGAATATTGGGGTTGTGTTGTCATATGACAGATTGGTGACAGGTTGCTAGCTTATCAACCAATGGTTTCCATTTACCACTCGTCCCTTAGTCGCCTCTTATAACATGCTGGGGTAAACAGCAGCTAGTTCGCGTTCTTTTAAGTTCCAGTCTAGCATGGGACATTACCTAAAAGATTCATTGGCCACAAGTGACTTTTAGTAATTCGTTGAAAAAATGAATATAATAGGGCCGTTGTGGGACCTAAGAAAGAAGGTTACCTAATAACTATGTAGTTGTAAGCTTGTAATAGAATATATGTTACAGTCGATAATTAATGCCATCACAACCTCGATAGTTTGGATAAAAATGACCTATATTATGAATCCTACGCTCTATTCACTATATAAATAAAATCTAATTTCGCGTACCTTTTTCTATATTAACATAATATATGTACCTAGTTGACCACTAAAACAAAATACAGTTACCGCCAGTTCCTTTTTCAAATTGTCTCGATAAAAAAATATAAGCAGTCTGCGGTTAAGCTGCACACAGTCTGCCGTCTAGACTAAATTAAGCTGCCCACACACTGGAGCTTTCTATGCAGGCGCTATCACTGCGGGCTATTGTATGCAGACGATGTTGCTATTATAACGAGTGTAGCGAATGAGCATCGGACAGAAAATTGTCTTTGTTTGCTCAGAGAACAACGTGTAGGGTTTAAGTGGGTATAAGCTGGTGGCTATAACGTACAAGCATTATTTGTGGGGTAGTCAGAGGTGCGAACCTGTGTTGTTGCGGATTTGCGATTTAAATTTCTGGTCACCTAAACCAAGTAAATGCCTGAGCTTGTAACCTAATAGGAGATCCATTCCATTTTGTCTTGTTGAAGTACTGATTAATAAAATATTACTTGTTTAGTATGGAAAAACTTCATGTAACCTGTCTATAGATGTGATTTATATCATTAACTCCGCAATATCGGACTTGTATACTTAAGCCAACATTAACTCGCAATGAATAAAGGTCGACGTGTGTATGTATTTAGAAAAGAGGTCGAAAGCAATAAGGTCTCCTTTATTTATTGAGGCTGAATTTTATGAAAAGGCCGATCTGGCCCATGATACAGCATCCGCCATCAATCTTTCCGTCGACTAGACATTCTGCTCTCTGCGTTTCTAGTCCAGTAATCTGTGGCATGAGATCTGACCTTTTTGCTACGCAGTGGCCGGCTGAAAGAGTTAGGGCGTCGCCATCCGGATTTAAAAGACTGGGTTCCGCCATTTTTTGGCGGCTATAAATAAAAAGTGAGATAGATAATTTTTGATAAATAATTTTTTGATGATGGCAATTTGTAATTACTTTGTTATAATATTACTTGTTTTGTACCTAAGTCACATTTAGAGACATTTTGGTGAATATCAAGTGAGTTGCTGTACTTATATTTATATTATTTGTGTTGACTTATGTATAAGTTTAGACTATATTTTACGATACTAGACAAAATATATAATTACATAGTTTTTTACTACTCCTATAAGATTTTCATAACCATTACGATTCCAAGAACCGATGAAGGGTTCCCACCCTTTACCCAATAACCAAATTAACTCAATACTCAGACTTTATTTTTTTAATTCAATACTTACAGGAGACTGTACTCTTTTTTGTCATTAGTATAAAATGTAAATTAATTAATTTATTTTATTAAAAGAACTCTAAAGTGAACAATGGCAATGCATGTGCCAGACGGCTTGGTCCTATCTCTATCGCAGACCGTGGCTGATTCGTTATTGTCTTACTCGAGATCCGTTACTTGGCCTAAGCAGTGATACTCTATACAAATTTAGATACCCACACACATGATATTAGCCTGGTGTTAGAGTCAGATTGAATGTAGCCGACTGTCTTTCTTTTGGGTTTTCAGTCACTCAGACGATTTTCAGTTCTAATTAAAAATTATTTAACAAACATAAAACTATTTCGAAGTATCTTGGTTGTTAATATATCAAACATAAAGAATGAATAAAACAACGGATATACAAACATTCACTATCACATTAATATTATGATTAAGGAGTATTTGTGAATGACTGCTAGCATTGAACTATCAACTTCCATAGCTGTTTGACCTACGTCTTGCCGAAAAAAGTTTAAAAGAAAGTTTGTGTTCAAATATCTACTACCTGATCTAGTACTCGTACAGGTTAATAAGTATTTTAATATGTATGTCGTGGCGTTATTTGCATCAATTCCAAATCCACTTGACCATGAATCTTAGAGCCGTGGGTTGGTTGAAACAATAGAACAAAAACAGACTTAAATGTTCCGTGACTTAATAATATTAGAGAGTTCATTGTCTTTTAACTTTTTAAAAGCACAATCGTTTGTCCAAGGAAATTGCCCCATCTGCCTAGACAATTGATTTAATTGCAACAATCAAAGCTTGTATAGCGTCGTTATTCCTCTTTTGGGTAAACAATCTTTGGCTATATACATACGTATGTATTTACATCATTATAACCCTTTTGGGATGGTCAAAGGTTGAATGTTCACTATTAAACTGAACATTTTGATAGTCTATGGCCACTTGAAACCAATGATCAGTATCCAACGTGATACAACTATAGACATACATATTGTTATCATTAACCTTTATGTCCGTCACCGCATTTGCATGTGTAAGTGAGTTGAGTATACATGTATTATAATATTGGTCAGATTTATTGTCTAGGATCTAATCTGACAGTTATAGTGCAATCTGCCTACATGTGCTGACTAATGTGTATTTCTAAGATTAGGCACAGTGGTTTTCTATTACTATCAAGGATTCGCGGTCTTCGAGTGACCCATACCTTACATGCCTTCGAAATTTCGAAGATGGGCGCTCAAGCCTACGACTACCCCGCCACAGTAAAAGGGAGTGTGTGTACACAAGTCGTGAAAAAGAACGCGTATGTTATGAATCTAAAAGATATGTACTTCACTAGCTACGAGTTCCTTGTAAAATTGCATATGAGTATATAGCATAAAATAATTTGTGAATATATACCATAGATGTGGAGATTGGACATTCTGCCTAGCCACTAAGGAAAGTTTGTGAAGTGTATTCTATGTACGTAACAAAGGGTCAACGCCCTCATTTTTCAATCACAGCACTTAAAACTTTTATTCGCAAACATTATCGAAATTCGTAACGGTTCGGCTCGTGTTCCGCCGAAATAAAGGCACATTTGTTCAGTCCGAAAGTAGGTCGCACTGTTTTCGGAATGGTCACGAAAAATGACTTTGTTTCCGACGAAATCCGAGTCAGCCGTCATAACAGATGAGGCCAACCTAACTTGACCTGCGGGGTAATAATAGAACGATACACGCACTGCGGGGCTAATGAAGCTTGGGAGGTCACGGTATAATGGTTCTCTTCGAAGGATAAGGTATGAAAAAATGGTGTATGCGACAGCCTATAACGGGATTGTTGTGATATGATACGCAGGTGCAGGTTATGGGCCCAGCGCCCGCCGTGATGGATGGACGCCAATTTATTTCGACTGATTTCAAAAAAATATCCCGCTTTAGACGACCTCCAAGGACAATATTGTGAATAGATCCTATAGGGCGGTAGAGCTTCAGAAAAATAAGTTTTCCGGGAAAATGCGTACATAATATTACTATCATTTGTCAAGGTCATTTTTTTAAGCATTTTTTATTTACTTAGTTTATGTTGTACTTAATTAAATGCTATAATTATAATCGGATAAAATTACACGTATTTCACGAAACATTGATACTCCAAATTAATCGAACACGGACCCTTTGTTCGCCAGCAATTAATTAAAATGCAAACCAATGAAATCAAAAAGTCGGTAAATGAAATATCATTGGACCTTTTGTACCTTATTTACCATTTTCATACACAATTATTGCCATAAAAGCAAAAGTACGAGTAAATACAAGAAAAAGTCCTAACAACCTCTCATCATATCTCTTCTGTTGTAGCAAAGAGACATCTAATAAACTTAGGACTAACTTTATACGTTCTTATATGCTGATGTTGTAGCTTATCATCCAAAGATACCTAATGTAACCCTAAATCTCACCGTCACTTTTAACCTCATCTCCGTTACTACTATCCGCGTCTTGAACTAGGATTTAATTAGAATGTCTACAGCTACCGGCTAGTTACGAAACATAGTTACACCAGATGCTATATCGATCGTTATCTCATAAATTCCTTTCCCAGCAATTATACAAGGTCGCCATTATTCCTGACTATAACACTCCATTAACAAGGGTCGAGTCAAAGACTATTAGCGGGCAAACTATTCCGAGACGGGGACGTACTGTGAATTCCACTTTGCTGGCCGTACGCAAATTAATAGCAACAAGTTTCCACAAGCCTGAACTTAGGTGTGATTCGAGTTTACGGTTAGTTTAATAGAATGTTAAATTCTGTTACACTAAATATGGTGGCTCGGTGGTTGTGTAATTGAATGTAACCCGCTGTGCTATGCATTTTTTATATACATACATATAAAATGACCTTTTCGAACACTATTAGTGAAGGTAGAGGTTCTAATATCCATATCTGCAATAGCGGAGAAGGTAATTTATGGTCATATTAAATTCAATTTGCACTATAAAAGACAACGTACTAGTTGAAGTTACATCACACTATCCAGTCATTAGTATTTCAAAATCAAGCCATCTCAAATTTTAACGAAACCGTGATTGTCTCCCAGGTTTTGTCCATCTTAGATGTGATATACATTAATATTGTCAATATTTATTTTAATTATATTGTTTATAATCAAGATTCTATCTAAACAAAAACAAGACAAACGCGTTCATGACTATTAACCCTTACAGGGTAGTCAGAGGTTCAGGTGTCCATCTCCATAGCACCCTCTGATACAAAGTCAAGCTCCAAACAACTGAGCTTCGTCGAATTTCCATCTATCCTGAATTACATCGTGATCAGAAATACTTAGACTTTAAACATCAAATTTATCTACTAACAGAATAGGCACCCTGAAGCAAAGCCAGCCCATCGAGTGGAGAGTGCTCGTTACCGTCGTCACCACAAGCCTCCTATTCCGAAGGCAGGGCCTAACTAGGCTGCATTTGAATACTGACAACCGACTGGTTTGGCAGAATACCCTTTGTATTACGACGTATTAACGTTCGTTGTACGCGGATGGGTGTATAGAACAGCATATGTATACAATTCAAGAGCATTGTTCTTAAAGAGGTAGTCAGAGGCTTAGGTAACCAAGTACGCAACAAAAATTCTTCTGCAACACTTAGCTTTTTAATAAGTTGAGTATACCATTATTGCGTGGGTGAGACTTAAAACCTAACAAAACCTATAATCCTCTTTGTAAGTTGCTTACACAATCTTAAAGGAAGAAGTTTTACTCTTGTTATATTTATTATATTCCAATGCCAAATCACAACTTCCCATAACAAAATTTCCAATGTGCAAGGAATCAGAATTATTCAGCCAGACAACTTCGCTTAAGCAAAACATCGAATAAATTATTCCATTTCCCATTACAATTCCACGAATCGCAGCGACTAACGGAGCTTTTTAATCGGGTTTTGTTTAATAAACATTAATTAAACTTTGTTAACTAATGAATCGAGTAAGGAACACAATCGATGTTGCTTGTCCGCCGATGCCCTGGCTGAGATAGCGGCGGTGTTGCGAAGTTATAGTCTGGGTTTCATGTACGAATTTATTTACCACTCGATTTGTGAAAACATTGTGAGGAAACCTATCTAAGCTGTAGGATAGGAATGGAATCATCAGTATCAGTAATCAGCCTTAGACTTAATACCTGAGGTTAGAAATTATCTGCGTGTAAGCAAAGATACGAAGCTGATTCCCGCCTCTGATCACCCCGAAAGAGTTTGGAGTCAAGGGCGTATATGTGCTTTTGTTTAGAGATTTGTCTAACACAACCATTGTGGGAGGTTACATAAAACTCTCTAAGCACCAGATCGTCCTCCAATCCGACTAGTGCTTAACTGTATCTAGTGTTCAGTTTACATTGGTCCAAGGTATAGGCTTTGGTCAGCATTTATGGAAGTATAAGTCATCTTGCAGACAAATATGTATCAAAAGGAATACCAACATATATGTATTTTAAATATCCTGTGATTACTTAAGCACCCTTTATAACTTGCAAGCATACGTCTCAAATTCATTTGACAGAAGTCCCAAATTTCTTGAAGAGACTTGACATCTCTGTTTATGTATATTTATGATTAATAACTAACGAGACAAATAAACTTACGCGATAAGTCCCGTTAGTTATTAATCATGAGTATAAATCGCGAATCTCTTAAAACTATATTTATGTATATTATCAATATTTTCATAAGGCCTAACCTACACATACGCAGTTAATCGCGATCGGAGCCCGCGGAGACATTGTTGTTGCCTCTCGGGCGATTGTTGCGCAAAATTTTAATATCCAACCAATATTATTGTACGGGGTAATCATTGGCGTGCCTTTGTGCCACTTTCAAACGCTCTGGTTTGTGTGGTTTTGACTTTATAGAAACTGTGCTATTTATCGTAGAGTGTTTGGGATGTGTGTTTATGTCACTTAATTAAAGACTGAGTTTCCGCATACTCTAGAGGCCAACATATTGTTATTTTGTTCAACTCTAAAGCATAGAATTGACTTTTTAATAATATTAGTATCAATGAAACAAAAGTGGCTCGTCAGGATCGGAACAGATGGGGATTCGTGATCTCTACCTGCTATTCTACAGGGAATCAGGCGTGATGTGTATGTATGTATTACGACTGTTAATTGATTGTTAATTTATTTGGTAAAAGTAAATGCTAATGAAGTACACTTATGTAACATTACAGCTGTTGACCACTATCTATACCTATTTTTTACCTAAATAGCAAAGTTAGTAAATACTTAAATGAATATATACTCTGGTTCATTCGCTGTGATTGCACTAACCTACGCTTTCCTTAACTATCTATTAGATCTCAATAGGAAGGCGTTGTTTCATTGACAGATGTATTCATCAACAAGAATTTAATACTCTTGGTTGCCAAGTAACACCCAAATGACCACTTAATTATAAGACATTAAGTTTTTACAAGTTCCTCTACCTATTGATTGATTCTTCACCTACGTTTTAGGAGACCGGTGCCATAAACTTGATTTAAATGAAGGAAGCAATCGAATTACATAAATTTAATTCCACGTTTTAACAACCCAGAATTAAGCTGTACGTAAATACAAGTCGTATTATGTGCTCCACAGACCGGTGAATGGCTTAGAAAGGACAGGTCTTCATTTAAAAGACTTTATTTAAATAATTAACCGTAATATGATAATACTGTGATAGTCTGGGACGTTAAAAGAATGCTAACTAGCTGCCATTCTTTGCGGCATTTCGTAAGAATAGACTAAGGGAGCAGAGGTAAATTGTAAACCATGTCATCGTATACAAAAACTGACTTTTGTCTATTTAACGTAAAAGACAGGGTACATCTCAATCACAACTACCATTGTAAAAAACCTTACTTGATTGTGGACATTCAATTACACTACCCCGATAGGGTTGTAAGGTCGTGAATGTATATATTATATTGATATACAATCAAACAACGTTGGAGTGCCGCATTAGTTCAGCCATATTGTTATTCTAATTTTCTTTTAGCTCTGTACCGGCAGACTGTGGGTTTGAATAATGATTCTAGATTCGGTGTTTCATTTCTCCTTAATGATTGCGTACAACGACCGAACGACCGAAACTTTTGTGGTTTCGGAAATCGAATGTCTTTTGTTTGACCGAATTCGCAGCTTTGTTCTGCTACTCTAACTCTTCTGTAACTCTTGTATTGTAGATATGAGGAAGTATAAAATGATAATCACAATACAAGGATGCTTAATGTGAACCATAGAAGAACAGATCAAAGAATGGACCATAATGTAAAGTACAGAAGTTTTGATGTAAAGATATGAGTAAGGCACAAGACATTTGTCTGTATTGTTCAAGGTGTAATTGCTCAGCCTATTCTAATAAAATGGAAGTAGGCGTAAGTTTACTAGCTAATTATTGTTATTATCTTTTTTTCTGTCATTACGTAAGCAGCGATTAAGGAACTAGGGGTAATAGAATAGAATGCTTGACGAAATGCAATCAACATTCGAATATTATTAATTAATCCCGACATTTGTATCAATATTACCCAAGGATCTCTCTTCCTGTAAAAAAATAAAAGCATTGGGCATTATTATGTATTTCCATATTTGTAAGGAATAATAAGGTGACGTTAGATGTAGTGTCCATGAAGCGAATGTGGTTAGTCAGGATCGGGTAAGATGGAGATCCGTGATCTCTGCCTACACCTATTCAGGGAATCAGGCGTGATCTGAATGTATGTAAGGAATAAAACAATGGAGCGTATGTATGTTTATATGTATGTACTAGTTTTAAGAAGGCTTTGTTCTCAAATTATTTGGAGTTTTGAGTACACCTCCAAGTACTCAGTGGGAGGTTCTTAACAGAATAGTTCATCAGCAATAGTCATAGGTCATTGCCCCAATGGGAAGGTCGTGAATCTTCACGCCATATCCAATTACATAGATTCACGCTAGATGTCCTTTTATATGTGAGCAGAGACTCAAAGTGATTTGTTATGCTGTTGTGAGCCTGTCTTGTTATTTGCGGGTTTTGGGTTTCAATACTGCGTGTCGTTATACATAAATACACTTCACTGGTGGGACATTACATTATCCTTCACGATGGGCAAAGAGATTCAATATCCGCGGCCGAATATATACGTTTTTTCGCTTTTTACCAGATAGAATTTCCTGTTCACCATAAACAAAGACTATTGTTTGTTTATTAAATAAGTGACAAGAGTAACAAGAGTTTTTTTTTAATTCGCAGTGTGTAAGTGTTGACTTATGTTTAAAGTAGGTAGTACAAGTTTAGTTTTGCAAGTAGTCATCATATTGTAACAATTAAGGACATATATTTTCCAATTAAACGGTGGCAATGGATATTCAAAATTACTTAAATATGGCAAATTTCAACTAGGAAATGCTCTAGTGGCGAGTCGATTCAAAACTTTCGGTAACCGAACTGTTAACTTCGTTTCACTGGTGGAAAGCTGGGAATCCTTTGCTAGACTCAGAATACGCAACTATTTATTTATCCTGTTCAGTGCTAGTTTGGCTGTTAATAGAATGCTAATTATACCAGTATTAAACTTTTGAATTTAGGCGATAATAACTAGTATCTACTAGACTATGGTTAAGTAAAATTTAACAAATTTTTCGTATTAATGTAATAAAAACCCTCACACTTTTGCTTGACGTGACTGAAAAGATTCTTCGTGGTTTTGGTTACCCCTATAATGTAATATTTACTGAACATGAATAGCCTACAAATTCACTGTTAATCACGATGGGTGTAGTTGCCAAAATCATCATAGATACGAAGATAAGGAAGAATTAATTAATGCCTCTAAACCCAAAAACTATACACTATCAAATCTCAAATGTAAGCGATCATAGACATTCATATTTCGCCTCTCTGTTTATCTTAACCAACACTTAATTGTATTGAGCCACGTAATCCTTAGTCCTTCTCAACGAGCACCCGATAAATCCAATTAAACATCCCGAATAAACAAGGGAATGGTGTACTTAGGTATCCACCTGGATATGGTACATGGTACAGCCTACGCAAGGCTTTGAATGTTAGATGCGCCATTTAGCTGTCACTGGAAAATGTATGGGCGATAGGCTAAATAATTGACTGTGTTTTGGGTTTGTTGTTATAAGGTGGTTTTAGTTCATGGGTTTGTGGATAGTTATGATTGGTATAAGCTGGTTTAAGTCTGTTTAGGTTTAATGCTGGGTTTAAAAAACGGTATATAATTGCTTTTTTGTATTTAAAGATAGTTACAATGTAATAAAAATACATTTACGAAATTCGTCTAATACTACGGTGAGGGAAAACATCGTGAGGACACCTCCCCGTCCCCCAAACAGGTAATAGTTAGTGTTTGTAAATGGCGACATGGCTTACCACCTGTCACATTGAGCACTGATTATCTGGTCAACACGTGGGTTCGAGGTGGTCATAGATTTACTACCTTCGCAATTGCAGAGATGGACACCTGAACCTCTGACTACCGTGCAAGAGTTAATGGTCGTGATATGCTAGCTTAGCTTAATGAACGATGATTTGTCCCTTCAGCTTTATGTGATTTATCGTCAGTAACTAGATAAATATAAGTAAGGTAATAAAGGCTTTTATATAAAATGCTGATAAAAAAACATTTCCAATGATAGCCAAAGTGTTAGGAGTTAACTTTTAAAATGTTTTTACATTTAAACCCATATTCTTGTAAGAGAATATTACATAATATTCCCTTTTCGTTATTAAGTAGGAACTCAGTTTTTCTTAGCGACTATATGAAAGTAAATAAAATGACTTTGGAAATAGAATTTGTTAGATTGGGCGCTCTCGGTGTTTATTTAGTGCGTGGGAGGCAATATCCTTGTTACAGGGCCTACGAAAATAACTTCCCAGCAGCAATGTACTAAGATTTTGTCAAAGCAATTATTGTGTTGAAATTCTATCGCGAGGGATTATATGTCTTTTCTTCGGGACGTGAAATGGTCGACTTGACTTATTTATATCTTTTTATTTTTAGTAATGATACACTTGACGTACTCCACATATTAAACTCGCTCTACTTTTTTATCAGGCTAATTTGAATCTTATAATAGAGAGACACATAAGTTTATAGGCACTTTATTTTCTACTATGCTTACGGGTGAAAGCTTCAACTAAAACGTTAAAAGTGACTACGGAAACCATGATAGATTTTAGAAGTTTTACATCTATATGGACTAAACATGTGTATGTAAGTTATAAATAACTTTTTGAGGATGCTTTGTGTTGCTCTAAGGCCCTTTCAAAGCAATCATGGTGCTCATTCGAAGCCTGCACGAACTGGTTTCCATGTAATGTTTATCCTCTCAACGTGAGGATAGCCTCAAAGATGCAAGTCAGCTTAGGCCGGGTGTATACTTACATTTTAAATTTACTTACTTACTAGTAGACTTCTACTGAATAGATTTTTTCAATGCATACTTAATGTAGAGATCCCGCCACATAAATTGGCAGTAGCCAAACTAGGAACTAAATTTGACGTTACTGCCATTGCGTGTTATTTTGTATGAAAGGTAAATTTAGTATTACCAGCGTTGTGTTTTTTGCCCACTCTTTGTAATTTTTATGTTTGTTAAGGGTGATTATAATAAATTGATTTTCAGAGTTTCTTGTTAGTTCTTCTCCAAGCTAGGGTCTCCGCTGATCTAACCTCGGTAAAAAATATGTAAAGACAATGCTCAGTGCCATGTTTGAAATAGTTTTTTTAATTTATACTTAGATCATAAGATACCTTTCAAAGAGAGCTTGTGATATTTATAATTTTGAATATATTATGGCAGATGGAGGCGTCGCCGCAGTTGCATAATTCACTGTTGCCAGTAAACACGCCAAAACTAGCAATCACTGTGCCATACGGCTCGATACATTATAGGTTTCATTTGTAACGGTCTTTGGTTGCAGAGCTATAAACTGATATATTAATTTGTTTTATTTGAGTTTATAGCTCTGCAACCAAAGACCGTTACAAATGAAACCTATAATGTATCGAGCCGTATGGCACAGTGAGTGCTAGTTTTGGCGTGTTTACTGGTAACACTGAATTACGCGACTGTGGCGACGCCCCCAACTGCCAATTTATATGGCGCGATCTCTATGTATGTAACTGCGTATATATATATATATATATATCTGTTTGTGCTATAATACAGTCTTATACATCTCAACTATAATATGTAGCAATGAAGTTGGAAGTTATTTATTATTACTAATCTAACCATCATCGAAAAACGAACCCACGTACACCAGAAATCAATATCCAATGTTTTGAATACGGCATGTCTTAAAATGCAACAAAGAGACTTGAGTTAGTTTTAGAAACTTTCGCGATAAGGTAGTCACCACCATAACTAAATCTGTTTCCTCTTAGCCTCAAACTAAAGTTCAACGTTCATCTCTTTAAGGCTTGTACACCTAAATAAGTATGTATGTATACTCTAAGCCTAACTCGACGGGGTGTTTTGATGGCAACGCTGCGACGCGTGGGTGTCGTTTTATTTTCCTATCTCTGCCCAACGCGATCGGTCTGAGCTTATCCAACTTACGAACTCTGTTGCTCACGGCTTTGCTGCGCATAGAATTGTCGTTACATTCATACATATACAGTCATTTTAGTACTATAAACTTACTTTTAATAATAATATTTAGGACACTATTACACCAATTGAACTAGTCCCTTCGTAAGTTCATTAAGACTTGTGTTAAAGGTACTAGTTAACGCATTAAGATAAATGTACTTGTTTTATATGAATAAATTCATATGTAATCAACGAAAACATATGCTATCAGTGGCGGGGTAGTCAAAGGCTTGAGAGACCATCTCCGAAATTCCGAAGTCAGGATAGGTATGGGCCACTCGTTGCCCGCCTTTCAATAGATAAACAGCATCCAACGTGATAGGTAGTGAACCGTATCGCCGTATTGCGGTACTGGCACTGGTACGGGCTTTACCTATCTATATCTCGAGGGATAGGCAGGTTTCCTCACGATGTTTTGCCTCACCGTTAGCTACTGTAAATTATGTACGTAAATTGAAAACACATTTTCACTGCTATTAATATTATATTTCCTAATCTATTTACAATTCAAACATAAAATTACCACAAATACATCACGTAGGTATTCTGAGTATAAAAAATTAGATTAAAAATCGTGAAGAACGACATTTAATCCAGACATCGACTGAAACGCTAATTCGATTATTCCACTCATTCTCGTTTTAGTATTCACGAAGGCTGCTATCAATAAAAGCTTTTAAGAGGCTCCGCTTTATCAGCAGAGATAAACAGGCCGCAGTGATTTATAGGCACGACTTAGATGGACTTAAGTGGAGTAACAAGCACGTGCTTGTTTTAAATGTAAATAGAATAGAACATATTACACATATAATATATATTACAATGAAAATAGAAAGAATGGAGGCTGTGAAAATAGGGATAAGTAAATAATTGTATCATAAACACTTTTATTTTGTCTTGCAATTGCAATTGTCCTCGTGGACTCAATTGTAGCCACGTCGAAGCCACGTTGTGTCAGATAGTCAGCATCTAACTTGACATAACTCGTCTCCATGGTCAAAGTGGCTATTTAAATAACTATTTTTTTGTGGAACGGTCAGAACAATTTTACTTCGACTACGCCAACACATCTCAACATTCAGCAGTTATAGGTACTCAACATCACCCAGATATCATTTTGATTCAATATAATATCATTCTTGGTACATCTACGCTCCAGTTCACTGCAAGTGGTTCGACGTATCGGATGAGACGACAGGTTTTTGTTAAGACTCCGAATGTCGCAACGAGTTACACATGGGCGAACTAGTTGCGTGACGTCAACGTGACCACTGAAGTGGCTAGTGATACTATAGTTCTAAAAACCTAGTATCTATTACCTAAAATATTCCTTAAAATGGGGAGTCTTGATATCGGCCCCGTGAAGAGAGTTGGACGTTCTGTGTGCATATTTATACATCTTAGATCCACAGATTTCTAGCTTCTCCCAATAGATTATACAGACCACTAGACCCTTAGTCACCTCCAACGACATGCTGGGAACAAGGGCATATAGTTTGAATTCTTTTACGTCCCAGACTAGCACGGGATGTGGACGTAAAGGCGAGAATTTATGTGTCTTTGAATGTATATGGGCAAATCTTATGTCAGGAAAATTAAGATTAGGTTACAGAAAGGAATAGAAGAATGAGAGAAGGAGAAATATATTCGATTTGGAGTAAACAGAACCTTAATAAACTCTATCCTATCAAAGTTTTGATGACTTTAATATTGAGCAGATTTTAGCCTCTTCCCAAAGATTTTATATACCAGTCTTTCCTCTGTTTTAATTTACCATAAAAAGGACACATGCATGTTATGAAGCATCTATTCTATTACAATGAAAGATTAGTACATTGATAAACGGACGTTATCCTTTTTGGGTAAGGCAGACTTGTGGTATCTGTTTGTGCAACTTCTATTAATGGGAAAGTTTTTGAAATCGCAGCACTTAATATTTTTTCATTCAAGCTGGAGAAGAACTTGGATTGTGATAAGTCGTATTATCGTCTAAAAGTGATTAATGGATGTGGTTTATTTATGCTTATACGTGATGTACTTAGGAGACTTGTCACATTATACATTACACATGATACATCAATCTCTCTTTCCACAGTTTCAGATATAAACTCTGATTGCACAAGGAATAATTATCATTAATATATTAAGTTTTAGTGTACTACCAGAAATAATCTGTACATCGTTTACAGTCCGCTAAGAGGGAAATCATAGTAAGGAAGCCTGCCTGTCCTTCAGGATAGGTAATAGCCAGTGCCTGAATATGGCGAAACGGTTCACTACCTATCACGTTGCGTGCTATATATCTAGTGAAACAGGCGCTTCGAGTAGTTCTTACCTAACATGCCTTGGAAATTTCGGACATGGACACTCAAGCCTCTGACTACCAACAATACATAGGGAGTGTGCACACATAAGTCGTGAAGCATATGTTGTTGAATGATATAGACTGGAAATATATTCAGGCAATAGTTTTTTTACTACCAATAAGACGTCTACAACGATAAAAGGTTACAAGAACCATCCTATCCAACTGTTCTGCGTTTATCTTGTACGTTCTTGCACAATCCTATCGTATCTCGAGACGAATCTCGTTAGAGCGCTTTCTCTGACATTTGAAGTTACCTTTATGGAGCTACAACCTCCTTGTGAGATATTAAGATCTCAATGTGAACTTTGATATGGCGTATGTGCAGACGGGATAAGGTACAGTAGACGCGTGAGACCTTAGATTTGAAGGAAGAATTTTTGGTCTATAACATACTTGCTAGGAACCTTACTTGTGTTATTTAGGTGTTGTGACAGTAAGAGGCATGATGCAGAAATAGAAGCCATAATATACTGAACATTGTCAATATTTAAAGTACCTATAAACATATTATATACATATACATAGAGTATATTTTTAATTGAGAGTTAATGTCATAGTTGTGAGTATATGTTTCTATAAGTGTCGCTTGCTCTATTCTGGGACGTGAAAAGCAATACTAGCTGTTTTATAGTAAAGGTATCTTAGTTGACAGTAAGCAGCAACATTCCGAATCAATATAATCACAACCCCATAGTCACACCTTAACTGACAGATCACATTTCTAAACTGACAGATAACCAACATCTCTGACAGCACCCAAATATAAGTACTCGAGTACACGTACTTAGTCTGTACCAACGGTACCTCTTGAGTCACGAGGGCCGATGGCATTTGCGACAACAGCCGCGAAATGTCACGAGCCTGGGAACCGACTCACGATGCCGACCCTGATCTTGCATAAAGGTTTTGTGATGGACGGCGGAGGCGGTGAGGCTAGTGTATAGGGCCCTTATATGGAAGGATGTGTCGTGATGTAGTGGGACTTGGTTATAAGGCGTCTTATGACATACATACATATAGACTCAAGTCTTTAAACCATTTCGGGATTAATGTAACCTTGGAGTTTTAATATAATCTGGGTAATTTTCAACAAGAATATTATAAGTGCCTTAAACCATTTTGGGGTGAATAGAACCTAAGGTATATATATATAACCATTTCGGTAATTTGTAGCATATATATCGTGGGTTATGACTCATGAATAGGTTTGAATGAGATTTCATGTACAAGGGTTATATTAGTTTGTTTGGGCGAAAAGCTACTTCATTAACTACATATGTATTCCCAAAATTCCTAGATTCTTATTCACAACTAAAATTTAAAAATATCAGGTGTAACTTTTCGAAAGTGGTTTATTTTAAATGGACAAGCCAGTCCTGAAGCTAAATCGAAGCTGAGTGAGTGAGAAAACTATTTGAACCAGTTCATTATTAATGCACGCTTAAACGTACCTGAACTTCGGAGCGCGAGGTACGTGCTAATGTAATATTTACACCCAAGTGTGAATCTCCGATTGAGATTTTAGTTCCCTAATTCTTTTAAGAGTGAAACGGTAAGAACATGCTGTCTGGGAGTTAAATTAAATCTCACAATACATACATACACATCACGCATGATTCCCTGTAGAGGGGTAGGCAGAGATTACGCATCCCCATTTATCCCGATCATGACAGATCGCTTTCATTTCATTGACAATGAAACATCTTCTCATACACACTCGGCGGTTATAAGTACTCCTAACGTCAGTATTTTCCAATATAGCGTCTACCTGACTGTCATATGTTTTATCTCACAATGTATGTTCATTTAAACCTATCTCTAGTATAATATATATGTATATATACTAAATTATGTCCTTTTATGCTTTTCGGTTTCTCAGCATTTCTCAATAGTGCAATCATTTATGGTTATTATCGGTTATTAGTTATTAAATACATACCTTTGTAGTACTCTCTCTCTTATTCTACGTTATTCTAAGCATTAGTCAATAGTACAATGAGTTATGGATACATTAATATCGGTTATTGGTGACTTTACTATCCCATCATTCAATAGGTTTCATTCGCTCTATTCACATCTTGCGAGAGGCCGTTATTTAAAGCAGATAGAAAGCATTATATTAAGGTTTATCTCAGAAAAGCACATCAGCATTTCTATGTCAGCAAGAAGTATAAATAAGCGAAATGTCTACTACAGAAAGCTCACACAAATTGTGTAAATATAAATAATACTACTACTAATAAACTATAATAATATGTAAACTTTAGAACAAAAAATAATACTACCCCGTTACTGTACTATATCTCTAGGGCGTAACTTACTACTAAGACTAAGTAGCTGCCATTCTTCTCGGCATGTCTTAAGAAGAGACTAAGAGGCCAGAGGTATATGAAATCTATTGAGCGAGGGGCTAGTGAAGATGTTTTCATGTCTCCAAGGTTCTGTCCACCCTGAAAAGAGATTTGATGACATGAATGTATGTGAATGCACATAATATTACAAAAATAAAATAATTTTATAGCTATTTATTATATATTTCTATTGTTTATAAAATTAAGTGGTACAATCAAACGATATCAGTATCTCTAAATACGTGTCAACGTGCCATTTATATGTTTGGCATTAAAGCGAAGTATACAAAAACCCGAAACCTCTCATTTCCCATTTATAAATATCTCCATTAATTTGAATATAAAATCTCGGATCCGGTTAAGCCTACAACAAATAGGTTTCGATGACTACAAAAAGGCTTTTAATGATATCATTTGAGGCGCCAATGGTCAGGTTTTTTTGATAATTAGTCATGCGATTTCTTCGGAAATATTCCTATGAAACAACGGATGTTATCTAAACATACCACGCTATTAATCTTCAAAGGCTAGAGCTGTCATGTGGGATCGTGACCATCTGGTGAAGAGGAGATGAATGTGGCCTTAAATATCTAACTCCTTTCGAATAAAAGTTCTATGATTTAATATTTCTCTTATTTTGGGGATAGTGTCTATCTACCATGCTCGATGCGCTCTTGATTCTGAAGTGATATGTGTGTGTAAACCTGATATGACATTTCAAACAATCATTATGGATAATCCAATACTATAAATAGATTCAGTATAGTATGTGAATATAAGTAAATATGTCGAGATAAAGCATATCCAAAAAGAGTACTTCTTCTATATATAACACTTATAGTCTATAATGCTCGAAAACATAATGTGAAACCTACATCTCTAGGATGCTATTACAATTATATATTGCAAACGTCTAAATACGGTTACAAATCTCACTACTATCGACTACCGGGTACTGACTATCTAATGAAGTATCTGATAACTTCCAACTAGATGTGGCTATATTTCATTTACGTTGCAATATCTGTACACCATGGACATTTAAACATCACGCTAGTCTCCCTTTAGAGGAGAACCTACGTTATATAATTTAAAAGCTCGAAAACTCGTCCCCGAAGCACGTATTACAAAACCATCAATTTCACAAGCCGTAATTCGAAAAGTCCAAAAAGCGGCGATCTTTCTCACCGCATCGGCGCGCAATTACCTACCAACCGGCCGATAGTTGAATTATTATTTTTAACTCTTTTTCTCGAGGAGGCTTCGCGAATTCCAAAGTCGTTTTCCCAACCGGTTCTCGGCTTAATTTCGGCGAAACCGGCCATCTTGCTTTTCGACCACAGCCGCGCCACGCCGCGCAAAAAAAGATTTACGAGAGCGTATTTAAGTCGCAGTGGAACGTTGAAACAGGGCTTTGTTACATACATACATGTATACTATGTTCTAAGGCTAGAAAAGGATGAAAATAGTTGCTAATCTGCTTCACATAGAGGTTAGAATTAAAAAGAACTTTATATATGTAGCATGTATACATATGTATATGCTTTCGTGATCTAAACACTATCGGATTATTAGGCAACAGTTCAATATTACATACTATACCCTTGAAAGGACTCTACTACATTAAAGGTTCTCTACTACATTAATCTTCAAACTAGATTAGTGAGAACTTAACTGCAAATACTACATATTACAACAATTTTGATGGTCAAAAGTGCATATTATTATATTTTTTTATTACAATTTGATATTATCAACTTTTTTAGTATTAAATACACATATTAAACCCGAATATATTGGTGAGATTCAATTAAATGTCTTCTGAATACCCTGTTGCAAGTAAGCAAGAGCTTTTCCTCGCAACAAGAGAAAATGCCCGCCACGATAAAGTTGCCATTAAGACATACATACAGGATGCTGGCTTAAACTACAATTATACTGTAATATTATCGATCTACTTAGCTTTTTTAGTTTACGAGCAAAATAGATGGCTAATTAGAAGAATTTCTTACTTGCATGTCATATGAGGTGACTAAGAGATTGGAGTTAAAAAGAACTTATGGGTTAAAGTAAATATTCTATATTAATACTAAAAGGATCTGTATAATAATTGAAGTATTTAATACTATGTGTATTAATTAGCTATTCTTGAGGTTATGATATCTACCGAGATACCAATAAAAATCATGGTTATTCTACCCACCTATACACATTTCACGAGTATTCACCCTTTAGGGATGCTTAGAGACATGAGTAATATAACAGCATCATAATGACAGTGTTTGGCTACTGAAAACCGCAAATTTTCCAGATTAGCCCCTACCCAAATTTGTGGAGAAATTGACAATAGAATTATAGTAGAAATTCTACTAGCAGCTATAGTTGCCTTTACGACAAACTTTAAGTTTAGCTTAATAGCACGAAAGAGGAAAATCCATACATGTAAATCATATTTTCCAAGAAATGAGATTAAGGATTATACGTCATATAATTGTAGATTTAAGTCAATACTAAGAATGATTACAGCCACAAAACACTTAATGGCATGTTAAGAGTTTAAATATAAATTCTCATTTTGCTATAAATGTTTCACTGAATTGTGTTGGCACATTTTCTTGTGTATGTTTCTGTAAGTAAAAAATCTATGTGCATTTCAGAGTAAATTATTCGAATTTGTATAGTGAGAAAAAATCTTGAGGAAATATATTTTTTATTTGCTATAGGCATTATTCAGGTTCCCTACATTCATCATGTTACGTTGAATGTTGATTCTATGGTAAAAAGTACGCACAATTTGTCCCTAAATAACCTAGGCCTAAATTGTGAAGATATAACTTTATTAACTGTATCTACCTATGCAAAATACAGTAGCAAAACCACCTACGAATTCTAACGAAACCTGTTCGCAGCTGTTCCATATCACCAGTCTTTTATACATGGACATAAAAACATTTATCGTTAAGAAAAAATCTAAAAAAAATCCGATCAGTTATCTCCCACCCTGTGTTGTGTTGCCCTCTCTCCGCTGTCAGTCGAGTTGTAATGGCGGCCGTGACGTCATCGCGAGCGCGCCAATCGCAGCGCAGCCGCAGAAGGGAAGCGGGGCCTACCAGTCGACCACGCGAAATCGACGCGCGCGCACCTTCCTACTTCCAAACCACCGAACGAGAACCTACATGGTAAGTCCAAGTTCCCAAATTTAGTATTTCGATATCGATTTTTAGTTTTTATTCGGAGAATCGACACTATCGATGTTGTAGGGTTAGTTTAATATTTAATAATGTAAAGTTATAGCACCTAGTCCTAACTAGTTTTTCGTAAGGTTCTGCCGTTCAACTGTGTCAAACATTTTCTTATATCATTACGTTAGTGGGAAATAATTTCCTTATTCGGTAACTGACACTGTTTTAACTATTCCGTATTTGACTAAACGTATTACGAATGTAGAAGCTATCTTATCTGTGTGGTTTTGCATAAATTTATTCCGTTGACGTAAATGTTAGGGAAAATATTATATTTCACGAACATCGTTTGCTACTAAGATATTTAAAAGACATTTTTGATCTAATGCCTATTTCGAACAAATTATTTTTTAGGAGGTAAATGCGTAAAAGCCTTTTGATGATGTCCGAAATATTTTATTAATATAATATAATTTATGTCTGTCATATATTTGTTAACGTACATGTTATCTGAGTTATAGTGTAGTATCTTGTTAAATTTAATATATGGTATAGGTCTAATTTACACCTACTCATAGGTGCGATTAGTAATGTAGTATTTTTAAATTAGGACTCGTATGGTGGTTGTACCTTTTATACTAATAAATCAGCTTTAATATAAATATCTTTTCGTTATTTAAGTGCATACATGATTACAATACAGAGTAACATTATGTCATTTTGGTTCTGATATCAAAAATCCTAGGAGTTGAATTCAGTTGTAGTATTTAGTCTTCAAGCACTGAGTATATACTGCATTTTAGGCTTCATACTGTACAACTCGATAGAGATATGAGCCATCAATACTATGTATGTAACCCTTTACGTATGTATTTTTCATCTACAGTCCAACTCAAATTTACAATCCTGCTCTAAACTTGGTACGAAATACGATCTGTAACCGAAATCCGCATCTTTCATGAAGTCTCTGTTGAGGCTGTTTTTTAAGCAGCTCGAAACCTACTTGGTGCGTGCTCACACATCCGGGTTCGATGCCTGGTCCGCCCACATGCAGCCTTGACCGCCGCGAGTTCGCCTCGCCGCCGACGGTTATAAATGTGTCTATTATTTAAAGTGACGCCAGAAAATTCTTACACGCACACTAATATGCATATTTATCAAAAGGAAAAGTACAACTGATAGGAGCAAGTTAGTGTTCTCGATAGGTATCCTAGCTTGGTTGGAGCTAGTTAGTTAAATTATTCTAAGCGATCGTACTCTGAAAATGAGTTTCTCGTGCTAAAATATGACCAAAAATGTAATTATAATAAAAAGTCACGTAAGTTAGCAAAACGTCAATAATGTATATAATAGCCTAATTGTTAACAATGTAATAATACCAAATATACGATATGTATGTACGTAATGCGTGGATTACAATTTATATTCAAATTTTAATCAATGCAGACCCGTGATGCGTTGAAGTCTTTCGTACCAAATGAATCAGTGCGTAAGCGCGTGTGCATTCGTAGCTTGAGCTTTTATTACAATTAAACGTATCATGGAAGAACTTCTTGGTATATATCTATAACAATTAAAAATATATTTATTTTTAAAAAAAATCTCAGAGCACTCTCAATTAGTGAACAATTACCACGTATTAACCAAATTTCATTATAATATTACATCAATATCTTTAACTTGCAAACATGCCTGAATAGAAAAACCGGGTTCATCTATAACTATTATTTCGAAGCACATCTTTTCCTCACATAATGCGTTTACGTTAGGCTTAGAATAGATGGACATTCCATCGTATTAGGGGATTAAATGGACATTTATTTTTACAAGCGTCCCGCGCCTATCTTCACGGTCTGCAGGGTACATTTTTTGCCAGTTTCGTTTCTAGTTGATTGGGCAGGTAAAGGATGGACCGTCGTCCTTTGAAGTCCCGAGATTCGAGCAAAGATCACATGAAAACGGATGAGCTGGAGGCTTTTAGGCTCTTTTGAAACCTTCTCGGAACGTCCTTTATTAGCTATGTGGAACTGACGGATTGAATTCCTTAAGATCGGTATACTTGTGAATGTATGTGTTACACACACAAGGGATAGTTAAACTCAGTTTGTCGATATTCTTTTTTACGAAATATATACTATATAAAGTATTCTATAGTTTTGTTACATGCATTCTTAGAGAATTAAGCCTTAGGGAATTTTATTTATACGTTTTATAACTTAATTAGTCCATTTAAGTTAAAAGTAACATCAGTCTGTCGTTTGAAAGAAACATAACCTGCCACATTAATAAAATTTCATGCAAAGGAATTTAAGATTTGATACCATTCAATATTAATCATCGTCACCGAAATGTGAATTTAAAGTCAATGGATTGAAAAAATACTACGCAATACGCCGCGGATTACAGAGTGTGGCAATGCGCCCCTTCACTCGATGTGTGCGCTCGCTTAATGGCCCCAAGTTTCCATCTTGAGTCGACATACATCTCGAAACGCGGTCAGGTTTATTAAAATACCGGTAAATTCACACACTTGCTCAATGTCTCTTAATCTTGTTTGATGAAAAACGCTTTTGACGTTGCGTTTGTGAAATGACGCACCTGTCTGATCGTATTCACAATATTATACGAAAAAATTGGAATTAATTATTTAATATTGTAGGACGTTATTACACCAATTAAACTAGCCCCTTGGTAAGTACATTTAAAACTTGTGTTAAGGGTACTAGTCAACGTATATTTAAGATATATATACTTATTATATATATAGATAAATACATAAATAGCATATATAATGAACGACCAGACTGGAAAGCAGAAGAAAAGCGTAGTTCTTAACTCTGCCTCCACCGGGAATCAACCCGGGACCTCACGATTAGCATTCAGGCGTCTAACCGATCGCGCCACGGAGGTCGTCAAAATATATCTTGTATAATATATTTATATAATATATCTTCGGATTAATTAAATACCAAAAATGCTTAGTCATAATTAAATATTTATTAAGCTCGTTTGTTCCAGTGAAGGTTTGAACGCATAGGTGTTTGAACCGTTTCATTAAAATATTCAGAACACTGCATCGGTTTAATATTCGTTGCGCATTTAATTCCATGTAAGTAGGTAGGTTCCTGAGTTCTGCGTAAAAACCGTCCGTTTGGTGCCAAATGAATTAAGAATTCCACATACGACCGCCTGAATGTCAATTTATAAAACTAGATGCATACCTGCCTAGGCCACAGGCTGAATATTTGAATTCCGTTGACCTGATATGCTCATAAAGCGTGTGAATTTTACTGCCACAGAACGATTCTAGAATTCAATTGACAAGCTTACAGATAAATGTTCTATATAAATATGTATGGTGATTATTTATTCCACATTGATGTTTCTTATGCTTTAGGACTAGGAACTTAGGATTTATTTCATATGCACGTTGGGTCGTGCAATCCGAATCGTAGTCCGTAACTTGCTTAATAAGATGACGGGCTGCGATACATAGTTAACATGTAGCTTCCGCGTATTTAGGATTGTAGTCTCTTGGTAAAAGAATTAGTGAGCGGCAGGTTCGTCGATTTACATAAGCAGTAACCGTGAATTTCTCGTGAGAACGGCGAGGCGCGCCCGACCGTGCCTAGTGTAACTTCCTCCGCGCTGAGGCCAAATTACGTCTATACATGAACGCGTCTTATTACCAGTTTGGGCATAAAGCGTAAATTTTGTTTTACGATTCTGCTTAGCTTTTGTCTGTGGTTTTATTTGATTGCCGACGAATTGGGGTTTATGAGGTCTTAGATTACAGGTCGTTAATTTCTTAGGTTTTTTGGACGATTATTCCGTTGGTTGAAACGTAGTATGATTTGAAATTGTATTATTCGTATGATGAAAAGTATGTACAAACTTACGTCAAATGTATTGTCTCACATTGTACTTTATTCATTACCCACACAAAACGTAACTTAATGTGTAAGTAATGCGTAATTTTGTAAACAAAACAAAACTACATCAATATCGTCTAGCATTTCAGTAAATTCTAATCTTTACCCATCCTTTCATTGCTGAATAATTTGTCTCGACTGTGCCTTAGAAAGTCTTAAGTCTGGATGTGTCGTAGCCGTTAATTTTATTGCCATTGATGGCTAAAAGTGCTTTTAAAAGTACAGTCACGAGGCAGGGGCAAAGAACTCGTTGCATTGTTTCTCTGCCCACTTAAATGGCTGCGATATTATCGCTAAAGACATCAAAAACTAGTGTCGAGTAGAAAACTCTTTTATACTGCAGCCTATAGTGTCGTGGACTATTATGGAGGTAGTAAAGTGTAGCCGTGACTTAAGCCAAGCTGTCAAGTTTTGAGGTTAGAATTTCTATTTGGTTTTCTGTTCGTGTGAAATGTTTTGTGATTGGTTATAATGAGGCACTAAAATAACTCTTATATGTTTAAGTGTGAGCTAAAAATATAATATCGGAGTGTATTTAGTATTGAGTAGTACGGGCTTTTGATGAAGGACGGATGAAGTATAGCGCATAAATAAATAGTGTATTAAAAAGGGATTTAAGATATTATACATAAATTAATGTGTAGATTTTATTAATACATACATAATATAAAAGATAAGGCTGAGATCATTTACAATCTCTACCGATCTTTGTAATACTCGAAACATTATATTGACTATTATGACGCAAGATTTAAAAATTCTACTTTCGGATGTAATTCTCGGAAATATTTTCGTCTGTAGGGTGTTATGTATTTAAAGTGCATAATTTAGAAGCTTTGTAAAAATGCATTCATACAAAACAGTAATATTCATAAAAGCTGCAGGAATTACTATTGTATATTTTTTGTGACAGTTATTCCCTATTGTAATATTCGAGTGGGTGTTGAGATATTGGAATTTTAAGTCTGAGACCACCCAAAACTTTAAAAACTCATCTCCATGTGAACGTTAATAATAAAACATGAATATTATCGCATCCTAAAAGTCTAAAAATGTAAATCCCGTCAGAAATCATAAAAATTAAGAGAATATGTTAAATAATAATCTTATTTTAAAGTCTAAGTATGTATATCAACATAACATTTGTAAATTTCGTTTTACGTCATGTTAATCCACAATAAGCTCTTTTTAGAATCCATTTTATAAGTACGCAACCCAGCTGATTCCATTTCCAAATTCGAATCCTAATTGAAAACAATCTCATTCTAAATTTAAAATGTTCTCCACGTATTCATATTTGGAGACCCTTCGGCGTTTCGGCCAATTAAACTTGAAATACTGGCTCGCAGGTACAAATTCTTTTTTCTTTTTGTAAACAGGTACCTTAAGGTCGAGTCCACCTGTCAGTTTCTGTGGGATATTATTGTACCAGCGGACCCCTCTTGGATAGGTTTTGTTTCTCGTGGACACCTGTGAAAGAAGGTTTCATATGCGTTGGGACTTTTTGTGCGACTAGTGTCAGACATCCTGTGGCAAGGATACTCGTAAATCGTCAGGTGAATATTTAAATGTATTTTGTGCGTTCATTTATTTTCAGTCTGTTTCGCTCTCTGTGATTTATTTAGTACCAAAAATAAATATTAGTATTTCGTTTTTAAATGAATTCATTTTAAATCGGGATGTTATAAAGGTATTAACTTGTTTAACGAAAGGTAAAGTCTATGTTTAAACATTTAGGTAAGAAATAAAATAAAGTATAAGACTTATAAAAACCAAAGTGAATTCCTTAAAAAAAGTTGATTTAAAACGTAATAGAATATCCACTAAGACATTACAATGCAAATGAAGTGAGATTGAAAGATCAAAGCTGTGATAAAAACAACGTTTCGTGGGTGGAATATTAATACAGTGTTTGTAATTAATTTATCAACAGCGCTCGTAATTATGAGAAATACGTGAATACGTCGACGCCATAATGGGTCTAAATATACATAAGTGCGTAGGTTTCAAGCAATTTAGCATTCTGTTCGCGAAATCCTTATTCACCTTCGTATAACAACGGATTAAAATGACGCGGTACGTTTTGATTTAAAATCATATTTAACTCTAGTGCTAGTTTATTAGCCATTCTGGATTTAAATATCTATGTTTATAGTAATTTTGTGAATTAAGGTACTTTTTGCATATTAAGAAAATGTATTTTCGTACATTATTTGACGTTCAATAAGTGATATTTATAATACTTATAAAGATTAAAACGGTATTTAATATCTACATATATCGGAAAGTGGATTCATATTCATATTAATAAAACTATTTTATTTATTCAATTCTAAATATATTTTTACCCCTAAGTTCGTAAAGAAGGCGGTAATATACTTTGATAACAAGTCATTCAACTACATAATATATAAAAGCAACTCGTTAAGATAATTGCATTAGTTCTCATGAATAAAGATTGCCTTTGGAACAATTGTAATGTAATGTTACTCCGTTGCAATAGCATTCACGTCTTAATTACTGAATTAATGCTGCAAGTGAATGAATGAATGAAACTGCTGCTTGAATTAATGAATGTCTTGAATGAGACATAATCGTGTACATAAATTTGGCAATAAATGGACTTGGGGTAACGACAATGAATATTATTTATATAAAAAAAACAAAAAATAATAATAATATAAATAAAGTTTTATATATATAAGTTTTATACTTAATTTGCATAATAAATCAATCAATAGGTAATAATTAATTATATCTACGGAATGTGAAGCCTTAATATTAATCCACATTTAATGAAACCAAACACTTAAGTTTGTAAACAAAGGGCGAAGAAACGGTAGGTATGCGAAAATAGACTTTGACACCTATACAAATAAGGTCATTGATAACACATTTACCTACCGGACTAATCCGGAGGAAAATTCCGATGCTAATAGCTACAACCTCTGCCAAATCTTCTCATAAATAAAACATATGTTTGGAATCCCCATTTATGCATATTTCATACGAGTGTTTTGAGAAGGGTTAACGTAAGCCCTCTAGCAGGTGATTTGGTCACCCAGTGTGTGGGGTCCTTTATACGCCTCGGCTGAAAGAGGTATATTGTGACCAAAAAGGGAAGTGAAATATTTATGGCCAGTATTGATATTTTTTGATAAGATTTTCTTGTTTTCGTTTGTACCTAAACAGACTTAGATTAATATAAAAAACATCAAACTTTTAGGTATAGTGTTGTTTGTATTTGGATTCTTAAGGAAAATGTTTTTTTGCAATGTGACATTTAAAATACAATAAATTAACAATCCGTGCATTAAACTGTCAGATGAGAATATAAATTTCAGCAAAACAATCCTACCTATACAAACAAATCTTGCCGGTATAGATTACGATAATGAATATAATATAAAGTATTAATTAAAGCACAATTACGTAACGGCAAGGAAACTAATTAATTCGTGCATTAAAATCGCCGTCACATCAGTGATTAAAGCCTCCATTACATGTAAATGGACGCTAATGTAGCCGCCTATCAGTTGGAATAAATCTTTTCGTACCACAAAAGAGTTTTCGTGCAATGAGTTCAATGAACCTTCTTTGTTGGATTGCTCATGGCCATTTAGATGTTTACTTCTTATTGGAAGAAAAAATACAGTAAAGCGTAAGCCGACATTCCCGCCTTTTTGCACATTCATACTTAGTACAGTAAATTAGTGACTCCATGCTGTCTGGGATTTCAAGAGATTGTAACCAGCTGCTATAATATAATATCTATGGTATTTTTTATATTATATTTCTTATACCGTAATCTGTATAGCCAAATGATAATGGAAGGCTTATAAGTAACGTAAGTACGTATAATAAGAATATAAATACAACATAAATGGTTAATTTTTATTAAGTTCAAAATATAAAAAGACTTTAAAGTTCATAATATAAAAGAAGAGTGGTGTTTAATCACATGCTCCGTTGTGGCTGCGTCATAGAGTAACGAGATTCTCATTTCGTAAATGTCACGAATAAGCTCATGTTTCCAAGTTTAAAATCCAGTTACGTTTTGTCTAGTTAGAATTTCTTATAACTTCATTTGGTATGATAAAATAATTCTGCCAGTGTCAAGAGCAGGGTTTTCCGAGAATTTCTATTAGCATTCATTATGTGAAACAATTCTGTGACATCCTCCACATTTGCTGGCTTATGTATGACATTTATATTGTTTGCTCATCATATATTATACGAAAATGCCACAAGTTAATTTATGGTTACCGGAGATTGAATAATACATTCAATTTATTAGTTACTAAGTGTGTTTTATAATCAAAACTAGTTATTGTCAAAACGCATAATTTAACATACCTTAACGTTTCTTTTAACGCAAAAACCTATACAACCTCATTCGTTATTTTGCAAATCTGTGTACAATATAATGGCTCTTTGAAACCCGAAAGCAAAACCCCAGGGCTCGATTCCCGCAAAATGCCGAGTTATCAATCCCAAATCGATTTATGTCTCACCTACATCAAAAGCGCAAATTGTAGCCCAGCTTTGATCAGCAAAAGCCTCCAACGAACTTGATTCGTATTCAGCAGAGCGTCTCAGCTTTGAATTATAGGTGTTTTTTCACATCTCTAAAGAATCGATTACGAGGACGTCACTCCGACGTGAGAGAGGTGCTTTACACGAGTCTAGGTGTCATTGTTGTATTTGCAAATATTATTTATAGCGCTGTTTATTTTGGTGACTGTCCGTTTTGCGGTCAATATTCTGACACCATCCATGTTTACTGTTATTAATTATTGGACAAGTTAATTCTAACGCACGTGTCGATTAAAACCTTTTGTTCTGTTCACTCCATTATATTATATACATGAGTATTTACGTATGTAATCCAATAGAATACCAATAATAAAGATTCTTTCATCACTAAAATTTAAATACCAATATTAACACATGCTTTGTTTACACCGTTACCATAGCAACAGATAACTCAATTCCAAGCCTAGATAGTTATGTCGGTTTCACATTCCCAGGCCCCTTTGTACACGGATACCTCCGGACAGATATTATCGTGGCCAAGTACAATTCACGCACGGCCTGCGGTGTGTGTCGAGGTCATTATCGAAGTCTCAACACTTTTGACAGGTGTTTGCACTGTCTACAAGGACGTGGAGTGACGTTATACAGCCGCTGAGACGATGGTAGAATAAAATATCGCGGTCTGTATGCAGAATTTTAATAGGTTTGGGAGAACAAAGAATGGATCCGTTTATTCCCTTATGAGTATCACGCTGTCTGCTGCGTTTTTGATAAAATTACGAAAATAGAACGGGTAGGAGTCAAAATAAAATATATACATATATGACTTATATTATACCTTCTTTTTTTCTTACGTATATTAATGTCTATTAAAGATTAAGTTAAAGTAATATTAATTAATGAAAAAATCAATGGATGTTTGCTTACAACAGAAGAGCATGTATGAGAAGTTTAATGGGTGTGAGTGAAGCAAGAGAGATTTATCATAATCGTTTCAGGTAACTATCGATAGTCTAGAGCCTATCTTGTAAGGGACGAGGCGTAAATATATGTATAATTTCATAGAACACTTCTTCCAAGTCAGAATTACATACATAAGTCCTAACTCTAATAAATACAACTTATTCTCTAACAAAGGGTATACTTACAGTTATTTGCTAACTAAACAGTACCATTAGTTGACTAAGCAATTTACTTAACACCAAGTAAGCATTTTAGTAAGTTTACTCTAATAAGTCGGAGTAAATGTTAAAGGTGACTATGTAATGATCTAAGTGTTGTAAAATGCCTGTATAGAGGAATAGGCAGATGTTATAAAAGACTCTTTTCGATCTTCTGTTCAGACATTCATTCCAAAAGTGTATGTTTTTATTTAGGTTCAAAATAATTAAGCTCTAAAATACCATTTAAATGCAAATTTATTGTCACTATTAGAATATATTTTGCTAAGTTAAATAATATTTCATACACTTTACTATAATTTTTAGTTATTCTTAAATAGCAAAATAGTATTAAATTCTTTTCAGAGTAACATAATTCTAGATGAAACAAAATTCCTGAGTGATTCGACTCTAGACACCTCCTAAAGTAATTACGTCCTTTCATATATTTATATTTCCATACCTTATCACATACACACTTAGTGTTTTCATTCGCAAGGAAAACATGTGGAAATAAAGGTACACACACACGATACACTCGGTCGTTTTGTAGGACGCTGTTTCCCGTGGTTGCGTCGTTTTGACGGTCTCTGGACGTGAACAGAGCCTTTATAACCGGTGTGAAGGTACAAAGGTATTTCCTTTGGATTTTAGTTTACAATACATAGAGTGCTTGAGATCAATGTAAATCATTTTTCGATTCTGGTAAGCTATTTCGGTTCAATAATGTCAATACTTTTACGCATAATATTTCTTGTTAATTTTGTTTCTGTATATAATAATAGTTAAAATAATAAACTTATTTAATATAATAAATATTGTAATATAACCTATAACAACAGTGTACAATAAAATAGAAAATTGTTTGACATATTGTTTGCCGTAACCATGGTAACAACTAAAGAAAATTTGGAGCAAATATGAACCCTCATTTTCACAATATTTTCGTTGGAAACCGCTAATGACCTGAATTTTATGCTCGTTCTCTCAAATATAAAGGTCTTTAGGATTTTTGAATGTTTGTATCACTGTTTATGTATATTCAATGAAAATGAGTCTCATTACAACAGTTTATATTGTTTGGTTAGCTATTTATTTATTTCTCTTTTAATATTTCATTTGATTGGCGAGTTATTAACTAAGTAATTTGTTACGCATCCTGCTAGTAGGTACATATAATAGAATTCATATAATTGAATATTTTTGAATTGATTTCTTGTAATTCATATACTAAACCCTATCCTGAAACTTATTTTAGTATACTTTTTTTAAACGCATTTTCTCAGTATGTCAAATATTTCGTGGTCTTTTACAAACTTTTAGTTTCCAAGAAACGTCACTCCAAATGTAGACATAGTCATTCTAGCCAAGGCTCACCAAGGTGGCCTCTTAGTTAAAAACTAAGAAAAGCAACTCTATCACTAACAGAATAAGGTTCTTAATTGTAGACCAGTAGTTTTTCGTAGGTGGTGCATTTTTTGTGAACATTGCTGTTGTACTTTTTATTGTGTTGAGTTTGGATTGTCAAAAAAATGCCTCTAAGTACACATTGTATAAAGATCATTGTTGAATGAATATATATTTGAGATATAAATGAGAACTGTATTCGATTGTATTTTTTATGTTATCGATTAAGGCATACAAAATGGTAATTAATGTTCATTATACTGTTAAATTAATAGTTCACCTAACCTAAGTTTTGTTTGTACACGTAGTTTACGTTATTTACTGCAACTATAGCGAAATAAAGAAACTTTGGCTTCGAGCACTTAGACAAGAAGAATTAAGGCATAAGAACAAAGAAGAAGATTTAAAAAGAAGTAAGATAGAAGACCTAGAAAAGAGACACCAAGAAAGACAGACAACTCAAAATTCTCCACGTAGATCGGTTAATTATCTTTGGTTATCTAGCTGTATGAGTATTTTGACGTCATAAAGCTAGGTTACCGGAGTTAAGTGCCATCTTATTCGACTGTCCTGTAAATGGAAGATAGAAGAATTGGAAGCTTGAGAAAAAGAACATTGAGAGAAGGTATAGTCAAAGAAGTTGGCGGTTTATTTCATATAAATGTACATATTTGGTTAAGTTATTAGATCTTCTTATTTAATATTGGGTTTATGTGAATAAATTGTATAGTTTTGTTTTCAGATTAGATATGTTAATCGAAAACACTTGTTATAAATATATGCAAATACATGTGAGTAGATGATAATGTAATTTTATTCTATAAATAAAATCTTTATAGAGACAGACTAAGATCATTTAAGCCTACTCATAATATTCATCGACACATACATTACTCATATTTGTAAATAAAAAAAATAATTATCGTAAATAAAACAAAAAGAACTCCTCCAGCATACATACAATCAACGATCCTTGCGAGCTTATCAGAGGTTTACGTATCCATCAATTGCGAAGTAATACTAATGTCCCCATGACCCATTTTCACTATATAGTCATTCGTACCCCCAGTAACAGAAAGTTATTTTTTTAAGTTAAGTTAATTGATTAATTATATGTGCCTTAAATGTATTTATCTATAAATAGTATATGTTTTTAAAATATACGTCTTTTAGTACCCTTAACACAAGTCTCAAATGCAATTAGCAAGAGGTTAATTGATTTTGTGTGTTCCAAATAATATTATTATTATCTATTAGGAACGCTTCTATTAGGCACTTAACATTACTACCCCGAAAGGTAACAATCATGATATCTTTAGTAATACATTTTTTCTTCTCATTTATTTAGCAAAAAAACAGTTGTACTATTCTAGAAAATAAAAAATACTTTACATACATAATAACCTACAGTTTGCATTACATTATACTCGTATACAATTAGTAAACACAATTTAAATAAAAACAATAAACATTTTGCACCAGTCAATATACTAAACTAACTAATATGAAGCAACATATTTTTGGCTTCCTTTTAAAATATAGTTTTAAATAAAGTTAGTTTATTATATATACTAGTGCCAAATGTTTATTGTTTATGTGCATTGTTTAAATTGTGATACTAATTGCATATAATGTAATGGAAACTTTGAAGTGAAACCTATACAGTCTGCATATTAAGTAGTCACCATAGATAAGCTTATCTCGAAGCCCCTTTCAAGTTTTGTGGAGCGCTGCTAGTCAAAATGTGTGTCGATGTGAAAGTTATAATCCACGGAGATATTTTCTTAGTAAGAGTATCTACAGTCACCTTTAGCACAGATTCTAGTAATATAATACTTTATTACTACCAATGCCCCATCGCATAAATAGATTCTAGCCAGTTAGATCTAAGTTAGTTAAATGGATGAGTAACAATTTATTCATGATTAATAACTAACGGGACTTATCGCGTAATTTTTTATATAATAAAGTTACCTTTATTAACCCGACGTTGAGTCTGCCCGTGACCATGGCTGCTGCGACATAGCCGAAACGTCGGGTTAATTAAGGTAACTTTATTATATAAAAACTTACGCGATAAGTCCTGTTAGTTATTAATCATGAGTATAAATCGCGAATCTCTTATAACAATTTATTTACATTGTACGTGTATTACGTCGTGCATTAGATTGGTATACATTTTAATAATTGTTCGGTTTTCTCCACAACAGAAGGGATTGAAGGATGCGAATTGATATGTTGATACATGCTCGGTCGGAAATAAAACCTGAAACTGAAACTACTGATTTAAAGGAAAACTTTTGACCTTTACTGCGTATACCATAGAAGTTGTTTATATAACAAAACCACCATTACACGAACTCGAAACCAAATCAAAACTAGCATAGAACATTTTCTTATTTCTACATAACTATATTTTGAATATTGGCCATTTTTCTCCCATTGTTATGAACCTTCACACAAGCTGAGTGAATAGACTGGAGGGTCTCCCGAATTAGCCCTTGATGGATGGACCCGCCCACGTAAGTTTCCCAAAAGCCCTTTTGAAAGCACTTACAAAAGTATGATCTATTATTTACTAGCTCTGCGTTACCATGGTGATTTTGTGTGTTTACGATTTGAACGTTTATTTATTTAATACAGTAGTAGCTTAAAAGCTTTTTAAAGTTTTTAATATTATTATTGTAAGTTGTTTTATTTTTGGGGTAGGTAAAGGGATTAGTTTGCTTTTTAATTAAAATTTAATGTAACCGTCTGTTAAAACTCGTAATATAAAACTAGGTACAATAAATTCAGAGTCTTTGAGTTTCTATTTATTCCAAAAGTGTTAGTAGGACGCTATGTATGTTATGCCCCTATGTAAAGGATATAATATGATATTGAGTTTATGAGTATTTATATATTGATGATACGTGAATATGGCCTCGTGCTGGTCTGGGATGTAAAAAGAATGCTATCTAGCTGCCGTTCGTGCTTGTATATCGTAGGAGGCGACTAAGGGACTAGTAGAAAATGGAATCAAATGGACGATGGCTAGCAACCTGTAACTGATGTTCCATATGACATCGAAACCCGAATATTAATGCTAAAAAGTGACCTAAGAGATGCTAAATCTCCGTGGTTCTATCAACCCGGAAATGGAGTCAAGGACGTGAATGCATATGTAGGTGAATATAGCTTAATTGGAAAACGGTCAGTAGTTTCATCAAAGCCTCGTAGCGAGCGCGTGGTATTAAAATCTACGCGCCTGTGAGTTGGTAAGAGCAATCCATTAGAGTGTGCCTATGAGTCGAGTATTGCTAAAACATAAAGTACAGGAGTAGTGACTCACTGTACTGTGGAAAGAGTGCATTCAACGTTATATTATTAATTGATATATCTGCTCATTGTTTTTTCTTTAAGATTGTAGATTATTATATCACCTTAAAGATTATAATACTACCTTGTGGTTTGCTATGTAAGGATACCAAAATAAGAAAGTAAGTATAAAGCTCTATTTTGGATTTTGATTATTTCATTATAGCCGCCGTTATGGCTTACCACCTGTCCGATAAAATCCTGTTAAGCACAAAATGTGTTTCAAGTGCTATAAGAGTTCATAATTGCCACGAATGCTCTTCCTAAGTACATTTAAGACTTGTATTAAGGGTACTAGTCAACTTATATTTAAGACATATAAACTTATTATGCAAAGATAAATGCATATATTATAATCAAAGACCTGACTGGAAAGCAGAAGAAAAGCGATGTTCTTAACTCTTCCTTTAACGGGAATCGAACTCGGGACCTCACGATTAGTGTTAAGGCGGCTAACCGATCGTACGTACGTAGGTCGTTAAAGTGATAACTCGATCTCTAACTTATATTACTACCAATTACAATTGTGAAGGACCAAATTGATAGTAAGGCCCCTTAAATACAAGCTACAGACTTTTAGATGTCTGTCATTTAATACAGGCTAATAAACTATTAAAATTTGGACAAAAAACGTGATTAAAACCACAACGTCGGGCGCCATGACTCCGAATGACGTCAATAAGCTAATACAGATCTTGATCTCTATTGAAGTGAACAAAAATCAGATTGCATTTTTTTACGTGACGTCATAGTATGAAGGCTAATTATTCGCTTATTAAAGTAGGAGCTTAGCCGACAATTAAGTGTGGTGGGAATCTAATTATCTCAATTTTATTAAGCATAAACCTTTCCTAAGAATAAAGGAAAAAAGTTATCACCAATCTGTGCCTAAGTTATGAGTGAGCACCCTGTTGTTCGAATTGGTATGTTATTTTATTTTGATTATGAATACATACATGGTTAACTAAGTAAATTCTTATTTTTCAACATTTATAACATATACGTAGATGTAAACGCTCACCATTGTAAACAGTTACGAAGTATTCAGAGGCTTGGATAAATTGTTACATACTCAAAGCCCACTTTTCAGAATAGTTAATATTCTTCATTTAGTATAGATACTATGCCTATTATAGTATAATTTTTACCAGGAATTAAAGATGGCTGGACAAATGTCCCCTCGATTCATTGTCCGAAAGAAAATCTCCTATGCCACATATGTAAATATTAACACCTTTCCAACCCTGTCTTTCTTTCTAAACACTCTGTGCAACTAAAGGGCAAAATCTGCGTCTTTAACCTGTCAGTCATAAACCTGCTCTAACCCGTCCGTCACTGATTTTAAGATATTTTATTTGCCAATAAAATTAAACGGACAACATAGGATGCGCCGTTTATGGATAGTTGTTCAGGTTTTACGGCCTTTTTATTCGTTATTCAACCTGTATCGTATTTCGTCATCTTGGGATATGTTTATGACCAAACTCACATTCACAGGTATCTTTATGATACATCTCTTATACTTAATTACTATTCTGGGACGTAAAAGAACGCTAACTAGCAGCCGTTCTTCCCGGCATGTCGTAGGAGGCGACTAATGGACTAGGGGTGAATAGAATGGGCGATGGGTTAGCAACCTGTCACCAATGTTCCATTATGACATCGCAACCCCAATATTCATGCTAAAAACTGAACTAGAAGATATTATATCTCCGAGGTTCTGTCTAAAGAACGAGAATTTATATGTATGTATATGATATAATTCATCCTTTCAAAACCCAGTCAAGTCTGATTAGATTAAAAGACAAATAGTCAATATGGTACATTTATCTCCTCAGACACTGACTGATGGAAGGTCTTTTGTGGATTATTATATTGGCTTGGCGAATAGATGACTGTTTTCCAACTAATGTATATTGATCAATTTATCTCCATCTTTTCGAAATACACATATATGTGTCTAAGCAATGTGTTAGTAATAAGATAACAACTAAGAAATGTGAAAGAAAAAAGATGATTTTATACTTAGCCCCTTAATCGCCTCCGACGACACGAGAAGAAGAACGGTAGCTAGTTCGCATTCTTTTTACGTCCCAGACGGGTCTGCTATGACATGAATAAATCAATTTCTATTCAAGCTTTCAAGTTAGCAAGTTTATTTCAATAACACACGATCCTAACAACTTAATAATGCTAAGTGAATATGAATTATTACCTCCGGTCGAAACAATAAACAACAAAAACAAAGTTCGCCCATTACGTAGATCGATTCCATTTACATGAGTTTATTACGTAAATGGAATCGCGAGCCAAAAAGTTTCCATTATATTGCCTCACCGTAACGTGTGAACGCCTGCAGAACTGCGCTTAGCAAAGCTGTGTTACGTGACAATAGATAATCGAAGTGTTCAGGGGATAGGAAAATACCAATTCATTCCGGTCTGGAAGGTGAACTTGAGATGTTTTATGAGGTGTATAAATTCTACTTGTGAGTGCGACTTAGCTGGGTAAGACTTTGACTGGTACCAGGTGATTAGTTTGTAGTAGTGGCAATTTACAAAGCAATATAGCATAGGTTTTGGTGTTGACTACTGCTAATCACTCGAAATAACCATCATATATAAATAGTTTAAATTCTTCAAAGTAATAAAAAAAATGGAAACAGTTTAGTAATCGTTATTTTGAATATACATACATACATATCACACCACAATTCTCCGGAGTGATTATAACAAACTGTCCCCAAGCATATTTAATTACGTACATGTTTATGAATATTCGTTGCTCCACTTATCGAACCAAAATATCTAAGAAAACGAAACACACAGTTTCTTCATTTCATCTAATTCTCGTTTACACTAAAAGAACTCATTATTACAGTACCCATATTTTTACTTAAAAACTATCGTTAATATTAGTGTCGAGAGATAAAACTAATCTCACCTGCACTCGATAGGCGATGCTGCCAGTGTAACCGTGGATTTATTTCCAATTACGACAGGAGATTGTGTTTCCTCAAGTTGGCGAGAGCGTGAAAATGCGGCTGAAAACCCATTTGCTCAGGTCTCAGATCCCTGTTAGTGTCGGTAACATTACATGCACATACTGCGTTCTGTCTGTTTTGAGTTTGACAGAACTGCAGGTAAATTATGTTGGAGATTATTATATATTTTGAATTAGCTTTATAATTTTGATAGCTCATTATACAACGTAGTGCCTTATTTGATTTCGACTTGCAGGACTGGCTAATAATAAACATATATGTATTTCAATATCGTAATTTAACCTTCTATAGTGTATCTATCTTGTCTGTGACTATGACTCTGTGAGCCATAATTCTGCATCAATCCTCGAAACTTCCTAAACAAGCTATTAGAAAGCTATAGAAGAAATCCTACATATATTTTTAATTCCCCAAGCCGAGCCTATCACATCCCATTCCTTTCGCAACAGTACAGTATAAAGGAACTTTATTTACCTTCCGGTTGAGTGTGGACAAAGGCAGCTTTCAATCAAGGTGTGTTCAGAATTGTTTCCCCGAGTAATCAGAGTCAACGCGCCGTGGAGGCAAATATTTGCCCCCGCCAATCGAAGGGCTGAAACAAAAATAAAAGTAACTTTCCAAAGAAACAAATGCCTCCGAGAGTTCTTCGCGATTGATTGATGTGGAACTGTAGTTAATAATTGATACCTGTGCTAATTAAAAGTGCCCACTAACTCTTATTGAGACCTCGAGTAGATAGTTTCTCTTTTTTCGCAATGACGGTATCTTTTCTAATCTTTTTTCTATTTATTATTAAACTATCAATTGATTTATTTATGAATCTCAATTTATTTATGTTGTAGGAGTATGTGAGTGATTGATTTGTGTCGTTTACGGAAAAATATTACTTTTATTATTTTCGCAATACGTGCTGCTTTATTTGAGTAAACACGAATTGTCACCAGAAGCAGTGACATAGCTGTAGTACTACTCAAATTCATCTTACATACTTCAATCTTTGAACATCTGCTTGGATTCCGTATAGCAACTATATTACTTGTATTGTTCTAATTCAATTTACTTGAGTTGTTTGGCTAAAGTTTCTCTTATGAGGATGTGTGTTCTACGTACATATATGGCAAAAAATACCCCGAGCAAACAATGCAATGCTCAATCAACTACACGAAGCGAGTCAGACGTGAGAGAGTGGCTTTACGCATCAACAAACACACGATTTGCTGCGATGACGCTTGCATTAATTAGCCGGAATCCAATTTAAATGGTGATGGACTGGTCAACTGTCTTTAGGGGTATATTGGGGTGGAAAGCGAGGTTAGGTGAGCGTTTGATTGGCTATGAACGATAGCGTACCATCAAATACTATAAGTGCAGTATCGGGATCCTTATTTAGATCGATAAGGTTGTAATGTCATGTGGAACATTGGTGACAGGTGCCAGGATATTACTTAACAGATTCCATTTACTCCTCTAGTCTCTTAGTTGACTCCAACAACATACCGGGAAGAATGGCAGCTAGTAAGCATTTTTTTAAGTCGCAGACTAGCATAGGATTGAATGTTGCATTTTTTTGTTATTTCTATTAACTCTGAAAAGGCTGAATATCACAATACATTCTTTAAAAGCCTTTTCGTCATCTCTTCATACATTTTTAATATATGTACATAAAACCGATGTTTAATGCTAGCAAAAATGTTTAGCTAAAATGTATACAATGTTGTGAAGGGAAAAATGTCACGTTCACATTCGCATCACTTGACAAGATGGCGTGGGCGACGCTGCCGCCATCTACCGCTCACACGTCGAGTCACGGACCACGTTTTTCATCTACCCGCGATTTTCATTAAGTTTATTGCGCTGCAACTTTGCAACATGTTGCACGGCATAATGAAAACTGATGGGTAATTTCGCTGGTTTATTTACTACCAGAAGGGTTATCTTAAATTTTATTCCTATGTTGTCTGGTATTAGAATGTAACCAGCTACTTAGTTACATTGAGTAATAATATTCTAAAGTTAATTTTGGAATGAGAATTGGAACGATTACGTATATTATTTCGTAAATATCCCCATTCATTCTCAACAGTCTGATAAGTGTTATGAAAAATTAATTAATATAAAGATAGTCAAAGACCACTGCAGTTTTTTTCTATACATACAATCCTTTCATCTGTATGCTACTCGAAAATGCGTTGAGTGATTTATTTTCATTCTTTAAACAAATTGCCATGGATAGTCAAGAGTCTACAACAACCTCTATCTCTCAGTTGTACCTAAATATTCTTTTTAAACTCCCAAACAGCTCTATTTATCATCTCTGCCTACCCTTCTAGTCTATTAGGTACACAGTATTCGTCCGCCTGAAAGTGATCGCGTTAAGAGCTTGGTGATTGCTCAATCAACGCTGGAGTTATTAAGCAGCTATTATGATGAGACATTGCCTATTAAATTGGCTATAGCGGAAAATAAAAGCCCGTTTAATGGGTGCTAAGCTAGCCTCGATTTTAATGTTGTTTATGTCTTATAACTGATTGTAAGACTATAATTTAAAAGTATATATAACCGCCAAGTATGTATTAGAAGGTGTATGAGAGACAATTAAGTGAAAGTGGTTTGTCAGGATCGGGATAAATGGGGATCCGATCTGTCTACGCTACAGGGAAACGAGCGTGATGTGTATGTGATCATAAACATTATTTACTTCTGTTTGTTGTTATTTGTCAGAAGAAACTTAAAGGAATTTAGAGTAATTAGATTTTATTGTAAATAACCTAGCAATTTTTAACTAGTTACTACTAATACTTTACTAATACTAAATGTGACCAATATTTGTATCTCTGAGGTTCTATTCACCAAGACAATAACTATCCACCGTGATTATATGTCTTAAATGTATTTCCAGTGAACGCGTAGTCAGCAATCGTAGTTTGGCTCAAATTACGGAAGTAACTTGTTTGCTGTACTACGAGAATTCGTAGAATCGTAGCAATTGCGAAAGGCAAAGGAAAACTCCCGCTGAGTCTAATGCGAGATCCTACTAACAACCTCTTTGACGGCCTTTTAAGCCTTTATGCTTGTATTTTATGTATTGCTAACATATCAGGATTAATACTATAGGGTCAGGCAGAGATACTACGTAAATAAAGCTTGTAAACAAAAGTTGATACTAAGGAGCTACAG
Source organism: Leucoptera coffeella (assembly GCA_030578115.1). Classification (NCBI taxonomy): domain Eukaryota; kingdom Metazoa; phylum Arthropoda; class Insecta; order Lepidoptera; family Lyonetiidae; genus Leucoptera; species Leucoptera coffeella. Next base: position 97,878 of record JAMBLF010000572.1, on the reverse strand, counting down.
AGCTTTTAGTTCGTGCATCAATTTACAGCATAACAACTTTTGTGGCGTAAGCAACATACATATATTTGGCCACATCGTACCAACTTTAACCAACTTTCAGCATTCAAAGATCTTTAACATTGGGTTGGTAACCACTTAAGCCCCTGTCTCCAAAAGTATGACAGATGCTTATCAGTTTATTACATCTAGTCCAAGTCTTAAAATAAGGTAAATGTACTTGTAATCTTAATCTGAAATCTCTCATAAATTTCAGATATCTATCTCCATAGAGATTTCAGGCACAATATATTTTATCTGGAAAGGTTTTCGCTGTCATTTTAATCTGATATGTGAACGGTGTGCTAAATCGTGAATTTGAGAATCCAAACTTTTTGCTCGGATCTCATTCGAAAATTTATGAGTTGACATAACAGAATGATTTCTGACGGGTGAAAACCCTTTTTTAGCGCTCAGTTTTTATTTATTTGATTTTGATAAATTGATTTGGGAAAATCCAAGTGTAGATTAAATTGAAAAGTATCAAAATTTTCGATTAAATTTACTTATACAATTGTGTGTATTTTCATGTTATTGAAGCGAAAGTGGCATATCAGCATTGGGAAAAATGGGTTACCATGAGCTACATGTTTGCTCGTTTCTTAATTTAATCTGCTTAATCTACCTAATTATATTTAAAATATGTACAGAATTATAAATTGCACTGGTGTTTCAACCCCAATCCTTTATAACAAAGTCAAGCTCTTAATGTCTCAGCTACACCAAATTAGCCACCAATACCATATCCAATATAGTACTATAAATATAGGATACACTAAGATGATTTTAATGTTTTCACTATTTTATTATCTAGATTCAGAATAAACTACGATATATATATATATATATATATATATATATATATATAGTATATAGTCAGATAGACGCCATATTGAAAAAGGGTGACGTTAGAAGTACCTAGAGTACCCGCCACATAAGGTGGCAGTAGCCAAACTTGGAACTAAATTTGACGTTTCCGCCATTGCGTGTTATTTTGTATGAAAGGTAAATTTAGTATTACCAGCGTTGTGTTTTTTGCCCACTCTTTGTAATTTTTATGTTTGTTAAGGGTGATTATAATAAATTGATTTCTGGAGTTTCTTGTTAGTTCTTCTCCAAGGGTCTCCGCTGAACTTCTTCTTCTCAATCGTTACGCTCTTATCAGAGCGGTCGTGGTCTTCATGACGTGGCATCTTGAGCAGCCGAAATGGTTGGTGAACTAACCTCGGTAAAACTATGTAAAGACAATGCTCAGTGCCATGTTTGAAATAGTTTTTTTACATACATACATACACATCACGCCTGATTCCCTGTAGAGGGGTAGGCAGAGATCACGGATCCCCATTTGTCCCGATCCTGACAGACCACTTTCGCTTCATTGACATTCATACATTCTCTAATACACTCTCGGCGGTTATAGGTACTCCTAACGTCACCTTTTTTCAATATAGCGTCTATCTGACTGTTACATATATGTCTTATTAGGCCGGCCCCTACGTAACCGCCCTTCCACTTCACTCATATATATTCCTTTTGTCAATATATAGTTTTTTTAATTTGTACTTAGATCATAAAATAACTTTCAAAGAGAGCTTATGATAGGGCCTATTTTGAATAAAAATATTTTGACTTTTGACTTTGGTATATTAATTTGTTTTATTTGAGTTTATAGCTCTGCAACCAAAGATCGTTACAAATGAAAACTCAATATAATGTATCGAGCCGTATGGCACAGTGAGTGCTAGTTTTGGCGTGTTTACTGGCAACACTGGATTACGCGACTGTGGCGACGCCTCCAACTGCCACCTTATGTGGCGGGTACTCTATAACCGCCGAGTGTGTATGACTGTCAATAAAGCAAAAGTGGTCTGTCAGAACCTGGACAAAAGGGATCCGTGATATCTGCCTACCCCTCCACAGGGAATCAGGCTTGATATGTATGTTTGTAATAAACTTCAACGAAAATCTACTTTTTTATACGTTTATAAATTCATGTATTTAACTGTACCAGTGAGCAAGCGGCGTGAGTGATAGCAAAGTGCATTTAATTTGAAACGAAGCGATGCCAGTCATGAAATGTTGAAACGTTAGGAAAAGCTCTTCTGGAACATGCATAAAAATCGCTGAGAGCATTTTTAATGATACATATTTTTATATTCATGTTAGCATGTTTTTTAATACTTCGCACAATATTATAGTAGTTTTGAATTACTATCTATTGTATTAGATAATTACTACGTGACTAAAAACAGGATTTGAAGTTTTGAGTATCCTGTAATTATATCTTTTTACGATGTGTATCTATATCATACATATACATTTAAACATAAGTATACATAACTGAAATGAATAGTTCACTTTACATACATAACTGAAATGAATAGTTCACTTAACATCTGACAAATTAATAGACAAAAAGACATATCCTTTCACGACCAGAAACCCTTGCGGGTTCCAGGTGTCCATCTCTGCAGTTGTCATTCTATGGCCACCTCGAACCCACTTGTTGACCAGATAGTTAGTACTCAATGCCATGTCGCCATTTACAAGCACTAACTATTACCTGTTCAAATTATTACTCTTGATTAATTTTATTAAACTGGCAGTAAAAGTAGGTAATTCATACTCATAGTGTTTAAGAATTGCTAAAGTTGTAGGAAATTCGGTTAAATGTAAACAAGCTAACTAAACTTGCTATTGGAAATTAACACCAGTATACACTAGAGTTTAGGTACATTTTTGTATAGCACGAAACTGTTTGTTTACCAAATCTTGTGTATACTTTTACTTTAAGTACTGTTACCTTCAAAACTTAGTGAAATTGCTGACCTATATAAAACTGCATCGTTTTGTTTCGTAAAACTATGTATTGTTTTATGAGAAAAGTTTGTTTGGGAGAGTTGAGGAAGGGCGGTTAAGTTGTATTTATAATACTTAGATTCATGCGTTTCAGAATAACTCTTTTGCTTTAACACTGCCTCCATTGAGAATCGAACCCGGGACATCACTAAAGCGTTTTGGTGGTTAACCAATCACGCCACGGAGGTCGTCAATAGTATTTATATAGAATTTTAATGACAGGTTGTTTGCTAATCGCATAATGGAATACAATGATCCCAAGCGCCTTTGTTACGTCATACAGCGTGTTTGTATTCTATTATGTCTTTATTTATATTTATTTGGTGGTGTTTTGTGCCACAAGCTTCTAATGGTTTGAAGTTTCCTAGTTCAGACACCAAAAGTATTTTTAGATAAGTATCAATGTATTTAAATATTAAGCCTCTGACAGAAGTAAAGTTATTATTATATTATTTTAAATTATACAGTAATAAGTTTGTAGTGTTGTTTCCAAATGTTCATAAGATCCACAATAGATGGATTTTGTCTCAGGCACATTGAGATGGATTCCTGTAATGGGATAAATTCACTAAGTCGATTACTTAACAACTCAATTCCAAAACTCATTTCAAGTTGTGCCTTGCATTCTGTTTTATTTCCCTTCCATATTTGAGAAGGGAAGAACTGAGGTTTCGAGTACTTTGGAAATCTGTATTAAAATATCTGCTTTTGTTTACAATGTAATACATAGAGTTCAAAGCTTCAACGTAATGTAACCAAACATTTTTATTTCTCTTCATTAAAGGTTAATAACGAATATGAACATAATTTTAGTTTATATTTTCGATGTTGTTTGTGTGTGGATAAGAGCTACGAGTGATAGTGTTTTGTGGAGTAACTAGGCGATGCCTATACCTAGTAGTAGATTGCTACGAGCTGTCAATTGATTTATAAGTTTGCTACGAACTAGCAACTATTCAGTAATTGTTTTTCTGCAAAGTAGTGCATGATTCAATATCGTCTAATCTTTTGGTGTATTTTATGGTTACATATACATACATACATATGTAAATAAGCATCAAAAAGTTAAATCCACGTGTTTCTTTCCGTGAGACTAATTTACAGACACCCAAACTTTTATTTTACCTAATGAGCAAATTTACAATAACCTGAAACATACCACCAACTATACTTTACTATTACTATATAAATATACCACAGGTTAGGTGTAAATGAAACCCACTAGCCTTTGTGAAGGGGTAACTAGTCTGTGATTATCCGTATTTACACAGAATACACAACAACGTGTTCTCTCTGTTGTGAGCTGTTTAATTAGTGCTGTATTTTGTTTGTATATTTGACTCTGAGGTTTGGACAAAGGGGTTGCAAACCCAAGATTCCGGGTTAAGACTGGTTTGGGTGTCGGTTAAACAGAAATTTAATTTCCTACATTCCCATCTTCATTTCCGCAAATCATTTGGGGAGCATATGGATTATATATTTAGGGTAAACATTGTGAGGAAACGTGTACGAGTATGTTCTTCGTTATTTTTGCTTTGTATATTTCTTTATCAAGGGCACTGTAAGGTATTTTGACTTTCAACTTATATTGGAGACAAATTTTAGTATCTAAGAAGTTCGTGCAGTTAACTTTTGCATAGACCTATCGCCAAATAATAAAGTATTAGGAAAGCTGGTTACTTTTTCATATAGGCAGTTGGCTATATTTATGTAATTTCCATTATTACTGTAATAAAATGATATCAATATTGCAATTATATGAAATTAATTACTACCCATCTATAGTAAAGTCCAATTTTGGTTAATGTACAATATTGGTGGTTGTGTTAACCGTATATCGCCACAATTCAGCAACCTGCAGCACTGTTTCTGCGGTTGATTATATTGGTAATGAGCTTTATTGTTTGTACCTCCTATTAATATATTAAAGTAATTCGAATACTTTCTTTTTCTCTATTGATACATAGATTATTTATTTATTTACTTAATTTATGACCTACTTTTAATGTTACATAGTTATATGGTTTCATATGCTGTTATTTCCTTCTGTTAAAATAATTTGAAAAATTTCTTTATCTATATTGATACATGGATAATTTATTTAATTCATTTATGAACCTACTTAAATTGTAACATGGTTTAATATGCTGTTAGTATCCTTTGAATTGTTCAATTTAGAATCTGAGAATGGCAATAGATTTACTAGCTGTTAAATTGAGTTATAGAACTATATAAACGTGGATTTTAAGTGCATAAATACTTTATTATTGATGGTCTCGAGAACCTCTTCCTTGCCTAAAATATTGGTTAAGACTCCGAATGTTTTTAACCACAATCTACAGTCAAAAATCCGTCCTCAGAAATGCATCATAATGTTTTCACTCGCCCTTAAATACCATATTTTACCATCCAGATGAGCATGGGACTAAATAAAAATGCAAAATATTTCCCAATCGAGTCCCAATGGCAGGAGCGCCCATGTGATTCTAATTAGGTCACCTCAACCGGATGCTAACCTGTTAACGGACCACTGAGTTCCCTATCAACGTGTACGGGCTTAGAGATAAACCTCCTAACCGCTAATGGGTAGATAGAACTGTGAGGCATACCGTTAGTTACACACACATTTGTATTGTACACATTTGTAGAACACATTGTTTCTTATTATCTTTAATTTAGAGAAGTGTTGAATGATGGAAAATATGTCCATTTTCTGTATTTGAAATCCAAAGTCTTATAAAAAACATAATTGTCTCTTCAAATGATTAAGATTTCTTTCTCATGGCGGAAAGAATGACAGCTAGTTATATCTTTATATTGACTAAAGCTCACCCGGGACTATCCCTTTATTACTTATTTTATACATACATACGCGTTTACGAACATTAACCCTTGCGGGGTAATCAGAGGTTCAGGTGTCCATCTCCGTAATTGCGAAGGCAGTAATTCTATGGCCACATCGAACCCACGTGTTAACCAAATAGTCAGCACTCAATGTGACAGGTGGTAAGCCATGTCGCCATTTACAAGCATTAACTATTACATGTTCGGGGAAAAAGTAGGTTTCCTGACGATTTTTTCTCTCACCGTAGTAGTATTCGACGCATTTCGTAAATATATTTTAATTACGAAAATGAACTAAGAAATTCATTAATCTTCATTTCCCTTTGTACATGCTCATGTGGGATTTGAACCCTGTAAGCTCGATACAGAGTCACGCCCCAAACAACTGAGCTACGTCGAATTAACTTATTATTTAATTTATTTCTAAAGATAACATACACCTTACGGCTAAGTCAGTAATCCTTTATAATTTTATATATGCTTCCGTTCCCTAACTAAACCAGTACAATGTATGCATCTTATACAATTTCAAGGGCAATCCCTATCCCTTGTTTATGTATGAGATCCCTTAGGATTACGTCGACGTGAGATATGATCTGTTACGTAGAATCCATTATCCCAGGGTTTTGTACCATGACAACTGTTGTACTAGACGTTAAATCGTATACCATACACACAAAGATTTATGTGTGTAACATTAACGTTATGCCCCGTTATGGATATTATGCTATCTAGTTATATTTTACCTCAAGTTACCATTCATATGTTTATGTTGAATCCAGTCTTTAGTCGTTTCAAAATAGACAGCGAAAATCATTCTCAAATACAGGAATTTAAACGAATACTTAGTGTTCGAAATACGAGTACAATACCCTCCCGTTTTCACAATTTCAGGTCTAATATTCCTTTTATCAGTCCTATTTGAACTAACAATCCACAAACAACCTTTATTAGGCTTTTACAAATTGTGAAAGTTGAAGCATTTGCGTTCCCGCCAAACGTAACAAGGAGGCGGGAGTAACGATACAACCTCTTTAGACCCAACATGATTACAAACTCTTTTCATTAAAAAAGGTAAATTCGTTTGAAGGTCTTATGTGATTATAGTGTTTGATGGAGGGAAAATCTGTATGTTGAAAGGACAATTTAACAATATTAAATTTTATTTTTAAAGTAACGTATATATTCACGTCTTTATTCCCTTTCGGGGTGAAAAGGACCTCGGACATATAATATCTCCGAGGTCACTGTTTAGCATGATTATTGGGGTTGCGATGTTATAACGCAACATTGGTGACAGGTTGCTAGCCTATCGCTCAATAGATTCTATTTACTCCTAGTCCCTTAGTCGCCATCTACGACATGCCCGGAAAAACGACAGCTAGTTAACATTTTTTTACGTTTCATTTTTGGAATTTATTTATTTTTAAAGTAGCTTTTTTTAATATTAGTTTTTTTTCTTTACTAATAAAATCGCGACACAAGCTTGTTATTATAATCTTTTGTTATTAAAAATGATTTTATTGTCAGTCAGAATAAGATAAAACTAGCTACTTATTTCCTATTATGCCTACTTAGTTATTTTGAGCGACATCTATGTTTCTTCATAAATAATTGTTCCTTACAACCGCCAAAAATAAAGCTCTTGCTTAATATTTGCCCTGTTTAATGGGTAAGCGATTGTGAACGCATGTACTATGTAACAAAAAGCTACTACAGCGTTCTAAAAAGGGAACAATTTACGCGAAAAAGCTGATTTTTTCCTTTTATTCGGAAAACTTTTTCGCGGAACAAAACAAAGCGGTGAAGGGAAGTTTCCTCGAAAGGCAATTTTCGTTCATTGTTATTTCGTCAAGAATCCGTCCACGTATATTTTGTCACCAGCACGGAAATTACTTAAGCGGTATATTGTTATCCGGTGTTAGAACATACGTGGTTTAAGACTTATTCCTAGCTAAGTAGAGATAGGTTTCTGTCTCTATCTTTGCCATGTCATAAATAGTGATTCAGAGACTAGTTGTAAAGTAATTATATATAATCTACCAATATATATTTTATATTCTAAAATATCGTGAAGAAACCTGCCTGTTCCCTGAATGGCGATGTGGCTGATGGCGACATGCCTTACCACCTGTCACATTGAGTACTAACTATCTGGTCAATACCTGCGTTAGAGGTGACCATTGAATTACTACCTCCGCAATTGCACAGACGGAAACCTGAATCACTGACAACCCCGCAAGGGTTAATGGTGTACGCGTTTTTGTCTTTTTGTTCATAGTTTCCAAATGGTAACCAAACAATTCTTGTCTCTGAACTTCTGTCTACTATAAAAAGATTTACAAACTTTATATTATCTATGTAGAACAAATTCGAGCATAAATCACGCATGCAAATGAGCCCAGGTGTCGTCCTATGACCGAAACTGTTCCAAATGACATTCACTTGTTCACGCAGCTGCGTCGAAGTGACATTAGGCGACGGCCAATTGTGTGCTCGGCGCTTTAAACTTTCCTTGGCTTTTAATCTCTTGAGGAAAAAAGGGTTTTATATAGTAACCAGAGATGGTTTGGGAGTCTTAGGGAAGTTTTCGTGTAAACAGGTAGTGAATAAAAGTTTAGGGGCTTGTGCATTACGGTTGTTGATAAGATAGTTCATTACAAAAATGCTTCTTTTTCATCTCCAATAGCTCCATTTACTTTGAATTACTTGGTTGTTATTAGTTGTTATGAAAACAGAGTTGTGTTAACAAATGTGATACATTATGTTATATTACATTCTATTAGCTTAAAAAACCATAATTGAAATCAAATAAGACATTAAATTATTCCCTTTCAAACAATATAATAACCAAAAAGCGAATATGAGCACCCTAAAAAGAAAATCATCCGGTTTATTGCCTCCCTATCTTTACATTGTAACAAGCAATTCATAAATAACTTTTATTGAGCATAAAGCACATAAGTAAAAATCACGAAAAACCCAAGAAGCCTTCCCGCCATTGGAGCAAGGAGGCGGCAGTACCGCTCGAACCTGCATGGAGGTTGCACGTCTATTTTTATTTACCCAAACAACCCTGTCTTTAACTACGTGGGTGTAAAACAGTTTAAAAAAAACTTCTAGTTAAGTGCTTTGATAATGTATTCTTATTGTTAAATGTTAAGGTTGAATGTTGCTTGTGTTAAGTTTGAAAACAGTCTGTGTAACTTCGCAATCAACTGGTGGTGTCATAAAGTAAGGTAAGAAGATTTATGTCTCTATATTAAAACAGATTTCATTGGGCCATTAATGTACTGACTAGATACATATATTAGATTTGAAGGGTTGTAATAAACCTACTTGTAAAATATTTAATCATTTTTGCCATGTATGTATGTAAAAGTTATCTTAAACTATAAATTATAACCATCTGCATTATTGCTGTAATTTCGTAAGTAAGCGACGAGTAAAGTATTTGTTATTATTTGTCGTCTGGTGTTTTGTGCGTGCCAGATACACTGTTAATAACTTTATTCTAAAATTTTGTATATTTTAATCTATAATAGAAGAGTAAAAGTGTCGAAAGTTTCATTAGAATCTTTTGTGGACATGTGTATGAATTGCATATACATACATATATTAATCAGAACATTACATTACAAATGTTTCAACATGTTACATTAAGTCTCGTATTCGTTTTGCACTCATAGTAGTACGAGTATTCGATATTTTTTTCTTTGCAAGCCTTTATAGGCGAGTAAAAGTAATCTATTGGATGCCAGAACCTATCACTCACTTACCTTATCAATATACATATCAGACATAATGTCTCCAAGTTTCTGCGATTCTTTACGACTTACATAGATTGACAAAAAGAATGTGTATGAGTGAAGTGGAAGAGCGGTTACGTAGGGGCCGGCCCAATAAGACATATAACAGTCAGATGGACGCTATATTGAAAAAAAGTGACGTAACGAGTACCTATAACCGCCGAGTGTGTATGAGCAGATGTATGAGTGTCAATGAAGCGAAAGTGGTCTGTCAGGATCGGGACAAATGGGGATCCGTGATCTCTGCCTACCCCTCTACAGGGAATCAGGCTTATATATATAATAAAACATAGATATATTTCTGTTTCTTAAATCAGTATTCACTGAAAATATAATCAATACGAATTGAAACTACGTATATTAATTCGTAGTCGGTTCGTAGTACCGCAGCATCTCAGAACATTTTGAATAGACATTCATTTAGCTGCGATAGGTTTCTAAGGAGCTAGTCTAGTATTAGCCATGCTTAGAGTATAGATTAGTGCTTTTGATATTTAGTACTCAACTATTAATTACCCAGCCCGAGCTACACAAATTTGTAAGCAACTATTTTGCATTGCATCTAATTCAAATGGTTAACGAGTAAGTTTTAAATATACCATGCCACGACGTTATATCTTAGATGACTAAATTCTTAGATTAGGAAGTTAATAGGAATGACTATATTATTCAGAATTTGTACTAGTCCTTGAAACAAAGGGTATAAAATTTACTACACGCCTTTAGCAATTCGTTTCTTAGTGTGTCAGACATGTTTACAAGACGATAAGAAGTATTTGTTTTTAGCTTTAATTTATTAATATTATATTCTTACCTTTTTAAAACGTGCATCCGTATAAAAAGGCCAAACCAATTAAATAGTACCTTAAGGAGATCATTCAACTAAATTCGATACGTTCTAAAGTTAAAACAATATGTTTACCAATTTAAATTTTATTAATATAGAAGGCCTCAAAATGTTTGAAATTTTCCAACAAATTAATGTACCGAAAATAAAGCGATTCATCACCAGACCTTTTGTTTGTGCATTAGAAAAGGGATGGTAATTAAGTAACATATGTGTGTGTGTGTGTGTTTTATATAATGTTTATGTATCTCTTCGTGAGTCAGCATAAAAATAATTGATTTTTGATTAAATAAATGTACAGTCTGCCAATACGACTTAACAACTGTTGCCTTGCCTTGCCTTGACCGGTAGTCAGCAATTGAGGTACTCAACTCTTACATGGTTGAATAAGAAGTATAATAAAACATACATATACGCTCACGTCCTTTCATCCCTTTCGAAAAGTACAGATGGTCAGAGACATGAAAACATCTCCTACGTTACTTTTTAGCATATAAGAGTTGTGTTGTCATATGGAACATTGGTGACGGGATGTTAGCCTATCACCCAAAAAAATCTTTTAATCCTAAACTCTTTGTCATCTCCTAAGACGTACCGAGGGAGGAACAGCAGTTAGTTAACATTCTTTTTAAGTTCCAGAGTAGTACGATAGCCCAGTATAATATAAAATAGTCATAAATGGTAACAAATAAAGATACATATATTATTTATTTAAGTGTATTACTGTAGGAGAGCCGTTTGACCATATATTTAACGGATTTATCTAATGTAATTCAATTTAACGGGCCGGGTTTAAAGCTTTTCCATATAGAAATAATCTATAAATTATTTGAGTAATATCATAATATTACCTTAATTATAATATTGATTAATGTAACTAAAGTGAGATTTTAACCCAAATTAAGTAATACGCTACGAGTAATTTTATGTAATATTGGTTTTTGAACGGTCAATTTCTCGCAATTCCGTAACTATGCTACCCAACCACTCAACGACTGTAAACACTTCTGTGGTTCTGAGAAAAAACTTATGGTAGCGCTTTAATTGATTGCTTTCTTCTTTTAAGGTATTTTATTTATGACTCACGCTTATAATGCTGTTAAGTATATTGGAAAACACAAGATTTATCAGTATTAAAGTTTGTTTTCTTTTTTATTATCCGTCTCTAGTTTACTGTATAATATACATATAATAAATGTTAATTTGAAATTTCGATGAAACAAGAATAACATTTTTGTAATACCAATATTTAAGTTATTTTGACTTAATAACTATAAATAGGTATTACAAAAATGTTAAGGTTTATAAAAAACATGTCGAAGTGAAAAATATATAAAAGTAAAATTAATTGTCTGTTCACGTTGTAATAGATAAAATAAAAGGTTCTTTATGCTGACTGTAATTTATGATAATACTCAGATTGATATTTATTATTAATATAATCATTCCAAGAATAATCTAAGACGTTGTCAACATTCATCATAATACTTAGCGTTCTAGGATATTGAATTTTATAATTATTACTTCTTGCTGGCGTCATGTGTGGGAATTATGTTTTAACTAATTGCAACTTAGGTTTCTCCCTGTCTGTGGCGCTCTAGAGGTCGTCACATGTGTATACACGATGATAAGGAAAACTACCTGTTACGTCAGGGGCTTACTATCTGATGGATGTGAATTCAAAGTGCCCATTATTCATTTATTTACTTAAGTAATTTGAACACGCAAGCCTGTAACAACCCTGCAAGGAATAATAACGTAGTCTAGGTTATATTGAACAATATAAGTGATTAGAAATGGCTATACTACGGTTATTTAGGTTGCAAAGTTACTACGAACACAAGCACTAATTTCGAGTCTAGTATACAATTTCATGCAGGCGTCTAGATTCAGAATCCAATTAGTTATGACTAATTAATGCTGACTTGAACTGATTCTCAACAAATTCACCCTTAGTTCTCAAAGAGCAAAACAAGCTAGAATAGAATGCTTACATAGCTGAAGTGAGTTCTAATTAACTGTTTAGTTTGTAGTCAATTATTGAGGTAGGGTAACATTGAGGAAAGAGGTATATCTGGATAGTAAATAGCCAGTATCTGTGAATGGTGATGAACTTGCTGATAGCAAGGTGTTGACTGTTTGGTTAAACTTGGATGAGTCTTAGTACTCTAAATTTTTATTTTAAGTGAGGAGTAGGTTAGTGCATTTTTAAATAAAGAAAGAAACAACTTTATTCACTGAACGCATAGATGTTATAAAGAATTACAAGCCTTTGAATTAATACTGCGCATGCACTGCCTGTGTATACGGTACTTTAGAACTGCTTTGTTCTGTACTAGTATTGTAAAAAAAAATCTATCATTTTCTCTCAATCCCTGGAAATATAATAAAATGTATATTATACCGTCCGTTCCGTTTGTATATTAATTTAAAAAAAAAAACGTGTATACATACAAGCCTATTTAACATTTCTTTCTTCCTAACATAAATATAAAACACACCTACCAGTTTAACCTACGTATTTTCCGAATCGGTACATCGTGAAATCCCTTTCTCGTTTTGTACTGAACCAAAAGCACTCATCCTGTAGCCTTAGAGGTTTTTAATTCAGCGGCTCAAGGCCTTAGCTTAAGAGATAAGCAGATTCCCGAAAGAACATTTACGTTTCATTCACCATCGGGACATAATCGGATAAGGCTCAGACAAACTGCGTACACGAAATCTCGTTTCAAATGGAATTGATCACAGGATATTACCTACGGAGACTTTGCATACGTATATACGTAAATGTACGTACGAAATCACGTGTTTTTAGTGCTTTGTGAGGATAGAAATTTCGAGATAAATCTATTAGGTTTATTAAAAAGTTTCAATGGCATTGTAATGGAATTAATATAGATTATTGGTGATAGGTTGGGAGCCCATATAATAATAGTAATCTACGATTATTTGCAAAACCACTTGCATAATATAGCAAAATTACATTTTTAATTGCCTAAATAAGGTATCGAGTCATTAGATTATGAATAAAACCAATCCAAACAAAACCGTAAAATTTACATATTATTATATATTTTGCATATTTTCCATATTTACTTTATAGCAAATTTTCCTATACATTCACGGTTCCTACACACTTCTAGGGCTTACGGTCGTGACGCGTATGTAATATAAGCTGACGCGAAAGCCTCGTTAAAATGAGGTGCGTTGTAACTCGTAACCTACTTTCTGAAGCGCGCCACGGAGAGCAATGCATGTGAGATAGATAGGTACTACGAGATAATGGAAGGAAAGGATGATTGTCAGTAATTGCTTTTATATATTTTTTATGGTAAATATTTATGGAAGATTGGTGACTAAATAACCAGAAGTGAAGAAGATTTATTGGATGAAGAGTTAGCAATTTCTCAGCAATATTCACAAGTCAATACGTCACAAGAATCATAATTTATAAATAATGTGAAGGGTTATATAGTTTGTCTCTTTCTCTAGAACGAAAAGGGTAAAACAACGTCTGTATATTTATATCAAAATAAGTGCATTTTGATGTTATTTGGTCCTAATCTTCCCCATATGGCTGTGCAACCCACATATATAGATTCAATTACCGGCCGTCATAGATACCCAATCTATTTTCTTTCTAGGGCACTTCCATTAATGGTTCCTTTGATTTCATTACGCTCGCAAACTCAATAAGTCAATGGCAAGGGACGCGGCAAATTGCCCAAAGTCTGTTTATGTCATGGAGCCCAGACGCTAATGTTATTATTCCTTTGAAAATAACGAAAAAAACAAGGACCTCCTTTCGTGGAACCTCGTTCATTACGCGTAAACCGAATGGAGTTTAGGCACCAAAAAGGTTCTGTTTAAATTGTAAATGAGGGCCTGCGTTTGTGCTTTCTGCCTTCTGGACAACTAAGCCGCGAACAACAAAAAGTTTGAGGTTTGTTTCCAAAGCGACCACAGATTATAACAATAAAAAATGTTTAAGAGTATAAGGTACTTATACGTTTTGTTAGGCCTTATCTTATACAATGACTTACAAGTATATACGTCCTTTTTAAGTAGACTGACCTCCTTTATTTTATATCTCCTTGGTCAATTTTAGCGCTACTATATGGCGGTTGTGCTAGTAATAATGCATAAGGTAAAGGTTACAAGTCCAATTTACCTATAATATTACCATTACCTCTTTTATTATACTCTTTAAGTATTTACTTACAGTGAAGAACAGAAGAACATGTAGGAGAATGTTAATGGGTGTGAGTGAACTGATTTGTCAAGATCGTTTCAAGTGGCGATCGATATTCTCAGGATTTTACGATACTGAAATTGTAAAGCTGGTTATACATACTTATAAGAGTTACAATATAAATGAAATTGGGAACGTTATATTCCCGCAAACCTCAGAAAACATACACCCAAAAGCATTAAAATTCTTCTTTAATACAATAGATAAGCTCGTTAAATCGATGTTCAGGGTATTCAAATCATAATGGCTGAAATTATAGCTTATACCAACGGCGCCATTAAAGCCGGGCTTAGACGTTTCCTCAAATTTCAATTTGTCTAGATGGACGGTTACGGGTTATAAAATGCCCTACTAACTGATGGTACGGCGATTTTAATTTTATTTTTATGGCGCTTGCTCTTTTTAAGATTAGTTTTCTTGGGACTTTATTTTATAAGTAAAGAGGTTATATATTAATACTCATAAATTATATGAGATGGGAGTAACTGCGATTAATCTGCCTGTTTTTTGGGTACGAGCACATTAACTTACCTTCTTTTAGTTGCTGAATATTGACATATACATTCACGTCCTTCAATCCCTTTTGAGGTAGACAGAACCTCGGAGACATAATATCTCCTAGGGCACTTTTTAGCATAATTATTGGGGTTGTGATTGGTGACAGGTTGCTAGCCTATCGCTCAATTGTTTCCCTTTACCCTCTTTTAGTCTCCTATTCACCTCCTTTATGTACAATATTTTTACGTACCAGGATACGGGATTCTCAGCTAGCACGATTATTGAACGAAAAGTAAATACAGTGGAGAAACATTGTTTGTATGAAATTTCAAGTTGTATGTATATCTAATCTACGTTATGCGTAAAATTCATTTATATATTAAAGGTTTTCCATATAATATTCCGACTAATATTTCCGCTGGGATGGTCACAAATCACATTCATCTAAGTTTTAGAGACAACGATAAGAAATGGTCAATTTATAAATCTCTATACTACGTGTAACTCGTAGCACTAATAGCTGAGGCAATGAATAATCCTTTGTAACAAAGAAACCGTCTCATTGTTGCTACGTCTACGTGATAAGAGATAGCCTTAATTCCATAGCAATCTGCATAATGACTCATCTTAGTGATGGGAGAAAGCGGTCTATCATAATCATTACGACTAATGTGCTAAGCTGAAGATCTGATCAAAAGAATGCGAAAGTATCTAGACATGCTGTAGGTATAAAAATCATTGGGACACTATAACAGCAATTGAATTCATGTAAGACTTGTGTTAAGGGTACTAGTCAACGTATAGTAAAGAAATAAATACTTATCATAAATACATACATATATGTATATTCAACGGCTAGACTGGAAAGCACAAAAAGATTGTAACTCTGCCTCCACCGGGAATCGAATTTGAGACCTCACGAGTAGCATTTGATAGTCACGGAGATCGCCAAAAGTAGTCGTCGAAGGTATAGACTTTGTGGTCATGATACGAAAAGAGTGTATGTAAATTGTCGGCAAAAGAACTAGGGTTACAAAATATAGTACTATATATAAATACGAACACAGAGCCATAAGTTGTGCTAGGACTAACTTTTTCGACATTCGGATTCTGTTCAAATTATTTAATATAGTTAAAGAAAACTTACTAGTTCACTTTTCTCGTATATATCTTAGTGCCACAGAGGTTTTGTATCTAATAATTTCAGAAACATTACACAATATAATAGAATTCACAAGCCATGTTAAGAGCTTACCTTGTACAAGGCAGGTTTAATCTTCAGCTATTTCCTGAATGCGTAATATAAGGGATGATAACGGAAAAGCTATCATCACTTTCATTAGGCCTAATGTACAAGATAAGGCTTCACTTGCCGTAATATAGCCTCGCAATTAAGCAGTGATGTTTGTAAATGACAACGGAAATTAATAACTTTTAAATTGATTCCGCAAAGGACTGAAATAATCTTTCGGATGGAATTGAAAAAGTGGAAGGATTTTAATGAAGCTGTATTTTATCGAGTCACTGGTTTTTGGTTAAAATATGAGTTTGTACTTGATTTTGAATGAATTTAAATTCTTTTTGCAGTGCTCATTTTATAATAATACTATAATTGCATGCTTTGAAGTTTTAAGAATAATATTGAATACAAATTTTTAATATTCATATCATACATCTTTTATAAATATAATAACTATTTTTTATTAGTAATAAACATAACATACTCATCATTTTGGACAGTATTTTAGTTTAGTGGATGGCTGAGGGTTACGTGTAATCGTGTTTTGTGGCGTACTCTTGGGGAGGCCTATGTCCAGCAGTGGACTCTCATTGTCTGATTATTTATTCTAGTTTTACCAATTTT
Organism: Leucoptera coffeella; assembly: GCA_030578115.1. Lineage (NCBI taxonomy): Eukaryota > Metazoa > Arthropoda > Insecta > Lepidoptera > Lyonetiidae > Leucoptera > Leucoptera coffeella. The sequence goes on along the minus strand of JAMBLF010000572.1, from coordinate 80,869 downwards.
TCGGCTCGCTACAGAATGGAACCATTTCCATTTAAAGGTTCTGTCTTTCCTTTAACTTTTTAAATGAATTGGCAGGTTTTGTCGCGCCGTTTCCCCTAATAGAAAGTATTCCGATCTGTCCCTTAAATCAATGAGTCTTCTCACTTGTTTAAGGCGAATCTCGAAGCAGTTTTTCTTTTCCAAAACGAAGACAAATGAAGGACAAGTGACCTTGGCGGGACGCTCAGATTAATTTTCCTTTTGGATACGAAATGTTTCTCGTGCCAGCTCGAATGGCGGAGGAATTAGGCTTTTTCTGTTGCGGCATTCGTCTACGAATGACCACTTTAACCTTGCTAAAGCCTACCGCAATTGTGAATTAAAAAAACTGGTATTTCAAGCATCACTTTTATTGAAATAGCTTAAAATTTTATAAGTTAATTAACAAATTAGGAATAAACGCTTACTCCCCGCATTTGCTGCACAAATTTAAGGTGAAATGTCATAGTGTTGTTTCGGTATTCCACGAAATAAGTTCATGTAGCTTGATTTCTCTTCTCTCTTTCAACATGGCCGTGATATCTGATGATGAAGACGAACATTAAAGATACAATATCTTCTCGATCTTATTAAGTTCAACTATCCATGATTAAAACATGGTATATAGTATGGTAAGCATGGGCTATATGTTTTACTAATTCTTTACTAAATGCCCTGTGAGTTTCATTTCGATTGTCCAATATTTGAAAAATGGGCCCTCAATCCAGATGCACACTTCTCTTTAACGATATGTCAAGAAGAAAGGCAGCTAGTTAGCATTCTATTCACGATCCAAACTAGCACGTAAACGTAGTTTTGTAAACGTGCAGCACTTACGTTAGAAGTGACATCTGCTAGTTTCGAAACTCACAAACGGAAATTGAAGTTAGTCGTTCGTGAAAAGAAATTGCACCACTCAAATTTAGAGCAAAGAGCCAGACTTGGGTCATTCTATTTATTTTACGTGTGTAGGTATTGAACCTTTAGAAATAAAGCTCACTGCATACTTATGCATGTAGATACTCGTACATAATATATAGATTCACGTTACTTCTGTATCTGTTTCGGGTTAGACATGACGTCAATAAAATTATCTCCTTGCGCACTTTAAAAAAAAAAACGGTTTGCGAAGCCATTGATATAGAATATTGGCGACAGGTAGCTAGTCCATCACTCAATAGATTCTGAATACCTCCAGTCCCAAAGTCACATATACAAAATGCCGGCATGAAGTGATGATTTTCGTTTGACATATTGGCGTCAATTGAGGTCCATAAAATACTCTGTTTTGTCGATTGATTCTTGAATCTCTGACTACCCCGTAAGGCTTAATATTCGTGAATATTTGTATTAGATACTATGCCTCCAAAGGTATATTCCCTAAAGAGATAGAAGCACGTGAGTATATGTGTATATTGGTTCGTAGTGTTTCAAATCAAGGGTTAACAAAGTAGAATTAATTGGTCGTTATATTTTTACGGCGCTGTAAATAAAGTTCTATCGCTCATGTATCGCCTTTTACTACCGTTCGCAGAATGATGGAATTTTGCTTTAAACACATAAAATACATACATGTGAATACTATTATTCGTTTTAGGGTGAACAGAACCTTGGAGATAATCTTCTCGACCACCTATGTTTTATGTACTATTGTTATTGCATTGAGGTTAACATTTAATATTAGTTTAATCCAGCGCCTAATAAAATACTTTTTCTTCTACGTCATTCCTGACAGGTATATATCATACTATTAACGATCTAAAGGAGATGTCAACACATCTCTAACTCAATTAATAAGGTTCGTTCCTTAAGGTTCTGTACACGCTGTTATTGTACCACGGAAGTGACGTGTTTTCAAACTTAGAAGATACACAAATCCGTTAATTAACCAGGTCTTCACTATACTGAATTCCGCGCTCCATCGATAATAATAAATGACGGCTTGGCTAATTAGATCTGTCACTTGCAACATTCCTAGTCAATGGAGAGCTCAACTTATGATGGCTCTTGCACTGCTTATTTGCTTAACCGTGTGGTACTTGTCATAACACTATTGTTTAGTTAAGATCGGTATATTGTAACCGTTGCTTTATAAATTTCTATTGTTCCGTAGAGATCGCGACAGACTAAGCTTTATTACTATCATGTGTAGCCATGTTGTTTTGGCAGTAAAGGTTATGTTCCATGCTTATTTAGGTTTTAATAAATAGTAGTATTGTAATAAAAACCCACATGTTTCCGTTCAAGCACATGATATTACTCCAGGGATAAATAACTAACTAACAGTTTTATTTTATTTTCCCTGTCATTGGCAAGAATATGTAAATGTTAGGATGACTAGTTCATTACTTAATATTATTTGAAATGAAAATACCTTAATAATCGCTTCCAATGTGCTAGGAATATAATACACAACTTTTTAAAACTAAAAAAATTTTTTTATGCATTAACCTTTTTAATTGCAACGTGGACTTTGAAAAGACGAAGGACGAAGAAGTTATAAAGACAATGAATGGTGTTCATTCAAATCCCTGACGAATTATGTATAAACCGTATTTCTCTGTCTTTATCAAAGGGTCAAACAATGACGACCCAACACACATACAAAATATACGTATAATATATGTAACACCTAAGTTCAGCCTTGATCTTGGCTCTATCGAACAATGTGACAATGGGAGGGATTGAGGGCCCTCCAGCCACAAAGGTACTCTTCAGCTCTCATTGAGATTCATGTCGCGCTCCAGACATATTCATTTGAATAATATTCGCTGGGTATTGGGTATTCGTTTCGCGTTGCGCTACAGGTTTGATAGAAAAAAGTGAGCTGTAGACTCGTCGTTTAGGGTGTAAATAGTGATAACTAGCTGTCTTTCTTCACAGTTTTTGGCGCAAGCTAATGTATACTGTAACCTAACGCCCATCAAATATTATTAGTATTAAATCACAGATTTGCACTAACCCTCTTTTAATAAATAGTTATGTACATATAATATACTACAAGAGAAAAGAAAACAAGACAGATACTAAGTCTGTAGACGACGATCATAGATAGTGACTGCTAAGTATTGTCCTCAAGGTTTTTCCCTGATAGAAACTAGAAACACGTGATCACCATTTAGACATTGACCACTTCCAGCGTTGCTTAACTTTAGTAACAATATCCAGTGAATCATCAGGCTACAGTCGTTGTTCCACTAAATACTCAGGAACAAACGTAAATAGATGCCAATCCCGCTTTCACGCCGATACGCCGACACAAAGGGCAGTTATTAGCATTCCTTTCACGTCCCAATAAAGCACGGGCCCGTTGAGCCAATAGTTTTAGTTCGAAAACGGAGACTTTATGTTCACTTTTTTCCTTAACTTTCTCAAATGCGTCTTTTTCAGAGGGTGTTAAATCCCGCAATTTCCTTGAGTTACTTATCCTTAAGCGTGTTCTTATTCTGGACAGGTCCTTGCTTTAAATAATGCCTTTGGCAAATATATTATTACTATTTTATAGACTATATGAGATCGGGTCATATCACGATAAATTATTAACGATATAGATACCTTTCGACCCGACGTTTCGACTCAGTTTCGTAGGCCGTGGTCGCGGGAAGACTGGCGTCTCAGCTAATGTCTACTTACCCTCACAATTGAAACATCGGGTAATATAAAGGTATCTGTACTTTATTAATTTATCGTGTATGACCCGATCTCATATACTATATAAAATGAGTATAAATCGCTAGTTGTCAAAAATAAGTATATTATTACTAGATTAATACACATACGTACAAACCGGCATAGATTTAGATGAAACCTTAGATTATATTATAACGTCTTAGCACGTTCAATTTGTCTGAAATAATGTTATGTACCTCTAACAGTACTTATTGAACTCTCTATTGCAATCACCGAAGTATGTGGATGATGATATATAACGTTCAGTTGGTACCTTATATAAACATTGTGACAGACTGACCACTTATTATGGGTCTGGTTAAGCGTGTGCTTCGAGTATCTATATCTACTTTTATTTATGTAAAGTACAGGTTAAGGGTCGTGAAACGTATGAATGTATGTTATTTATTCAATCCCAAATACGACCCAGTCGGGATATTGTTATTGTTGTCTCACATACAACATTTGCGGAGCCTTTCATATTGGCAAAAGTATAAACAAAGTATGTCCGGTTTCTGTAGGACTTTTGTATTTGTTTTTGTTTTCAATACGGGCTCCTTCAATATGTATATTTTTATGTCAATAAAGCTTTGAATAAGTCTTCATAGTTCAATATTAAAGTACGAGATTAGGGTTGATTCTTACATAGCTACGGTTAACTCGTAATTCCATAAATACCATCAACGTACGTTAATCCCTTTTTGGAATGGACAAAATTTTCATCATATAATATCTTCTAGGCCGCTTTTTTGCAAGAATGAGTAGGTTGTAATATTGTTTCGAACATCACGTTATGTACCACTAAATAAATATGTAAATAAAATATAACACGAACCATATACACCACGGGTGTTATAAATGTATCTATATCTTTATTTAATTGTTTTGTGATACGATCCGGTCTCATATAGTAAATAGAAAATAAGTAGGAAGAGTTATCAACTGCAAATAATGCGAATGTCCATAAGAAAGTTCTAATTAAACAGCTGGCAACAAAGAGAACGGGTAGTTGTGTACTCTGTGTAAATACGGATAATCACAGACTAGTCACTTTCTCAAAGGCTAGTGTCAGAATACCCTTAGGGGGACTACTGCAAGTTTCTAGAACAAAGCGTATGTTCTGCACTATGGAAAGGTCATCTTGATGAGTAAATAATGCGTCAATCAATCAGCCTATACATTTCACTGCTGGAAGAAGGCCTCCCCAAGGGTAAGCCTCAAAACACGATCACTCGTGGCCGTCAACCAGCCGCTACCAGCGACCTTTTTCAGGTCATCGGTCCTCCTAACAAGGGGTGTCCTACACTACTGACAACATTTAATCAAAACTATACATGCAAAGGTGGAATATTTATTATAACTAGTACATCTTTATGTGTGTATTAATATTAAGCTTCTAATATTCCGCTGGAGAATACTTTACCCTTAATACTAAGCTACATACATACACACCCATCTCCTTGGTATCTGATTTACCTTTAGTATTAAGCTGATTATATAGTACATAGCCACTTAGGGAATACCTATTCATTGTCTTTTTCACGCATTCCGAGTCCGTCTGACAGTGACGCTTGGTAAACGAGATAAAACCACGCATTTTATTCTCGCAAACCGCAATTTAATTTGGCGACGGGCAATTTAAAAGCTTTCGTGAGTTAATTTAACTTAATAAAATTTCGCGATGAAACGTTGTGAGCGATTCATTATCTCACACCGGCATGATTCACGCGGCCAAGGCTTATTTCGTTAACTGCTGACGTTTATTATTAAATTGTAGCGTTTTTGTTTGGAAAATTATCGCTTATTGCTAAGTTAAAGGTGAAATAGATATGTTCCGAGATTCATGATTGTAATGTACCAGTTATATGTCTGACTCCATATAGGAGAACTAAATTAAAGGATTACACTTAAGCTACAAAAATGATTTTTTGAGTAATAAGTAAGTCACCATTACCAGTATACATATATCACGGTTTTTAACAATAAGCTTAGCAAAAAATGTTTAAATGTATCATATTTTATTAATTTACTTATCGAAGAATTTGCCTTCGAAACATAAAAAGCCACCTATGTAAGCTACGTTAAACCTGACAACTTTTCTCATTCTCGAACACTAATATTATTTTAAGCAGTCTCCGTAAAAGTTTCGTAACTAGATCGTGTTCCACCTCAAAATATAGGATAATAGCTCAAAGCAGAATATAAAAGCATTCTTTACAGTTTCACGACTATTATCCCCTTAAGGTATCATGGTTTAGCTGAGCTTTGAGAGGCTGAATTCCACGAATCTTTACTCTTAGTAGGCAAAGAACTCAGAAAAAAATAAAATATGTATTGATTATTATTAAATTATTTGAATAAAAACATAGTAGCTAATCAGACACAACAACTAGTTAACAAGTAAAATGTTCGTAGTGAAATGATATTCGTAGCAGGTATTTTCTACGAATGTTCTCGATAATATCAATCATTTGTTCGCATGCAATGTGATTGTTTATGTAATTCCTTTAGAGTTGATACTAGTATACACTATAACAATAGTCATGCTGCTATTCATAACTAAAGATTGGAGATTAATATTAATACCTTATTGATTATTATATTGAATTATACGGTGAGAGAAACATTGTAAGGCCACCTGTTTGCCGATCAGGTAATAGTAGTGCTTGTAAATTGTGACATGGCTAACCACCTGTCACATAGAGTACTGAGTATCTGGTCAACACGTGGGTTCGAGGTGTCCATAGAATCACTACCTTTGCAATTGCGGAAATGAAGACCAGAACCTCTGACTGCCCAGCAAGAGTTAATGGTCGTGAACGCATTTGTCTTTTGATTTATATAATTTAGAAAATCAATACTGACTACTTGACAGTAGACACAACGATGAGTCTCCTATACGTAATTAAAAACGCTTTACGACTTGTGTATGAACAGTGCTTTTTAATGTGGCAGGCTATTCAGAGCCTTGAGTGTCCAACTCCAAAATTTTTAAGGCATATTATGTATTAGCCACTCAAAGCCCGCGTTTCACTAGATAGGCAGCACCCAACAACGTAGGAAGTGAACCGTATCAACATATACATGCACTAGCTATTACCTATTCCGAGAGATAGGCAGGTTACCGCACGATTTTCTCCCTCACTGTTAGCGACTGTAAATTCTATTGTACAAAAGTATTTCATTATAAGTCTATGTAAAGTCTGTTATAGACGTGATGCGCAATTACGTTTTAGGATCAAAATGCAAAGGTTACCCAAACAAAGCTTATGAGCCCACGGGTGTTTTAAAAGAGCTTAGTAAGCCGAAAGGGTTAAGGACCAAGGAGGCGGCAGTCGTGATACAACCTCCGTGCCGACTTGGTTGCGTTTCAATTATAGAGAAAAACCGCGCTCTTTTTTACGTCAGTCAAATATTGAAAAGTTTGTTGAAATAATGGAATAATCTAATTTAATAATCTATGTTTAGCGATTTTATTAAGTAATTATAAAAGATATGTTTTGGATTATGTGATTACGCAATGCAGGAATGTCAGTGAGAAGGTACGTTAACATGTTTATACTTGTAAATTCTGATCTCTTTAAAACCATTTAAGGGCATATAGTTAAAGAATTAAATAAATATATGACTACCCCGTTATATAATAATTATTCCTAATATTTTTTCCGTATAAACCAGAATATTATTGTCATACAACAACAACAAAAACACAATTTTCACTTAACTTCAAACACAAGACTTTGAAACCTTAACAACACCAACTAGGAATAACTTAACGCCACGCATTAACTTCTACTTAGATCTGAACAAGCTTACTAAGAAGCGTTCAAGTATGTAATTGCGAACAAAGTTACGTCAAATTTTATAGCAGGGAACTTAGCGTTTGCTTATCAAGGCATTCGAGGGAAGTTTAAAGCTGTGGTAGTCATGTCACTTCTTGTTTTAAACGGCACTTGGCGAACCCCTGTCTTACTGTATCCTTTCAGTTTTAAACACTCGCGATTTATACTCATTTTATTGAGTATATGTGAGATTGGGTCGCATCACGATAAATGTCTTCCCGCGACCATGGTTTATGCAACTGGGTCAAAACATCGGGTGAAATAAAGGTATTTCTATCTTTATTAATTAATTTATTGTGATACAACCCGGTCTCACATAGTAAATAAAATTTTTCTCAGTTATATTAAGTTCTAGTTTTTTTCCTATATCTCAAATTACAAGTTAGTATATAACACTGGTTAGTATGGTTGGATTTGGATCAGAGGCTATCGTAGGTAAATACGAGTATTTGGGAAACCGTATGACAACCTGCTTAAATATTGGTGAATAGCGTTGAACTCATAATCCATGCATCGTATTGTCAACGTGGAGCTTCAAGCGTTGATTACCCCGAAACAGTCGTGATAATTATGCAAATAAAACTAGGTTATGTAATTGTATTCTAGTTAAGATTTTGTATTAGTTCTAGTCTAAATATAATAACAATCTGTAGTTACAAATAAAATAACAAACGTACATAATACAAACTTATATCTTCTAATTTCAGCGAAGTAATAGCAACGTACGGTAGTATAGCAACAAACAAAAGTTAGAGGGCCAATGTCAACAAAAAGCTAAACTTTCATCGCATTAACTTAATCCTCTGAGAAAAGACCCGCTTTATTAATAGAGCCCGTCGGGGGAGACACAGTTATAGCAAACAAAAAGATGAAATAAAAACACGGCCCCAGGTGTAATACTTTAAGCTGCTCTCCTCATTTCGGGACTACTTTTGTAATGTCCACTGAATTTCAGACTTAAATACGTAAGTGTTATGTCCTAAAATTGTGAAATAAGAGGATAAAAATATGATCATACACATTTAACTTAGTACAAATTATATGACATTTAAAATTATGCATAATTTGGTATATATGATGTATCGTATGTAGGGTTTCAAATTTATACGAAATGTTCACTTGACCCTTAACTGTCCATATTTTAGAATAATTAGGAATAAAGGCAGCATTAAAGATTTATATGACGTCTCAGACTATTTGTATTTTTTTACTTCTCAATAAGTATTAAACTTAAACTTCATATAAAATTAAACAATCCTATTACCAATTCTCTTTTCCAGAATACCTAAATAAGTTCTAAGTCGAAATTTCAGCTTTCCCCACTTTGAGTACTAAAATAGCCGGATACAGAAAGTTTTCTCTGAAATACAAGATACTTAATCGTTTCTTTGTTATCCTTTAGGTTCCACCCACGGTCGACCCAAAAGTGGCCTTTAATTAGCCTCCGATTCCCTTAAAGATTTCTTTTGATGTTTACGAGGTTTCAAAGGTTCAAGTTTCTCTCTATTTAGAAGTGAACCAATAAGGTTTAGGGAGTGGTTTGACATACATATACATATAAATGATATCCTTTCGACCTAGATCTCGGAGATGTAATATCTCCTAGCACATTAGCATGAATATTGGGGTAATAAATCATACATCACACACATTATGATTTTATATATATATATGATTATGTGATGGAAATTATTTAAAAAGTACTGCAGAAGCAGATTTTTTCTTATATAATATTATTAAGTAGTATAGCGGTAAATAAACTTGTATTATATTATAAAACTCGATATATTCCGTAAGTACTATTACGTCAATAAATTATACCTTTTTGAATTACTTTTAACCCGCATTAGTTTACACAACATTCATACCATGAAAATAGTAGACTAAAGCATAAAAGTAACACCACATATATACATTCCTAGACCTTTATTTTATTCATAGGAAAAAATAAATAAATCCGAACTGAATTATTAGGGCCATATTTCAACTGTGGCAAATAAATGGTCCTACCAAATAAATGTAAGGATTATTTCGCTTCGACAAGCAACAAGCACAAAGAAAATTCCCATCTGTATTGGTGTTACGCATTTATTTCTTTCGTCTTAACTGCTAGGGCAAACTGAATTTATTCTGCAGAAGACAACAATATTTTTAATTGTCGCCATTTTACGTATTGCTTTCGTTTACGTCAAATTCATAATTATACAAAAGTGCTGACTAGGTTCTTAAACTGTCTACGACTTTACAATTATATAATATCTTTTTTATTGAATACTAATGTACATATATTCACGTCTCTACGTCTTTAACAGGATAGGCAGGAACTATCGATCGCCACCTGGAACGATCCTGACAAATCTCTCTTGCTTCACTCACACCCATTAACCTTCTTATACTATACTCTTCTGTTCTTCACGCGGCGTACACTCGCCTTAAGAATAATGTTTTCAATGTTTTAATTTATTCTTCGCTATAAATGAGTACTAGGTTTTATTTCAACGGAAACAGTTATGAGATATAATTAAAAGATGTATAATTTATCTGAAATTAACATTGGTGCCCAATCCTGGATTCTTCAAATTTTCTTCACGCCCACTCCTTCTCAATTCCATTCAATTTAAATAGAGATGTTATTCTCAATGAATTGATTAATAAAGTTCATTCAAAGCTTGTTTTGTTTTTCTTAAACGCTATGATAGGGTATACAAGTACAATCCTACACTTTTGACATATTAGCAGTGCCAAATATATCTTGTAAATAATAACACCTAAGACCAGTTCGGTCACTAATAATTGTAACATTTCCATTAAGCCTGCATAAACGACAGAGGTAATGAAGCGTCTTATCTGCATTAAACATCCAGAGAAGTTAGCTTTAAAAATCTCTCTCTGACAAACTAGTCGATTTGTTCGTGTCAATTATTTGTTTGTAAATCGTCGAGCGAACGAATTCACAAAAGGCCATTGTTCCAAGTTTTGATGGATCATGGCCCTTTTGACCTCCACGACATTAATGGCATTAAAGTTTTCATAGTTTAAATCGTAAAAGTTCGCCCATTCAATAAGGCTTAATAAGTTGGTTATATAAACATAATGTGTCTTGCTATTTTATGGCAGTTGGACATTGTTCGGACAAACAGTTCGCATTTGTCTCATATAGTTCGCTTGTAGAGTCATTAAGCATTGAGTTATTATGAAATTTGCAATACGATTTTACAGTTTTACAAAACGTATTGTTCTCAACTTGTATTATAATTTTGTGGATGCAACATCGACATAAGAATCTTCTTATTCTCTGTCTTTAGTCACATACTTAATGGACTCGAATAGTTCGATTATCTAGATAGAATAGTTTACAAATCAGTGGACAGTTTTAGACTCAAAGATATATTTACTCAATATTTTTACTTTTATCTTACCATAATGATGTTACTGGGAATTGAATGTTCTACGAAATTCTGTCAATACTAAAAGGGCTGAAATAACGTGAGTATATGTATAAAACTACCAAATTGTGAGGAACTCCTGCTTTCTTTATAATCATAACAAAGGGTAACAAGATTGTTCAACATTCGCTTTTCCCTATACGAGGCGGCCGTTTGTTTATTTGAAAATTCAATGAGTATACTTTGAGACAATTTATCTTTGAAGTAGTACATAATACATCAGCATAACACATACATATTTAAGCTCTTATTGTAGAAAATAACGTGGGTGACGCACATTATATTTTCGTTGACAAAACGCGCCTTTGCAAAATAATAAAACAAAGGTTTTTCTAACCTCGTCATGTGCTAGGCGAGGGAACGCGTTCCGTGAGCCAAAAGTAAACATAAAATTTTTAATGAACAATTCATTTGCATGAGGGTTGGGAAATAAACATTTCCATCTGGTTTCAACCGGAGAGTTTAAGCGTACACATATATACTTACGTTCTTTTATCTCTTTCTAGTTGACAAAAAAAAATGACAAAAGAAACATAGCTAGAGAAGGTTGCGATGATATTTATATAAAAAAGCCGTTATAGCTCATACGTACATTTCAGATATCGGTATTCCTAAAACGTATATAACGACAAAATGAAAAGAAAGAGCAGCGTACACGAAAAGAAAATCAAATTATTTTTAGTAACGATAACAATAGCCAAAAAATTGTAGAGTCTATTCGTTAAATTTTATTCATATCTCAAAATAATCATAGTAACTCAAGTTGCAAAATGAATACAACTAGCTAAATTATTAGATAATTATTTTAAGTTCCAGAATTTAAAAATAAGTACCTAAATCTCAAAGAGATCTTAATAAAGAATAGTCATTATTTATTTTTTATAATTGATTCCGGCAAAGAGGCATTCAGGCAGGAAATTGTTGAGCCGAAGGAAATTAGTATAGCCTTAAATCTCTGAATAGTCGGTTCCCATAGGTTTGAATAACTCTTTTTTAAAAGGCTTTTGCTAGCTTTACTCATATCCTGGAAATATCAATCAATATTAATTGAGTTGCGTTGATGCCATCCGGCTGAAATGGATAAATCCGAGGTATTCACAACTTTGTAATTTAAAAAATGTTTGTTTTGTTATGAACACTTACGCAAGTCATTCTTGTGAACGCAATGTGGAAAAATTTGCAGAATTCTAACTGTTTTAATAAGGAGCATTGGTAAGATGTTTTTGCGTTTTTTCCAAAAAATAATAAATAATGTCATATTAAGGGTATTGTTCATATCCCCTCAAATGTTATACAGTGAAAAGTTCTAGAACGGGACTATTTTAAGAGTAATAACTTAGTATTTTATTTGTAGCCTAAAAATACAATAATATGATTTAATTCTTGTTAATAATCATGACTGTATTGACTACATATCATAATTATACTTTATTTGTTACAGAAACTAATTGGTTCGAAGAGAAGACACAGCGATTCCAGGCACATGATAGAAAAGGTACGTTATCCAAGCATTATTGACATACGTTTACTAATATATAAGTATACGTAAACATATGCCAAAAAGCATAATAATTGTTCCTCTCTGTGTAACACATAAACTTGCAAACATAATAATATCTTTAATTACTTGCAGCATAACTATCAGTGAGTAAAAACATTCATAAGGAATAATTTTCCTTTATGAGCTTAATACATATACTTACTAACAAGAACTCAAGAACTCTGACGTCATCAAAATAAAGACGCAAATAAAAACAAAACCTAGCAAAAAGACAAAACACTAAATAGATCGAATGACAAAAGAAAAAGAAAATGGCGGTTGACAGTGGCCGCGTCATTTAATTGCGTCACCATTACGCAGTGTCTTGTGCGATGTCACTTACAGCTGCGGGGCGCACGTGGAGGATTACTTTTATTAATATTTCATGGGAATTTCCCAGATAGCTGTCAGAGGGCGGGTTAGTGTAATGCGGGCTTGACGACGATGAATTTAGCTCTTTATTTGGTGCTTGTTCATAAAGTGTACTAGTGTCATGATGGTTTGGGATTAGAATGGCATATGCGACAATTAGGGCGGTAGTTCTGGTCGTCGATTAAATGTAAAAACATGCATAAGCATTAGTTCTTCGTTTTTAAATGTTATCTAAAACACTCTTATTAACATCAATATTATTACCTCTATTTTAGTCTTAAACAAGCACAAGACCTTCTGTCTTAAGAACATATTAAATAACGAAAATAACACATAGAAATGTTGAGCAATTTGAGCTAGAACTTTAACATCCACTAGCTACATTATTGGTACTGCGTCATAAATTGTAATTAATTACCCATACTTCTGAGTTACATAAACAAAACAAACACATAAACCCACATGTTGTATTGTTATTTTCCCAATGCTGGTAACAACAATAACAGTCGGTGAAAGTTAGGAGAGGGGCGGGGCTTATCTCGTGAACTATTCTGAAAAGTTGAACGCTGCACTGCATTCCCTTTCAACTCAACGGTGTGGAAAAACTTTCATTGATTCGCTACTTCTACTTTCAAAAGGTCGACCGTTGGGTCCCATCGATCTACTAATGTGTGTATATACGAGGAATGTTTATTCTGTGTGCAAAAATCTACATTTATAGTTTTAAGAGATTCGCGATTAATACTCATGATTTATAACTAACGGGACCTATCGCGTATGTTTTTATATAATAAAGTTACCTTTATTAACCCGACGTTTCGGCTACGTTGCAGCAGCCATGGTCACGGGCAGACTGACTTTATTATAAAAAACATACGCGATAAGTCCCGTTAGTTATTAATCATGAATCTACATTTAGTTACAATGACATGTATATACTCGTACATTAATCTAGATTTTTAATAAAAAGTAGTTTCGGAAAGCTTTTTATTACATTAAGCCTCCTTTCGAAAAAAATATGGTATATTGACGGTGGTGGATAGTCATTCCACTCAATAATACACAAGAAGTTATGGAATCAACCAAGAAAGAACCAATAGAAATCGAATTGTACACATTTCTATCCACTCCGGTTGTCTGAATTTAATTCGGAAATACATAGCTCAGACAGCGAGCGGAAATCCGCATAAAGAAACCCGTCTATTTCTTAGCATGAACTGTACCTGCACAGCGTCTGTAATAGACTTATAATTACTTAGCTACTAAAACATACACTTATATTTAACGTCTTTTTAACCTTGCTATAATGATCTTTACTAACTTATGCTAAAACTTGGCGACACCTGAAACTTTTATTTCAAACAATCCCGAACACTTTATCGCCTTTTCCAAAAGTATATTTTTGGCTAATAAAGCCGCAACAAAACACTTCGTAAAAGAAAAAGTTTACGTAAAAAGTTCTCCTATTACAACGATGACGGGGGCCATTTTCACAAAAGATTTATTTTTAACCCTCCATCGAACCGCCACCTGTAGATTGTTTATTCGAGACTTGAATGGAACATAAATGAATATAACTGGTAAATTAATTTCCTTTTAACTCTTAGAATATAGATAAACTGATTGTATATAAACACGTATTATCGCACGCAAAGTAAATGATTTATAGTAATTGTCATTTCATTCATATGTGTACTCTACATAATTGGTATGCACAAAAACACATATATATTTTTAGATTCTATTCACCTTTTTAGAGAAGGGGATCATTTTATGTACGCACAAGCCTTTTAAATTCCTCAGAGAATAAAAACATTGGAAAGGCAAACCATAGCGTCCTGGGACCTTTTACAACACAAGTTAACCGAATTTATAGCTTGTTACTATTCAGTGAGCGTTCTATTTTAATCGCTCGCACAATACGCAGAGCTGTTTGAAGGGTATTCTTTGAAACAACACTGTTTGTGCCAAGGGATGGCACACAGTCACGTTCGCGAAGTTGAAAGATCGAACCTTGGGACACAACGGCCACTCATGTTTGGTGGAAACTTTTGTTAAGTTAAAACTTTCTTACTGTATACTGAGAAGAAATATATGGATTATTGAGAGTGATGTACATGATTTCACGTCTATCTGTCCTGTATGGGAATAGCATCTCATTTCTTTGATAATTAATGGCAATAAGCTTATAATCATGAATAAAATATACCAATAAAAAGTATTTTCCTAAGGTCTACGTTTTCAAAAAAAAGTACGATGAAATATCGAAAATTTCAAATCTATGTAAGCAGGTTTATATTGTTATTTACCATAAACACATACCTAAACACGATTAATTGCCAAAAGCAATCAAATCCATCCAGATTGTGTTCCACTGATGAATACTTACGCGAATGCATTATTAATGTGCCGCTTCAGTCTGAAATGATATTACATTTCTCGAACGCGGTTTGCAATAAGCACAGCCTTGATGGTGTTATATAACGTGAATATGTTTGTATTGACATAAACTTGTCGCTATTTATTTATATTAAAACGTTTACGTTAACGACTTTACTGCCTATAGCTAGGTCTGGAATTAATTTCTCAAGATGTTAAAATAGTAATTTACTTGGCAATGATGAATAAGTATTTCTGTGAACTAGAGTTTTCTCAGTACATTATTGGAAATCCAAGCATTCTCTGCTATGCATATATAAAGTTATACATTGAAGTCGAGCTTCAGTCCACCATAAAATGGATCAAACTTGATGAGTTTATCATGTTACACTGGAGCATATTTTTATATCATAAAAAGCTCTAAAAGAAACTCGTAAGTAAAAATTTTAGCTTTGTTATTGGGCAAGATTGTTTCAGTTTCACTTACAGCCACTTTTTAATTAAATAAGTTTTGCAATAAAGAGATTAAAAAGTATAAAAATTAAAGCTACAGCTTCAAGGTCAGAAATCGGTCGCCAGCCTAAGCTTTGTCGGATGAAAATCGTTGAATCAGTGGATTCAACACTGAGATAAGAACTTGGCGAGTTGGAGGCAAAATTAGCGGAGTTTGGCAAAAATCTTTAACACAAACCCAACTTTCAACGGGAGTGATAGATGGATTCTGAGTCAACATTTATTCTAATATTTAAATTCCTTTAATAGGATGAAAACTAAGGGATCATTAGTAAGTGGAATCAATTGGGGGATGGGCTAGCAATCATACAATCACTAACTATTATGATTTTGTTCAAATATTACTCTAAGAACTTACAAAGTATGTAGTTTACTTATAGCGTTAATGGACCTACTTTTTACTTGGTAGTCAGATTCAACAACGCAAAATCTTAAGCTTTTTTAAATTATATGAAACTTCAATTTATAGAACATTTTTGTCATAAATTCAAGTCATACATATTTTACTCTAGTACAAATTTTTAGAAAACCTCTTTTTAGCATCAAAGTGTCACTTTCTAAATCAATTATACCAAATTAAACACAACAACAAATTAAAACAGGCTAAATAAAACTCAAAAAACACATGGCACCCATAAATCCGGGTTTCGCCTTAGTGAATTCTTGACCTCGTTTGTTTTCCCTTTACGAGACGACAATCCCCATTCGCTGTCAGCACTTACGAGAGGCAACATCGATGGGCCCCTGGGACCCTTTCAAGGGACCCTTTCCAGTGGAAGGGTTAGGGACCAAGTTCGGAACTCATAAACCATCATTGTACCGTATTGAATAGCAAATCTTTCAAGCTTGCTCCTATATGTAATATATGTATGTATTTCGGCTATGTCAAGGTTTATATTCGTGTGTATTTTTGGCATAAGGAGGAAATAATAAATATACTATTGAGTGCTCATAATGGTATAAGTTAGATTTATAAGTATAGAGTTAAAGTAGAAGGGTGGTTACATAAGGGTTACTATGTTAAAGTAAGTTGCTTTAATAAGCGTAAAGTTACCGGAGAAAGTTGATGTTGTACTTAAATGATGTTGTATATATGACGAGTACATATGTACATGCCAATGACGTTCGTTTCCCTACAGAGACAGCAATCCCAATTTGTCTCTTTCCTGACAAACCACTTCCGCTTCATATTATTAGAAGTAGAGAGTATTTACCAAAGTGCACCGAAAGTGATATACCAGGAGCAGGAAAAAACATTCTCTAACAATTCATCAAGCATGACATGCATAAATTTTGTTTAAATATTTACGCAATACCAAAAGTATTACATTTATTGTTACCTTGTGCTAACATTACCTTGTGTTGCAATACAAGTTACTTTTACCAAGAACAACAAACAACAACTGTTTGTGTATTATTTGATCTTTACAATTTTATTAATTTACTCCATCCTTCCACTTAGGAAGACCTAGTGCTCTCCTCACCCTTTCACTCTCATATAACAGCAGGGAGTGAGTGAACGATTTGCCAAGAGCCATTAAATGCTGAAAGCTTTCGTTTACTGATTTACTCAGAGCTTATTCTTTGATATCCTGGCCGTTTCCAAGGCGATATTTACTCATTATGAATAAACAATGGAAAGGTAAAGAAAGGGTATTGTATGAGGATCTAGTTAGATGTATAATGCACACGTAGGTCGTATACTGAAGAAGAGTTATGATACGCATACGTTATTCTGTGTTTACGTCTTTCTATTATTTTATGAGTGGAACTTTAGTATTAACATTGGGATTGTAGAAAGACATGGTTTATGGATGACAGGTAGTTTCCAGGTCGCATCTTAAGATATGCTGAGAAAAATGATAGTTACTTAGAACTCTTCAGTACTCTGCAGACAAGAACAGGTGACATTTAACATATAGTATATTATGCCTAAAACCAGCACCGTTTATGTATGTCTCCTTCACAATTCACAATGGGTATGCATCACTGTGTATGTGAGTATGTGTAAGAACAACAACAAATTAAAGTATAGGAAATAAAAGTTCTTGATCGGTTAAGGGAAATGGTTATGATGTATTTTTAACGTATGTAATAGAAAGGTCTGAGTTGGAAGCTTGTTAATTGGAATTTTCCTACGATGCCTTGATCCCATTTCTCTCGATCCTAACATTCCTCTTTCGCTTTACTGATATTCATACACCTTTGCATCGCCTCTCGTATTGGTGAATATTTCTTAAGTATTTAGCTTATACCTTACATAGAGTAGTAGAGTAGAGTTAATTAGGAAAACAAATTTTTATTCACAAGCACAGTTGAATTAGAAATAGCAAGGCTTTTTTGACATATAAGATTTGTTAATGTGGAGAAGATTTTAGACTTTAGAAATGGTATTAATTGCTAGAATATCGTTTAAAAAACCTAACGAAGTACATATATTAATCTAATATTACAATATCATATCAAAGCAAAGAAGCTGATGCTTACAATCTACTCTAGTTCCAGACTAGCACAGAACTCTTGTGTCAGTGCTCCCGGGACTAGAAGTGGATAGAATCTATTGGGAGATGGACTAGCAACCTGTCAATGTTCTATTATAAAATCGCAACCCCAACATTCATGCTAAACAGTGACCTAGGTGATATTATATCTCCGAGGCTCTGTCCACCTCGAAAGGGAATAAATGATGTGAATGTATACGTTTTATACTCTAGTTCCAGCCTGATAAATAAAGTTGTATCTCAATCAATCAAGATGTTTTGTTATTTATATTCCATTGAATTGAATGAGCAATCTCTTGGTTGTCTGTATTAGATTACAAAGTGGATTTCGATGTATTTCGATTGAAGACTCAAAAGTTTAATTAGTATTAAAATCTGAAGGGTTCAGATCGATAGTTGCTTCACCCTTGCAAGGAGTCATGTTGGAACTTTAGAGACGTTTTATGTTTCATGTTTTACGAGTTTTAAACATAAAAATAATACTTACCAAGTTGCTACGAGTTTCCAATAAGCTATAAAGGGGCACATATGTTAGTCCTGGACGTGAATAAACACACATATATCTAAGTCTCTACGTCCTAAAGGGGATAGGTAGAAACTATAGATCGCCGCCTGGACAGATCCTGACAAATATCTCTTGTTACACACACACCGATTAACTTTCTCATTCATGCTCTGCTATTCTTCACACTGCGTACACCCGGCTTTAGCGGAATTTATGAGAACGTAAATATGTATCTACTTGGTACCTATCTTTATATATGATATGTTGTTACAGACGAAAGTTCTTAGTAGTAGTTCTTTATTTAGGTGGTTGACTAGCCAAAGATATTTCATACAAATGCCATTACAAACCTGATGATAATAATGATATGGTAATAATTAAAGTAACGTATCCTAGTTACTTATTTCCTCAAATACACTTTCATTTTCTTAAGGATTTTTCAATTCAAAATAAATATATAAGAGATAAAATCTTCGTTCTTGAATACCATATTTATCGAAGCTATGTTGGTATTTATGAGAATTATAGGTGACAGATTGCAAGCTAATCCTAATTCAGAGCATTTATTACAAATATTACATCAATATATCACACATTACACCTGTAAATGTTACACGAGTATATCAATTTGTAATTGAGACCTAATTCACCTCTGGCAATCCAAATTAATCTGCCAATATCCGATACAAGCCGAATGGTCAGTGAAGCTAACTTCTAGTTAGGAGCTTCATTAAAGTACTAACTGAACCTAGGCAGATTAAAGCTCAGTGACTAACGCTAGATGGCGTAATCAGTTATTTGGTAAGTTAACTGAAAAAGTATAACCTACCCATACATTTTATAGTTAGTTTATTTTTAGTTATTATGAATATTTAATTATTTTGATATGTTTATTTTTCTTTAAAAAATAGATATTTGTGTTCCTTATATGAAATTAAAATAAAAGAAAATGATTAAATAATAGTTCGTAACATAAATATAATACCAATTAGCTGTCTTTCTGTTCGGTATGATGTAGGATGTGACTAAGGGGTGCAAGTAATCTATTAAGCGATGTAATAGTAATCTTCCACATATGTATATCATTTGTTATTTTTGTGTTATGTCTCTAAAGTTCTACTCACGCTAAAAGACCTGTTTATCTAAAGATAACTAATTGGCAAATTAGTTACTATCGTTGTAGTGAAACATAAGATTTTATATGCCAAGGACATTTAGAAAAGAAAGAAAGAAAGAAAATACTTTATTCACTGCACAAATTACATTAAACACACAAACAATAAACATCAAGAATGAAAACCATTGGTGCAGTGAAAAGGTGCTGCTTCAGTATACGATGCAGCTAGGCTGCATCACTGGTCCTCCGGCAGCACCCGATTCGAAAACTGTCACAAGCTGCATATAATAAAGATAATAAACGTACACACAATTATATAATTATACATTTGTAAATGGTCACAGTATCTGCCTACCCTAAAATAGGCTTACGTTATCAATCGTTTTTATGTAGCAATATGTTGTCGGAAGGGCTTAGTTGAACCCTATTTGAAGTATGTGAATCAAAGTTAATGGAGGTGTTGTATCGGGTGGGATTAATTAACGCCGACCCAACCAATCTGAGAAGCGATTAGCAACGAACTGGATACCTTAGGATGTCTAGACATATAATATAGTCTAGTGTCTTACAGACACTTTTTGCCTATAATCGCTACAATATCTACTTAGTCTGCTTAGGGGAAACTAAATAATATAGTATAATAATATAAGTATGACATTAAAACTATGTTTAAAATGATTTATTCTAGTCAATTTAGATAATAATTAGTTTCATAACTTTAAGTCGCTTTCTGATATACCGAATAGAAAGAGAGCTAGATCCAATTAACCGATTCTAAGTAGGTTGAGTATTTACTTATGATGTACTTAACTTTATTCAAATAAATCATAAGGTTGAAAAGAATAATATAATGTAAAAAGTGTATATACTCACGTATAAGCCACTCAACTTCACTCGGCAAATAAGTGTACCTTACACGTCTAAGATTGGCACATACTTACTCCCAAATAAAGTCCCTGTCACATGACAGTAACAAGGATTTAAGGTCACAGCCAACGGAACCGTGGGCCCAATGAGATCGACCCTTCGTTTGACCCTAATCTTGTTTGGTGCGGGGAAATTTGATTTGGCTCCGACTCAAGTCAATAGCTCATTTGCAGCTTCAGAAGTCATAGTCATAGTTAGTATTATTGTATTTTTATTAGGTTAGAATGCAGATATAATGACTATTGTTTTCTTTTTATTAACTATGTGAGACCGGGTGATATCAGGATAAATTTATAAAGATTGATTACCTTTATTTTGCCCGACGACGTTTCGACCCAGTTGCATAGGCCGTGGTCGCGGTCTTTAAATGAGTATAAATCGCGAGTGTTTAAAAATAACTATTGTTTTCTTCTCGGTATCCGAGAAGAGTTTATTAAGGAACTAGAGGTTGCCTTAGGTATTTTGAGCAAAAGAGTAGAAGGTTAATGATTGACTATATTTGTTTCTTGCATTAATGTCCCTAATAACATATAAAATGTGACAAATTAACCATAGGGAAATTTATCCTTTCCTATGATATCCAGACGTGACGGGACGAAATAATAAAAAATTTGCAGCATACCAAATGTACGAAATGTGTAGTACATATTATACATTCATAATTTTAACCCTTCAAAACACATAATATAATAGCAAACACAATATCCCTATCATATGCAGCACTATTTTCTATATCACAACGAAATACATAGTACTTGCTAGTGTAGTTATAAAAGCAGCTACTACCATCTTACTTACGTCCCAAACTGTCACGAGAATACGTTTGAACGACTCATAATACGTAAGCAATAAAATTCGTAACCGTATCTGCGAGCGACGCCAAATCTCAACGGACAAAGTTTGTCACGGTGAATTTATTTGCATGGAACAACGGACTGAATTTCTGTTCCCACATGCGACTTAACTTGCGATGTACTAGTATATCTATATATATTATTTTCGTGCAAGGGTACGGTACACTCGATCGAAACTTTGCCTATATAACCAAACATAAATAAATAAGGTTTCCATTCGACGATACGTTTTCGCACAAGTCAATTTAATGGAGTATTTTGAAATATACTAACGGCATTGGCTAATCTCTTTTTTTGTTTATTTGAAAGACACTGTATCATAAAGTTTGTTAAAAGAAAAAACAATCCATGTTTTGTGTTTACACTTTCTATAGTAGACACTGTCTATGGTTTAGGCAGTATTAATGTAATCTATAACAAATTGGATGAGTGAAGCCGTGATTTTATACATATTATCTTTCTTTTTATCCGATTCGAGTTTTAAAAAACTTTTAATAAATTATTTATATACATTGTTCATTTTTAGTAGTTTCTAGAGTTTTGAAGATAAAAGCAGAAGAATGGTTCAACGCTATTTCCAAATAAAAATGATGCAGAAACTACACCATTATCAAAACGATTACCTTTCGCCCACGGAGGTTAGTAAAGCAAAGAGTTCGCACTTCTAACGTAGGTTTCATCTAGACGAATGAGAGCTTAAAGGTGAAACTTAAATACTAAAACACTTCCTGAAACATGTCTTAGAGTTGAGTTTTGTCTTAGAGAGTAATTCCTAGGTGTCAAGTTTCGTGTTACGTTACTGCAGTTCAGACATCTTGGAGACAGTATAGGGTGAGATTGATCGATCGAAATGTACGGTATCCTTTTGGGGTACTAATATGTTTTCTCTCTGTAAAAAACAGTCACCAAGCCGCTTTATTCAAGTGATAGAACTAATGTTTTAAGAAGGCTACGACAATCCTTAAATTGTATCTTGTAGGCTTTTCTAATAACTACTATATAGGATATTACTTACTTATTTGTATATAAGCTTTTTTAGTTGCAAAAGCTTTCGGGTCGTTTATATATCCATATAAATGCGCATATATATTCAACGAATGAAAAATTGTGGAATAATAATTGGATACTTTTGAAGTCCTGTTGTTTTGAGGTCCCGTCTTATGTGTTGAGGTAACTAAGGGACTATGGGTACATAGAACCTATTGAGTGACGGGCTAGCAACCTATCACTAATGTTCCACTACGATATCGCGACCCCATCCATTATCCATACTAAAAGGGACCTAAGCGATATTATATATCCGAGGTTCTGTCCACCCCAATGGCTTAAAGGACGCAAATATATATATGTGTTTTTGGGATAATAAATATTGTAGAGCTTCGATATTTTTCTCCCAAGCATATCTAGTTTCACGTGCCGACAAGTAAAAGTCTGAAACAAATTTATTTTAATTAAGGCCCAGCTCGAAACTACGCTACGGTTGGCAATAATTTCTCATTAAGAGGCCACTATTAATATCTCGAATTAAAACCTCAGGGACCACGGAATAAACTTCATCTTTATTTTGCACCTAGGTACGTAAATAGTAATAGTATTCATAGGAAAGCGATTCGCTATAAATATACGTTGACTAGTACCCTTACCACAAGTCTTAAATGCACTTACCAAAGGGCTAGTTCAATTGGTGTAATAATGTCCAAATAAATTATAAATGATGATGATGATAATGGAAAGAGGCTTGTTAAAGTCATTCTTTATGGAATTCTGGAATAGGGAAAAGAACATTAATTTCCCACGTCTCTATGAACACGGGAGACATACGTTTTCTTTTATAATTCTCAAATTCCATTAATTAACAACCACCATACCCAAAAGACTATTTTAATTAAAACCCTTTGTTGAGAGAACGAATGAGAATCGCCCACTTTCCAAATAAAAGAACTAGGAATAAAATGCTGTCTATTTATTTAAGCTTTGTGCTATTGTAGAGGAATGTCTGTAATGTAAATAGCCTGAGAAAGCCTTTGAAGATAGAAAGAGGCTCTCTTTACTCTGTGGTGGACTAATTTGGGTATTCGTTAAAAATATTGCTCTTTGAAACTATTGTTGTTATTTGTTACTCTCTGAAAATTTTGCTTACTTTCCGATATGTCAGACGTAATAAAAAGGGGTTTTCTTATCTGTACTGCTTTGAAACTAGAATATCTGCATTCTTGTTAGTAAAATAAGATTGGCGATTAAAAGAATAACATAACCCGGCGTGTCATGGGGGAAAATGGAATCAATTTGACAATGGGTAAGTAACCTGTCACCAATGTTACATCTAACATCACAACTCCTATATTCATGCTAAGTAGGACCTAGAAATATCTCTAAGGTTATGTTCACACCAAAAGTGATTAAAGGACGTGAATGTATATGTAGGCATGTATATAAGAGTAACGTTGTTTTGTGAGAGACCGGCTAGCAACTGACAGACCAAAGTCCACCGCAATGACGTCACAGCAGCTGATAACTGTAATCAAATCTTTGGACTCGTTCACTCAGTGTCACGTTAGTGAAAGTGCACTAAATAATAAAAAGATTGAACGTTGAAATTAAGCATTTATCTCTTGGAGATAAAGTTGAAATTAAGTACAACTAATATTGGAAATAACTGATACTGTAAGGTGTTTTGGCAATCAACATCAGTAGCTCCGATAGCCGTGATCGTCTAGTGGTTAGGACCCTACGTTGTGGCCGTAGTAACCCAGGTTCGAATCCTGGTCACGGCAGTGGAAACACTGTCATGGCGGAGCTCAATTTTTGACTTAGTCATATAAAAAGAAATGTTAATTCAAAACAACATTTTGTTTTGTCCAACACTTTATATGGAAACACGGCTGACCACTGACCTAGTATTTGGTCGACACGTGAGTTCAAAGAAAGCATAGAATTATTACTACAGAATTACTGTGCCGCAATTATGGATATGCAAACTCGAACCTCTGGCTAACCTACAAGCTTTAATGGTCATGAAAACATTCATCCTGTTTTGCCTTACACATAATATTATGAAAGTTTTATGTTTGAGTACATACATACATATTCACGTCCTTTAATACCTTTCGGAATGGACAGAACTTTGGGTACATGAAAAATCTCCATGCTCATCATGAATATTGGGCGTGTGAAGCTATATGGACTTTTCTACGTGACGACGTTGCTAGCACATCGACCAATATATTCAAAAGAAATAGTCCCTTAATCGCCTTCTAATACATGCTGGGAAGAACGGCAGCTAGTTAGCTTTCTTCTTACATCCCAAGTAGCTAGACAGCAGTTTACGTGTAATATATGATTTCAAACATTCATATACTAGCTTCATAAGACTTAAATTAATACTCATTTACCTTTTGATTACATCTCGAATCCAGTGCCACAAAGGTCATCACTCTATGCATAAATTTAATTTTCTACTGGGTGGTAGGGTTATTAAAACACTACCAGCGTCATACACCAGCTGTTCAGTCTGGCTTATAATTGGCGTCTTGCTTTGCTTTATTGGATATTTGAGTCCTTACTAGGGCTGTGACGTCATATTTATGTTGTATGTATTTTATACAGAAATAAGACTAGTAAACACAGTCGTCTATGGTTCGTCAACAAAGTCAGTAGCTCAGTGAAAGTTGAAAATACAAATAATTATTTTCGGCTGAATATTTAGTTAATTGTGATGCCAAACTGACTAAATATGTTCGCTTAGGGATAAGATTTGGATCCTCAACTGGAACGAACCGAAGAACAAGAACGAGAAGAATTGGAGCTTCAACCTCGTTTTTCTTCGGTTGTATCGGCTGGTGGCGTTGGTGTAACCATGACGACTGAATAACAAGTGCAAACGCCATGGCATCAGTGTTTGTACTTGAGACATAACCTTAATAGTGAATTGCATATTAAATTTTTTTTTAAAAATACTAGTACGCGACTTTGTCTTGAGCTAGTCTGAGACGTATAAAGAATACTTAGTGGCTGGCTCTTTAGTTACTGTTTAGCATTAATAATATAATTAACATATCACATGAAACATAAGTTACTAGCCCATCGACCAATATATTTCATTTTCTCTAGTCCCTTAGTTGCCTCCTACGACATGTTAGTAAGAACGGCAGCTAGTTAACATTCTTTTTACGTCCCAGCTTTCACGTTACTTCGAACTTGGAGAATTATATACATACATACGCTTCACGACTTGTGTATACACACTCCCTTTTTTATTATGGCGGGGTAGTCAGAGGCTTGAATGCCCATCTCCGAAATTTCGAAGGCATGTTAGGTATGGGTCATTCGAAGCCCGCGTATCACTAAATAGACAGCGCCCAACGTGATAGGTAGTGAACCGTATCGCCGTATATAGGCACTGACTATTACCTATCCTAAGGAGGGATAGGCAAGTTTCCTCACGATGTTTTCCCTCACCGTTAGCGAACTGTAAATTAATATTAGAATTATATACATAAATACAATATGTATCTAAAAGTTATATAACATTGTTCACCACACTTCTCACCACTTAAGCTTCTATCTACCCTGACAAGAATCTTAGTCGTGATACTAGTACTTTTGAGGAGACTCTCATTTTCCGTCTAGACGCCCCCTGATCTAATACTCGTAAGTCTGAGTGTACTTGGGATAAACGTTTAAACGGTTCATACTCACGACCATGTATTAAAGGGGTAAGCAGTGTGGACGGTTCCGATGGAATTTTGGCTGTTGAAATGTTTGATTAAGGTCTAGTATCTTAGCAACTTATATCTCTTTGGTCGGAGCACAATTGATGTGAGGATATGATGTTTGAACGAATTATTAAATTTTGATTTATTTATTAGTTTAACAATAGCATAAACGATTAATTGACACATATTTATATGTTTCTATTTACTATTTAGTATACAATGAAAAATCTATTTTAAAATAAGAAGAGGATAACGCTTGTTTTATTATTTCAGAATTTTAACGCTGCTAGTGTGCTGTGGGCTTTTGCTTCTGGGTGCTCAAATTTAGCACACTAGTGGCCCTGTGTAAATATTTACTTTTTGCTAGATTTTTTATGTTCTAATTTGTTCATATTTTGTTTTTTAATAAATGGTAAACAATACTTTAAATAGTATGTTCACAAGTTAGGTTTAGAAAATAAGATACCAGACGCTCTTTTCAGAATAATATTATTGATACATACATACACATCACGCCCGGTAGGCAAATAGCACGGATTCCATTTGACCCGATTCTGACAAACCACTTTCGCTTCATTGACACTCATACACCTCCTTATACACTCGGTGGTTATAGATACTTCTAACATCACTCTTTTTCAATATTGCAGTCATATGGCTGCCATTTCACCTGCATATCTATATTACTTTTGTCAATCTACTATCATCCATATAAAATTGATTTTCAATATAATTTTAAAATATGGCCATCATATCTTAATATATTCCATTATATTCACTACTATAACCTTACAACATATCGGGAAGAACGGCAGCTAGTTATCATTCCATTCATTCCCAGGTTACCTTTTAAATATGCACAAGCATCCCGCCATAGTACTCTTAGGGACACTAACTTAAATCTAGCTCACTCCGTGCCAAGGTAACTGTGCCCTAAGGTCTCATAAACCGTTTTACTGTTGTCTTTAAAGTCGACTGTTAACTCTTTAGGGTAAGTAGTGCTACGGAGACTATGAGATATTAGGGTTTATATTAGAAGTACATATAGTGTTTATATGAGAAGGTGTATGTATGAGTGTCAATGAAGTGAAACTGATCTGTCACCGGGACAGATAGGGATCTGTGATCTCTGCCTACCCCTGTACAGGGCAATCAGGTGTATTGTATATGTATGTGTGTAGAAGTATTGTTTATAAGTTAAGGACATAACATAATGTATGACATAGAGAAAACTACATAGCGTTTTTAGTTTATGTTTTACTATTGCAAAAAAATAGTGACTAGTTGCTAGCCCATTGCCCAATAGATGCTATTGACTCCCCTCTTACGATAAGACGATATGGAAGGCCGCTAGTTATGACTGAGGGGTCTGGGTCAATGGTGAATAATCTGAACGTTAATCGTGAGATTCGATTCCTGATGGAGGCAGAGTTAAGAACTACACTTTTTTTCTGCTTTTCAGTCTGGTCGTTGATTATATATACTATATGTATTATAAGTATATTTCTTGAATATACATTGACTAGTAACCTCAACACAAGTCTTAAATTACTAAGGGGCTAGTTCAATTGGTGTAATAGTATCCTAAATTATTATTATTACAATGCCATTCTAACCCCAAAACTAAATCTAAAAGTTTCCGTAGAGATATTATGTTTTCGAAGTTTTGTTCATACCGTAAGCGATTAATATGCTTGAATGTATGTATGAAGAAAACTGTAGTTATCATTGGTTATAAATAATATTAATATTTCCTGGGGCGAAAACATTGTAGTAAAAAATATTACTTCACCCATGTTTACGAAGGTTATGTAAAAAGTATTTTGGAAGACTGGCTTCGATCATATATTGCTTTGCCTACACATTTAACCCCATAACGAACATACATACACATCATACCTGATTCCCTGTAGAGGGATAGGCAGAGATCCCGGATCCCTATTAGTTTCGCTTCATTGACACTCATACAACTTCTCATACACACACAATATGTACTTCCAATATCACTCTTTTTCAATAACCAATTCAATTACGGAGGCAGAGTTAAGAACGCTTTTCTTCTGATTTTCTGTCTGGGCGTTGATTGTACTAAGCAAAGGGCTAGTTCATACATACATACACATCACGCCTGATTCCCTGTAGAGGGGTTAGCAGATATTACGGATCCCCATTTGTCCCGATCCTGACAGACCAGTTTCGCTTCATTGACACTCATATATCTTCTCATACATACTCGGCGAGTATAATAAGGCTAGTTGAATTGGTGTAATAATGTCCTACAATATTGTTATTATTATTATAACCTCATTAAATATCAACCTCTTTTCTGGTTGCAGCCAATGGGCGCGTGTGCAGATGGAGGCTAACGGCAGCAGCGCCTTCCTGCAGGAGCCAGGGGGGAGGGACAGTGCCCTGCTGCTCATTATCATCTACTTCTTAGTCTCCCTCATTGGCGTCATAGGTAAGAATCAAATATAGTCTAGGAGGGAAGCAGAATGAATTTGTTAATGAATTTTAGGTGTACATCAGGATTGAGGGCCCATTTTTCAAATATTGGACAATCGCAATGAATATTTGAACAATGGGCCCTCAATGCATCAATGGTTTTCATTCTTGATGTTTATTGTTTGTGTGTTTAATGTAATTTGTGCAGTGAATAAAGTATTTTCTTTCTTTTCTTTCAATCCAGATGCATACAATTTTAGAGTGTAAATTTATTTTATGATTAGCTGTGTTTGTGTTTTTCTGTGTCAATAACATTTATGATTGTTTGTGCTGCAACAAGGTAAATAAGATACAAGTTGTCCACTTGCGCGATTAATTATTTTATTGATTGTTATTGATATACACACATACTTGATTGATTCTTTAATTGTACATTATAAAATTGTTACGTAGATATGAACTAATGTCCTTTGTAACCTAAGACACACCAGGTTAAATACATTGAGTGATTACTTTCAGTATCTGTACGAAAACATGGTATCTGAACTTGTCAAGGGAATACTGATTATCATGCATATGTATAAATAGGTAAAGTAACCCTCGTTAAACCATTTCCAATAATCTTCAGGTTGCATGGCATAATAATATCAATTTTTGATTCTATGGAGGGGTAGGCACCAAAAATCCATACATACATACATACGCTTCACGACTTGTGTATACACACTCCCTTTTTTATTATGGCGAGGTAGTCAGAGGCTTGAATGCCATCCCCGAAAATTCGAAGGCATGTTAGGTTACCAAAATTCCCCGTTTCTCTTTATTTACCACCACCTTTCACTTCCTTAACACCTTCACATACACACTCGAACTCAATTCTCCCTTTTTGTAAATATATGTATGCTTTCCTAACACCATATTATCCTACACACTCGAACTTAACTTTGACTCTTTGTAATACACTTTTCTAACACCATACACTTCCTTACAGGCAACGTGAGCCTGATGGCAGCCCTCTTGTCCAGCGGGGCCACGAGACTCCGGACTCCCCAGCTGCTGAGTGCCTGTGCAGCCGACCTCCTGGTGTGTGCTGCCAGCGCGCCTCTCGCTGCGGCCAGGGTAGTCAGCGTGCAGCAGCTGCCCTGCATATTAACTGGCTTCGTTGAGGTAGGGGTGGAAGAGGAATGAGGGATTGTTGGGCATTGTTTTAAGGAGGTTTGGTTGGCTTGGAAAACGTGGTGGATATATGCTAATGCGAAGATTTGTACGTGAAATGGGCAATGTTTAGAGATGTAATGTGTATGATATAACAAATATTGAGTAAAAGGGTACCTGTTATCATTAATTCAAAGTAATGGTACATCGCAATGGCACTTTTTTAAACACTCCGAGAGATATATTTTGAAGGTTTGTTCATTCCGAGAGGTATTATTAGATATCCATTACTTCAGTTTACATCAATTACCCTGAATAGAGTAAAGTACAGACTTGTGTGTTTTAGTTGACTCTTGTATTCATAAACTATTCTTTACAGTCGTTTCCGGTGGCGGCAAGCACTCTGTCACTAGTGTCGATCGCCGTGGACAGGCATAACGCCGTGAGACGGGGCAGAGGCACCGCCATCTTCCCTCGGCCTGTTTGTTTAGTGGTCGTGGTCTGGGCGGCTGCTATGATCCTAGGTAATGATTACATGTACATAGATAAGAATGATTCATAGATAAGAATTGGATTATACTAACAAAAAAAGATAATATGTTTTTCAAAGAAAAACTCGGTGAATTAAGATGTTACTTTACTTCCCAGAATACAATAATAAACATAACATACGTTTTACGACCAATTTCTCTTCTTATAAGTTACAGCTTCATGTGTCTATCTGCCAATTCCGAAGTCATACCCCGCAAATAAGTGACAAATATTAAGATATTGTTTAATATACTGGGTTAATAGCATACAGAATATAATAATTTTGTTTTCCTATACAATATAGTTATATTTTGGTAATTCATATTTTGTTCCAGGGGCTGGCTCAACGTACGCGACGTGCTTTAAGCGGCTGGAAGTGGGAGCCGCCCACGCCGTGCTCACGTTCATCGTGCCCGTGCTCACCGTGGTCAGATGCCACTGGGCGGTGCGGGCCAAGCTCACCGCCCTCTCCCTCAAAGCGAGGGCCGCCCACGGGGAGCTCCCTCTGCCCGTGCCCCTCATACGGAGACCCACCAACGTCATTATAGTGGCAGGAGTCGGCCCCAGGGAGAGACGGGACGCTGTGGACATAGGCGACGTGCGAA
The DNA here is from genome assembly GCA_030578115.1 of Leucoptera coffeella. NCBI lineage: Eukaryota > Metazoa > Arthropoda > Insecta > Lepidoptera > Lyonetiidae > Leucoptera > Leucoptera coffeella. The sequence continues at coordinate 49,735 of JAMBLF010000572.1, read as the reverse complement.
CCCGCAAACTGCAGCCGAGCCTCCTCGGACCCCAGCCCCAGACGTCGACGCTGCGATCGAGAAGACGTCTCTCAAACGTCCTAATGCTGATCGCGCTGACGTTCGCGTTCTGCTGGTGTCCGTACGCGACAGTAGTGTTGTTGGGCGCGTGCGGGGTGCGGGCGCCACCCACTGTGAGCGCCTTCTTGTTGCTTCTGGGGCATGCGCACTCGGCGCTCAATGCTCTAGCCTACTGGGCGTTGAACAGACACGCGCTGGCGGCGGCGTGCGGCGCGTGGAAGATGCCCACCCTGAGGGCCAGGGACGAGCGGCCGTCCTCCACGAACGAGGCGGCGCTGGGGGCGTTCCACCCTCGGCTGGCGCGCCCTCCGCCCGCGCCGCGCCCCCCGCCGCCCTCCAGCTTCCTCTACTGACCTCTCTCCGCCGCGTGCGCTCTCTGATCTGTGATTCTTGTTTCTCAGTGCCTCGTGTATCTATAGTCTACGCCTGATGAGACTCTATTCATATTGTCGTCGTTATAACGTGGTTGTTCGAGATTTTATTGCAAGATAACTGTGAAGCAATAAAGTGTTTATCAGATTTGGTGGTTTTATTCTCTTTTTGTGATGGTGTTGTTAAATGAGAAGGCGTATAATAAAAGTGACTGCCCCTTTCGATGGCACACACCAAATTGTAACAAAAACGTGAATCTCCTGAATTTACTACGAACAAACACATTTACGAGCTCGCCTTTGCGGTGTAGTCAGAAATTTGCGTATCTCTCTGTATATCGTATCGTAAAACTTTAAACACATATCAATTTAAATCATCCGCATACATATTTATGTACGTCCGTTAATCCCTTTCGAGTTGACAGAACCTCTGAGACATGATAATATCTACATGGTCACTTTTTAGCAGGAATATTCGGGTTTATGATCTAATATAAAACTTTGGGCATACCCAAAAGCTTCAATTTACCTTCGGTCCCTTAGTCGCCTCTTACGATATGCTGGTAAGCAACTTGTCATTAAAAATAAAGAACGGCAGCAAAATCATATTGTTTTACGTCCCTTCTTAAATTTTTTTTAAGCTATTCGCAACCATAACCTAAAAGATACCATAGAAACTAACCCAGTATATTCTAAACCTGCCTAAATTTCGTCCACTTCACATGGGATATTTTTATACAAAATAGCAAGTCATATAAACAAAAAACCATTAGCAAAATTCATCACACACTAACCGACAATTCATTAACGTGACCGAACGCAATTTCGGTAATGGCCGCTAACCGTCGCTGTCAGATATCAAAAGTGACATAATTACGAAATGACCGGTGCCATCAAAGCCACAAGTTTGCATTCCATTAGGCGGTAAAAGGGCACGTTTGACTGTTTGCCTTTCCGTAAATCACCTGATTTTGTCCTCATGACATATTTAATGTACCTGTTACAAATGTAGCATGGCAAATAGTTGTATAACCTATTGGATAGAATCCCCACTTGTTTCCAGAACAGGTAACAGTTAGTGCTTGTAAATGGCAACATGGCTGACCACCTGTCACATTGAGTACTGACTATCTGGTTAACATGTGGGTTCGACGTGACCATAGAATTACTATGCAATTGCGGAGATGAACACCTGAACCTCTGACTACCCCGCAAGGGTTAATGGTCGTGAACGCCTATGTATGTATGAATAGGGTCAGTCAAAAGCTTTACAACAATCACTTCAGTTTTGGACACTACATGACCCTTATCTTTAACGTGTTAGTCAGAGATTTATTACCTACTTCTCTACAGGGAATCAGGCGTGATATATATGTATGTAGGTTCGCTTACCTATCTTCGTAATAAGGGATTTAGTGATTCTATGGTTGCCTTGAAACTGTGATATTCACAAGCACTAAATTTACCTGAGTACTTATGAAGATCTCTTTTGACAAAATCCCATTATGTTCCGCCATACAAGCGTATTTTTATCGACGAGTAAATCTTGTAAGAGCATAGCTTATCTCCGTCACATTATTACACTTGAGCTTACACGCTTTGGCTTCAAAAAGCGATTTTCACCTTCGCAGCGAAAGAGGGGCGTTCTTGTCAACTGTCACTTGGCGAACAGCTGATTCGAGATAATGCGCGTTCCGCTGATAAGACCTGGGTGGAAAGCGTCAAGGTCAAAGGGTTAAGATAACAGGAGAGTTACTTACGACAGTTAACTGTAAAGGTAGTTAGTTATCAACGACCTCCTTGACGCGATCGGTTAACCGCCGGAACGTTAATCGTGAAGTCCCAAAGGTTTTCCGGCGGAAGCAGAGTTAAGAACTACGCCTATTATGCTTTCCAGTCTGATTGTTGATTATATATGCTATATATGTATTTATCTATATATATATAATAAGCAAATATTTTTTAAATATACATTGACTAGTACCCTTAATACAAGTCTTATATGTACTTAGCAAGGGGCTAGTTTATTTAGTTATTATTAGTTATAGTACTAATGGACGTATGATCGAGTTTGGGAAGTTCTGTTACTCATATCCATAATAGAGTCTAAATAACATCTTATCGGTTATATTTAGCACCATAGCTCGGTGTAGTTAGTCCTATTATGAATTGTAAGTAGTTGGTTTTTGTGACAAAGATAAACTAACATTAATGTCACTTCCGATTATGGCTTTGATTAAATACCTATTATGTATATTAATACACAAGGTCAAGGGCGTGTTTGTTATTAAATTCATCAACATGATACCAAAACTAATTAATTACGTGCGATTTAATTTCATTAATAGGAATTTTCATTACAATGAAAATAATATATTAAGTTTAAATTAATACTGCAATCGAAACTAATATGAAAATACAAGCTAAGATTACAATAGACTAGATACGACAATATACACGAGCATGATAGACATTTCAAAATGAAGGTCAGTCTTTATCAAAGTGTCATTGACTATCACTGACTCGAATCCATCAACAAAAAGCGTTTAATAACCCCGATCAATAAGGCATGAAATTAGTCTATTTGTGAAAGTGGTCTGTTGAAATATAATGATACTAATAGCTGATTTCGTTCACTCATTCAGTAGCCCCGATAGCCGTGATCGTCTAGTGGTTAGGACCCTACGTTGTGGCCGTAGTAACCCAGGTTCGAATCCTGGTCACGGCAGTGGAAACACTGTCATGGCGGGGCTGAATTTTTGTATTAGTAGATCTTTTAAAGGGTTAGGGGTACAGTCTAATACTTTTTAAATTTAATTTGAAGGACACTAGGACAAGAAATTAAAAAATATTGAGGAATTTAAAGATTTGGAACTCGAAAGCAAGTTTATGGGTTGCCATATTAATATATGAGTTTCCTATTGGTTCTACCAGTTAATTCTTTGGAACCAACTGTAGTTAAACAGTAAAGTCATAGTTTGACGAGATATATAAATGTCTGATTTATTATGAGTTTCGACCTATATTTATATACAAAGTTATAAAAATATGTTTACTGTTTCAAGCGAAGATAATATTATCAAACAATAACTGATATTTTATGCCATTTTTCGATGTATATACAATTAGATACAATTCCGTTATATTGTTCCAAAATTATTTTCTTATCTTACTTAATTAGCTTTATCTTACTTATCAGGTGTACGAAAGAATAATTAGTAATGAGTAATTCTTGCAAATATAAATATTAAATTATCAATTTCTCTATTTACTTGTTGGTTGTAATTTCAGAAATAATATACACATACACATCACTCCCGTTTCTCTGAACAACAAACCCGATCCCAACAAACCACTTTCAATTCATTGACACTCATACCTCGTCATATAAACTCGACGGTTATATGTACTTTGAGTATGTCTTATTTAGAACAGTAGTGATTTGGATGTCCGATTAAATTGCCTCTAAAGAATTAATATACTGTAAAAAGAATAAACTTTATCACTGAACACTGCTTGCCATTAAAATCGTCAAATAATAATTGTGATTTATGTTGGATGGTTGCCAAGATATTCAGTATTTAAAGGTATTTGGCACAGTTTCCATTGGGATTTTATTGATACAAATGCATTTCTAAAGTAACTTGGCCAATGAATCAGAATTTTATGACGGTTCTGCATTGTGAAAATTTTATGAACGAATACTGATTTGCTCATGACCTAAAATAAATTAGTAGCTATTTAATTCATGAAACAACATATTGTGTTATTTATGTATACAGTATACAAATACCATATACATATATACAACATGTGTACAAATACAATATATATTGTTGAAAATATGCACCCTGGGTTAGTTAGTTTACTAACCTCCAGTACATAATTAGTATATCAGTGAGTAAAGATCGATACACACACAATAACTATGTAGTTGCAGAGACTTTGAAGTATGGTAAAAATAGAATCATTTACATAAGTACATACTCTTTCGGAGTTGACAAAACTATGGATACATCAGCCCAGTCACCTTTAGCAAAAATATTAGGCATGTGCCAAAAATATGGTCCCGGGGCCCAAGTCCGCTAAATAATAAATCCGCGCTAATGCTTTTTGCAAAATTACTTTTCAATATCATTTCAGTAACAGTTTGAAGTTGTACGTGGGATAGCAGTGGCAAAAGAGACAACTTTCGTTATTTTTAATATGAAATTTGACACTTTTGCTGTCATCAATGGTGAGTTAGACACTTTTGCTTATCAACAACACAATTTACACTATTACTGAAGTGATATTGAAATAAGTTTGTGATCAAACTGCTTGAACTTAACTAATAAACTTACGTAAAACCATATATAGATCAATTTGGAGACATTCTTCTCAAGGCGGGTGTACGTAGTGTGAAGAACAGAAGGGCATGTATGAGAAAGATATTGGGTGTGAGTGAACCAAGATAGATATGTCAAGATGTTCCAGATGGCGATCGATGGTCTCTATCTATCCCGTTGGGTATGTAGAGGCGTGAATATAACATGATACGTAAGTATGTATAAAAATGCTTACAAAAATTTACTGACAGCTACCACAGGTATCAAGTTTACACGTAACCATAGCAACGCGATTCACACGGCTGAGCTTGTGTTATCCCGGCTAAGTTTTCCCTCACAGTGAGTGATTGCTTCAGGTTAGATATTACTCATGTCACTCACTCACTAGACTGACATGAATATTTCATACGCCTCTAGGGATGAGACCGCGGGTAAATGATAAGTTTATTTATTTCCAGATGTTTAACGTACTGTTGAATAATACGAGTAAATTTTCTTTAACTTTAAGCGAGCAAGTTTGATTGTATATGTGTATGTGAGTACAAGAGTGTTTGAAGGATATAGGATCATGGTCCTTTCAAAAAGCATCCATTTCAGATTGTAATTACAATATATAATAAATTTATGGTTTTTAAATTATAGTTTTAAATAAAAACGTACATGATTTTAATCTGACTTCATTTTATTAAATCGAAAAGTATATCTATTGCCCACATTCTAAATTCATTTTACTAAATCTGAAGGATATCAATATTCTAAAATCAAAGATTTATAAACAAAACTAATCGATATCGACAAAAGCATACGTTTCATACAGCCAACACTACAATAATGATCCGTATGTGAACACTGCTTGTTTGACTAGACGAAACTTTGACACAGGTTCTACTTACTTCACCTCTGAACTCTGTCTTAGATAAACACACTGTGACAGCCCTTAGGATAACCGTAAAGTACTTCACTAAGATCTACTAAAACTCTACTGATGTCTCAACGGGTATTTACAAGCTAAGCGGTAGGTTATTGGATGAGATTAGACCTTTTGGCATGTCGGTATAGAAGTTGTTTAAGATTGTGGAAACGTTGGATGCTCACTAGTAAAAAATAAGCTCGGTTTGATCATAAATCACTTTCTTCGTTTTCTTTTAACGTATATTACTTTCGGTAAAATCAGTTTGTAACTGATTTTCGGCTATATAGAACTTATTTTTCATACATCAGCACCCGACATTCTCACTACTAATGTCATACGTTGTAAATGTGTGGTGTATACAGTCACTGACTACTAAAGTTTCCTCACGAAGTATCTCCTGATCTTAGAAGTGATATGTGGCTAAAAACAACATAAAATTTAACAATTTTAGTTCCACACACCACATTTTTTTACTAATGAATAAAACAATTCAGTCTCTTTTTCACAACTATATTAACATAACATTTATATCAAAGACAAAAGACAAACGCGTTCACGTCCTTTACACCATGCGACTACCCGTCAGCGGTTCAGGTAGCCATCTCCGCAATCGCGGAGGTAGCAACTCACTAATAACATTTAATAATAATAATAGCGTTTCTTTACGGCCACAAAAACATACACAATACAAAACGTTTACAATAAAAAAACTTACAAACTAAGGGGTATAACTTGTGCATGTTATTGTCGCAGTAAAAGGGTTCTAACTCAGCTGGGTATGTTGCATCTGGTGGCAAACGCAACGCTGGTTTCATGTCAGAACCACTGGAGAGCAACGTTTATATTATAAAGAAAAGAATTTATATCCTTATCCGGAAATTCTGCACAAAATCCGGACACCTGGAAATGCAGTGTTCAAAGTCCATAAAGGACAGTTTCCCATCGCCGTCAATGTCGGCTTCGTCCAGCACGTTGGCCACGATTTCATTGCGCTGCTTCCGCTGCATCTGGTTCTTGGTGAGGAGGCGGATGGCGTTGTGCAGGTCTCGTTTACCTATGAACGAGTCGTTGTCTAGGTCGTAAATGCGGAAGGCGTACCTGGGAATTGCAGGCTTAGTTTGTATACATTCATCTCACTGACGACCTCCGTGGCGCGATCGGTATGACGCCTGAACGCTAATCGTGAGGTCCAGGTTCGATTCCCGGTGGAGGCAAAGTTAAAAACTACGCTTTTCTTATGCTTTCCAGTCTGATCGTTGATTATATATGCTATATATGTATTTATCTATGTATAATATGTATACATTTCTTAAATATACGTTGACTAGTACCCTTAACACAAGTCTTAAATATACTTACCAATGGGCTAGTTCAATTGGTCTAATAATGTCCAAATATTATTATTATTAAATAAAAACATACATAGAACAAATGCTTCACGACTAGTGTGTACACATTCCCTTTTCTATTGTGTCAGGGTAGTCAGAGACTTGAGTGCCTATCTTCGAAATTTCGAAGGCATGTTAGGTATGGGCCACTTAAAGCCCGCGTTTCTCTTGATAGACAGGACCCAACGTGATAGGTAGTGAACTCTATCGCCGTATATAGGCACTGACTAACCTATCCCGAGGTTTCCTCACGATGTATTTCCTCATAGTTAGCGACTGTAAATGATGTACGTAACTGAAAAACATATTTAAATTTCATTCATTTGTACATGCCAGAGTCAGGGTTCGACCCTAGGACCTTTGAATATTTATATGTATGTTAAGCTAGGAAGTATTACCAGGCCTTGAGGTCTCGTGGCGCCGCCGCACAGAACACGGACATCATGTCGAGGAAGTCTTCGAAGGTGAGGTTGCCAGAGCCATCTTTCGAGAACACCTTGCAGATGCGGCTTTTGAACGGGTTCACCTAAAAGAATATACATACGTACATACACATCACGCCTGATTCCCTGTAGAAGGGTAGGAACACGGATCCCCATCTATCCCGATCCTGAGGAAGCAGTTTCGCTACATTGACACTTAAACACCTCATACACACTCGGTTATAAGTATGTACGTCATCCTTTTTTAATATAATTATCGTTATATACATACATTAACATAACATACAAGTCATGAACATTATCGCTTTCGAGGAAGCATCGAGAACTGGGCTGAATAAAGTAAGTGCATCATTGAACCCTTAGTTTGAGGAAATTACAATATATTTGCGGTTATACGTTTGCACTGGGTATCCCGGAGACTTTGGTTTCCGTAGCCTCACTTGCTTATCAATATAGTAATTGTATACTAGTACTAGTACTACCGTATAGTAGTAGTAGTATATACATATAGTGTATTACCTTCAGTTCTGGTAACTTTTCCACCATCTCTTCAAGTGGTATGGCCACGGTGTATGGCTCATCACCTGTCATCACATCTGGTACTAAATTAGGGCTAACATCACGGTATTTCTGGAAAAGCCTATCCGGAAAATAAAACAATTAATCAACTGTCATTTATAAAAAAATGTATAAGATACAAGAGTTATACTCCTAAGATAGTATACAACAAATGTATTTTTGGTATTAAAGGGTGATGGACTAATAACCCGAGTTAGTTAGATTGTTAATTAGTATTAACAATCTAACTAACTCTAACTAACTGGTTAATTAGTTGACTTTCTTCTCAACTTAAACTAACTCGACTTAAATTAAAAAGATTCGTTAGGCCATAGGTTAGCTACGTATCCATCACTAAAATTCCATAATAATACCGTCATAATACTATGTCTAAAAGTAATAAAGACATATTAAAATTGTCTTTAATGTTTAGTCCAAACCGAAATCTCTATAAAGACGGAATTACATATATTATAGTCTCTTTTTCTAAGTACAATATTTGATCAAGTGTATCAATAACCTATGTTACTGGTAGAACATTTATTTCATTCACTTCATTAGCGTCCAGCGGCGATCGCATTGTGACGTCTCCATTAACTTAAGGGCAAGATATATGTATTGACGTTCTATTGTACTTGATTTAGCTGCCTTATTCCTTGTCGTAAAAGGTGAATAAGTGATTAGAGGTATGATTTGAATGCTGACAAGCCTATTGCTAAATTCCTTTCATCTTTGTATTAAAAGACAAGCTTAATGTGACGAAAGTTCTTATGAACATGTATATAAGTATATGTAATAGAATATTTAATTGCGAATATCTGTTTTAATACATAACCAAAATCATTAAAAGGGTGTCTAACAATGTTACCCAGATGAATTCATTAAGGTAAAGGTGATGAAATTAATATGTACTCATATATCCCAATGTAACTGAAAGTTCCTTTGCTGAGATGAATCTGCAATCTGATAAAATTTTATACTGGCTTTATTTCTGACTACCTAACTCATATAATATGTGTAAAGTGGATGCAAGACGTCATCGTTGAAGAATATGCCCTTAACAACCCTTGACCCATATAATGAGAAGCAATATCCCTTCATTCGCTCAATTAGATAGCTTTCACATATCTACTCCACCATTGTAGTATGTACAGCGTGATGGTGTTATTTGAGAGATATGAAATGTAATGAAATGCTTTTTATTCAACACAAGGATCATAAAATCTTTTATTGAAAGTCAAAAAAAAGAAATAAAACATTTTCACATAAAAATTGACATTAAAATTAGTTAAACTTAAAAAAATTATTAAATTTAATTAAACTATTGGCATTTCATAAAGGAAAATCCTGAACATGCATTTCTCGTTTATAATGATTTCAATGGTGGATAGAATAGACATATTCTTTGTCACATAATTTAGCCTGAAGCAATAAGATTACAGTAGTATTCGAAAACTTACCTCAAAATTTCCTTCCTTGTAAAAAATGTACAGTCCTATAAAGTAATATTTTAAGGATGGTCTTTCAATCTCTTCGCAAGTTTATATATTATGGAAATATGTGTGAAGTAAGATTAGATATAGCGCTTAATCTTATAGGAAGTTTTAAAGCCATTGCTTTACAACGAATGTACATATTACTTGTTCATTATAATATATTATCATCATATTCAGGCTCAATAATAATAAGAAGTACTTATTTAAAAGATTTACAATCGTGATCGTTTTATTTGTTTTAACTCGAAGTTATGCTGATAGGCAACGATTTTTTTTTTCCATTATCGTATATAATTTACAGTCGTTAAAGATGTGGGAAAACATTGTGACGAAACCTGCCTATCCCTAGGCGATATGGTTCACTACCTATCACGTTGGGTGCTGTCTATCTGATACGCGGGCTTCGAATGACCCATACCTAACATGCCTTCGAAATTTCGGAGATGGGCATTCAAGCCTCTATACTACCCCGCCATAATAAAAAAGGGAGTGTGTATACACAAGTCGTGAAGCGTATGCAACGAATTTGTTAAAAAGATTTGTCTCTTCTTTTGTAGATTATGATCGTTGTGTCTCTACTCTACCTCATAATCTTCTAACTGTTGGTCGGTGAAGGTGGCCACTTTATTCCCCATTTATGGATGAATCGAAAAATCTAGAAAAAAGAATAAAAACTTTAATTATACTCATGACCTATCAGAGTTGACATCGGAATCTGGTTTCTAACGAGGTTGTGATGAAATTAATATGGGATATTGGTGACAGGGCAATAGTTCACCGTACATTTTACTTGATGCCCCTTAGACAGATTTTATGATATGCCGGAAAGAATGGCAAATATTTAACATTGTATTTATGCCTCAATTCATAAAACGATAGATTTGTTTCTAATTATTAATATTACCTAAAAACCGTTAAGAATAGAGATAATTTTAACCAGATAATAACTATATAATATTAAACTCGTAAGACGTTGAAATATTGTATTATTTTCACAACTAAACAGATTTCCAAACACCTGTTACCTCTAGAAGACTACTTAACACTGATAACGTGTAACTTGGGAATAAAATTGCCATAGATATAAGGAAAAATAGAAAGGCATTTATACCTTTACAATAATAATATTATAGGACACTATTACACCATTTCAAATAGTCTCTTACTAAGTATATTTAAGACTTTAACGTATATTTAATGTGTATTTTTGTACTTATTATAGTTATTTATTATAGTCACATATGCATATAGCAAACGACCAAGCTGAAAATCTGAAGGAAAGTAGTTATTATCGCTGCCTCCACCAGGAATCGAACCCGGGACCTCAATATCGGTGTTCAGGTGGTTCAATTCGCGCCACGTAAGATGATATGAGTAGCTAAAGTAGAAAACACTTAGGTGGCTATCAATGGTTTGAAACATTTATTACTCCACTAACAACTTCACACCATTATTGAAGTTCGATTGAAGTACGATTTTGCTAAAACGCATTAGTGAACTAAGTGTCCCAGTGTCATACAGTATTAAGGGTGACTTTATTAGAATAATAAAATGGGACTATATTTCTAGAGTCCCACAAAAAAACAAAAAAGTCAAAGAAAACCAAACGTATCTCCGTGGATCTATCAACTTCTAAAAAGTATAGGACGTGAGTGTATAAATATGTATCAATATATTAACAGTTCTTATTGTATTCAGCTCTATGGCAGAAGTCCATTTGCGTGCAGTCCCTGTGGCCTTGTCTTGTGTTATTAGTGGGGGCAATCTACGCAATTCCCATCCCATCAATTAATCCACGATTTACTACGTCCCATTTTCCATTCCCTAATTAGGTCGGTATCGGCGCTGTTTATCGTTTAATCAGTGCTAATGCAATATTCCTATAAAACATGGTGTGTAAGAGTGCTGTTAAACGTATATTCATTCAAAAGATGTAGAGACTAGGATTCAAAAGGGCATGCTTCGATGGTTTGATCATATTATTCGGAGGAGTGATAGTAGATTGTCGAAAGAGATATATGCATGTAGGGCGGTTGCGTAGGGGTCGGCCCATTAAGACTGTAAGTGTCACAGTTGAATAAGTAACATATTGAAAAAGGATGATGTTAGACGTACTTATAACGGCCGAGTGTTTAAGAGGAGGTGTATGTCAATGATGTGAAAGTGGTGGTTTGTCAGCATTAGTTATACTTTCCTTTTACCTCTTACAAGTTGGACAGAACCTGGGCGCACTATAATCTTCGGTTAGCATTCTAGTAGCATTCTTTTCACGTCCCAGACTAGCATGGGACAAATCCGTGACGCTTTGATTACTATTAAGTTGGTAAGTGTAGCAGTTACACTAGCCAGTTACACAACAAAGTGAAAGTTTGAAGTTGATACTGTTTACAAATTTCGTTCACTTGTTCAGTAGCCCCGATAGCCGTGATCGTCTAGTGGTTAGGACCCTACGTTGTGGCCGTAGTAACCCAGGTTCGAATCCTGGTCACGGCAGTGGAAACACTGTCATGGCGGGGCTGAATTTTTTGCGAGAAATACACTGAAATGCACATTTAAATATATCAAAACGTGCAGCAAACGTTAGGTTTGGTTTGGAAGTGTATTATTTTCGTGTACAATTCAGTATTTTTTGTGCTTTATCGTATTATTTGATGTTTGTTTAAATATTATCATTTTTTGCGTTACATGTATCTACTGGCATCATTCATTCTGATCACATTACGGATGACAATGATCGATAGAATTATGAAATGTTTTAAAGGTGTAAGGCAATGTTATTATTAAGATTGAAAAGGCTATGTCACGATATTTTGGGTACATAATAAGGACGAATGATAACCGTCTGTTAGCTATATCTATAGATCACGTTGTAAAAATTTGTGATTCTTGAAAAAGAGTGACGTAGGAGTACTGTCACAGGGGCTAAGCGTTTTCAACGAAACGAACGTTCCCCGAACAGGTAATAGTTACTGCTTGTCAATGGCGACAGTGCCACTTGTCAAATTGAGTACTGACTATCTAGTCAACACGTGGTTTCGAGGTGGCCATAGAATTACAACCTTCGCAATTGCGCAAATGGGAACCTGATCCTCTGACAACCCTCAAAAGGTTAACTCGTGAACGCGTTTGCGTTATTTGTTGTTGAATATAATATGGCCTAGATTTTTGTTTACCCTTTTACAGAGAAACATACGCCTCACCACTTCTTTTCACATGTACTTAACTGACCTCAATCGTCCCTGCAAATGATAGTCCATTGCACATAACGAAGAGTCCTTCACGTTTCACCTATCCAGAGGGAAACAATAATAATAATAAAAAAAACTTTCTTATCTCACATAATAATACATTATTACAATAGTAAATGTGTATATATATATATATATGCATATCACAGCCATAAAGGCTGGAATGGTCATATCTATGTCAGAGACTGGTGTCTGTACTAGGAGACCTGTATGACAGATCACCAGCCTCTCCACATCAGGATCGACAAATCGGTTTCCTCATGCTTTCCTATAAAGGGTATGTATGTTAACTTGTTGTTATGTATGTTATCATTCAAGCAAGTCGAGTGTTCTGTGCAAATGAGTCATATTAGTTTCGTCATGTTAGAATCCACGATAACCCGCCGACTCTTCAGTCCTTCTCATGGCTCCGAGTTGGCTCATCTTGTTGTTTTCGGTGATTCTGTGTTCATTTGTTTGTGGATTCGGTAAGACATTTATTCGTTTGTTTAACAGTAAACAGGGCTCTTAGACAGCTGGCGAAACGCTACGAAAATAGAAAGCAAAATGTATGTATGAGATATGTATACAAAAATCTCGTGTCTTAGTGAATGTGTATGCCTATCCTATACATTTTGATTTAGATATAGATATTGCTTATTCCAAAGAATAGATACATACCTACATATATATTCACGTCCTTGATCACTTATTAGCATGGATATTGGGGTTGTGATGTCATATGGAACATTTTGGACAGATTGCAGTTCTATCGCCCAAGAGATTCCATTTACCCCGAGTCCCTTAGTCGCCTATTACTACGTGCCAAACATTCTATTACGTCCCAGACTAGCATGGGATAATCTCTGTGCACAAATAAGTAAAAGAAAACAGATAAGTCGTTAAGTAGTGTACGATTTATAAATAACCAACATGAACCATACAAAAGCTCATTCCAAAACTTCAGTGTAAAAAATCGTCTTTCTTCCTGGCATATTGTGTCCGGTCATGAGACTTGGGGAACAATTGTATCTGTTTGGCAGTGACTAGCAAGTATATCACCAATATTCTTTTATATCCACGAAGTCATGAACATGAGATAGACGAGATATCATTTCTCCTATCAAGTAAAAGTGTACACAACGTGAAGATCAAAAGAGCTGGTATGAGAATGTTAATGGGTAACAGTGAAGCCAGAAATTTGTCAGGATTGTTCCAGATTGCGATCGGTTACCTCTGCCTATCCTGTAAGGACGAAGTGGCCTGACTATATGTATGGGTACGTAATGCTCTTTTGTTTACAGACTTCGATTCGGAGCAATGTAAGAGGCGACCATTGGAAAGACATTGTATCATCGAATACGCTTCGAGATTCCGGTTTCCTCATTCGATAAGGTGATCATGTTGATTCAAAACAATACATTAAATTCGCTTCTCACACCACCATATACCTAATACACTGTCTTTTCTCTGTAAACGATTCAATACAACATGATAGCTCAGGACGAGAACCGGTGTATTCAACGTGTTATGATCGGGACAAATGGGGTTCCGTGATCTTTGCCTACCCCTGTACAGGGAATCGGGCGTGATGTGTATGTATGTATGATAGCACAGCCGGTCACCCATCCATGTATCTTCAGACCATAGCGTGGCTTGACTCAATACGACACTAGCTGTACCCATACATTTCACGATCCTTGAGTTGAGATTGACTTGAATGACCAAAAACGTTTTCACCAAACAAAGATGACGTTAAACAGAACCCAACGTGACAAGTTCACAGATAGGTATTGACTATTGCACGTAAGCACGTTATTACCTGCATAGTAACCACGACCAGCATTGCTGAACTTTTGTCATTTAATAAGATCCGATCGTGTAATACACTTAAGACTTGTGTATGGTTCATGATGTGTATTAATTAAATTCCAAGAAAACAATGACTGGTGACAAACTCTTCAACAAGACTACTAGACTTAATTGTATCCTTTTAGTTTATTATGCACAGAGATTGTCACTATATTAATAGTGACAAACTGTTCAACGTGCACTACTAAACCACTTGTCTGTTTCCTTTTAACCATTTATTCAAAGAGATTCTCAGTATATTATTATAATACTTCCAGGTACACTTATGACTGGGCGACGCATCGGTGTTTTGTAATTCGATGGGCTGATTATTGTCCACTTCGGGTGCTAGTCAACAATTTTTCCAGTGAAACTGAATGCCTTTACTACTGCAGTGGGTGGGCTTAGAAAAAAGAAACCATGATAGAATTGTTTTAATTGATTTAAGTGATCATATTTTTCTTTGATATTTGTAAACGATATCACATATAGTTAAAATATTTTAATATAACCTGTTTGCCGCCATAAATTGACGGTAAAAATAATGCTCAGATAAGTATCTAACGTAGGTAGTAAGCAATCAAATTACTGAGCAGGTAGTACTTATAAATTTACCTAAGTAGCATGAAGGTATTAAAATATTTCATAAAGTACAGTGCCATTGATATTATTATATTGTAATATTGAAATTACGTATGAAGAGTATATTTATTATTAATTCCGCAAATGAAAACAATAAAAATAAAAGATAACGATTTTTTTTTCTTAGCGTCGTTAGCGTCACATCCATTGTCAAACTGACATACGCCCTGTCGGTCATTATAAGGTTATCTGTTCACTCACTTTCCAATGATTAGATTTAATCAAAGACGTAAAGATTTACCTAAAAGTTACTTATTAAATATTATTTTTGATTCATTTCAAAAGGATTTGCTCATTTCTGTAATATTCAACTGTCTTTTAATCGCTATAGTTGTTCTATAGAGACCTTTAATCATAGACAAACACAAAAAAGCTGTGTGGGATTTTCGTTTGTCTATGGTGTGACTAGAGGAAATTAATGTGGTGTTGAACAATTTTGCATTGTTTGTAGCTTAGTTATCCATTTAAAATGCAATAGCAATTGGTGAAATTTAACAAAGTTACACATAATTAAGTGCAGTGAACAAAATATACTTAAAATCTCCTAATTTTATGATTTCTCGTTACGAATTGACAGTGCGCCAGACCGCGTATTTAAAATGGCAGCTCTACCACGTAGAATAATCAAAGAAACACAGCGACTGATGCAGGAGCCTGTGCCGGGAATTAGCGCGGTTCCCAGCGAGAACAATGCACGATACTTCCACGTTATAGTCACAGGGCCCGAAGATTCACCGTTCGAGGGTGGTCTTTTCAAATTGGAACTATTTCTGCCGGAGGACTATCCCATGTCGGCGCCGAAGGTTAGATTTATCACCAAAATATATCATCCAAACATAGACCGACTGGGGCGCATATGCCTAGACATACTGAAAGACAAGTGGAGTCCCGCGCTGCAGATCCGCACGGTGCTGCTGTCGATCCAGGCCCTGCTGTCGGCGCCGAACCCCGACGACCCGCTGGCGAACGACGTCGCCGAGCTGTGGAAGGTGAACGAAGGCGAGGCCATCCGCAACGCCAAGGAGTGGACGCGGAGGTACGCGATGGAGAACTGAGGCCGCGGCGTCTGGGTGCTCCCACTGTGGAACTTGTGAAGGGACAATTGTGCATAGATTTATATACTGTGGGCAGGGTCGTGCCGTGGCTGTGCCTGCCAGATTATCCCCTTGCATTTCTTGTTAGCCTCGCTCCTTTGTCTGATTGATTTCTGAGCTGTGTTCCCCATTCACCTTAGCTGTTGATGGTATCTGTTAGGTATGCATATTTATATAAATTATAGATCTAATGGACACACGTTATTGTATATATCATGATTGCAAAGTTTAGTTTTGTATCACTAGTGGACAGCTGGGCGAGTCAGGTGGCCTCAACTGCGACCCGTACTGATTACTCTCATGTGGAAGCGTACTAGATCATTTGTTGCTGCAACAACTGCATACTGAACAACTACAATTAATTTTGTTTAATTCATTAAGAATCTTTTGTGTTTGTACACAATTTGATAGTTACTTTTCATGTATAAAATTATCATTTAATTGTATTTATGTAAATTTAATTTGGCTTTGTGAGCATCTTCAAATACATAATACACAGAATGTAACCAATATTTTATTGTTCTTTTCTCTTATCATTGCGCAGCTCCTTTTCATTAAATCTCTTTTCACCTCTACATGTACTTTGATCTTAAACATACATTCAATATCAAATGAGACGCTTGGCCGTAGGCGTTACTACAAAACCATCATGATTCACAAATAGGTGGATAGTCTTTCACAATTGAGCATTTAAAAGTTTAACTAAGCATTTAACTAATATAAGTAATAGGGTTATTGTTAGGTTCATTCATCAATTCCTTAAATGCGTGTAAACCTAAATAAACAAAGATCCCCTTTAGTGGTTTTAGCATTATAAAGTTATTGGCTATGAATACCTATTATTCTAAAGTATATAAAGTAATTAAAATAATTGATTTTGTAAATAAGTAATATCTTAAATTAACATGCATGCTGTTTTAGATTGATTTGTCATTTTAGGTTAGGTTTGTTTACAAAATTATCTGCAAGTCTCATAAATGCAAATAAAGATAGTAATTATGGTAAATTTTCAGTTAATTACTTTTTCATTCATCATCTTTGTGTTTGTAATTTGCTCTGTAGAGAACTCACATTGGCATATTAATAATGTTCATTCATCCTAATAATTCAGGGGTCTATGTTTTTTTTTTTTAATTCTTTATTTTGCCATTCACCACTAAGATTATGTCGGCTGAAGTACAAACACTGATGCCACGGCGTTTGAACTTCTTGTTATTCCATTGCCATGGTTACACCAACGCCGCCAGCCACTACAACAGAAGAAAAACGAAATCGATGCTCCAATCCCTTGCTCTCTTCCTTGTTCTTCGGTTCGTTCCAGTTGAGGATCCAAATCTTATCCCAAAGCGAACATATTTAGCCAGTTTAGCATCACAATTGAGTAAATATTCAGCCGAAAATAATTATTTGTATTTTCAACTTTCACTGAGCTGCTGACTTTGTTGACGCACCGTAGACGACTAGGGATCTATGTAGCTTAACACATTTGATTTGAATCAAAATATACCTGCAAGAACTAGTGAAACTAGATATACATACACCTACAATATAATTTTGTATTAGGTACACAGAACTCCTAAATATTAGCCATTTTTGGGTATGATGGTGGCAGAAATACTGAAAAACTTGAATTCGCCCATAATTTAAAAACCAATCCTTAGTGCCATTTCAAACAGAAACAAAACAATCATTTTATGGTTCAAGTTAAACAACACTAAGGTTATCCTTGTCATGGTGGTTGAGCTTTTAGTTTATACATATACATCACAGCCATCTCACTATCGAGAGATAGACAGTCATCACAAACTGTTGAGAATCTCTAAGGTAATGAGATAGGCCTCTTACCAAAATGGTTGTGAATTTGGAATGCAGGACAGCCTATCATCACACTTATGCATCGTGAATTGCTACAGAGAACAAAATTCAACAATGGACTAAGGTAAGATGATCATTGATAAATATTTACTTCAAATGTTTGTAAATAGCTGACTTAGTATAATTTTATCTTTCTCAAAATGCATTGTGAGATACACACACATGTTATAATACAAACTTTAGTATTTCTACATGTTAAATTGTATACATGCTACCTTTTTTCCTACTGAGGTACGTAAATTTATAATATACTCGCCTATCCATTTTGAATTATACAGAATCTCAAGGAATCATTATCTCTTCAGACGTCTAAAGCATTGTATTAGGTCCTGTGCTATTTGGAACGTGAAAAGAATTCTTATTAGCTGCCATTCTTCCCATGTCCTAGGAGGCATCATCAGGGACTTGAAGTAAATTGAATCTAGAGTGATGGGTTAACATACTTGACACCATTGTTCCACATTAATGCTAAGTGACCAAGGAGATTATATCGACAGGAATGAAATGACGTGAATGTATAAGCTTCTATTATGAAGTTGGTAATGGTATTAATACCAATGAAAAATTTGTAACCGGCATCTAGTTAGTCCATTGTATAATAATATTTATTTTTCGCCTCTTACGTCATTCTAAGAAGAAAGGCAGCTAATTGCTATGAAATAAAAAAAATCTATAATTATGTATGATATGAATCACATTAATCTCTACGGGGTTGTTAAAAAAGTGATCACTATTAGTCCATACTGTTCCATTACATTGAATTAGCCATACAAGTACCTATTATATTATCTGCAGCTCTGCATTGCGAAAGTTTTTTGTCCTTCGAAGACAATTTACAAAACACCAAGTCAAGCACATTGAGGTAGACCATGTCAGTGATTAATACTTATGAATATGAAGAAATACGAGTATGATAGAAGTTTTATCATGATATTGACCTTTATGCACTGTTTCTTTATTTCTATTGTTGCTAAGTCCAAACCAACAAATGTGTAACTCGAGTTTTAATAATTGCAGTGTTATCTGTAGTTAAAATTTCATACTTGATTCTATAAATCAGGGAAGCAAAGAACAATAGTAGAATTTTAAAAATATCTTAAGAGAAAACCAAGTGCAAATTGATAAGCAAAAAGAAGTAATCATCATATTATATATTTCATCATCAGGGATAAAAAGCTCGCAGAAAGAATCTCCATTTCACTCTGTCATGCGCAAACTGCTCAAACTTCTTTTATTGTCCAGTTGAGGCAGCCTCCTTCTGGACTAAACGCCGCCACGTCCTCTTTTGCTCGAGAGTTGCCATCTTTAGCTAATAAAAAGAATACCGAACTAGATTAGGCTTGGGTTTGGGTGCTGTCAGAGGATCAGTGATCAAATACTGAGACAGCACCTTTTCACTGCATCAAGTGTCTACTCCTTATATTTATTGATGTTGTGTCAAAGTGTGTATAAATAGTGTTACGTCCAAATATATACGAGTATAAGCAGTGAATAATGTTTTTCTTCCTTTTAAATTAGGAGTAGAATAAAATAAAACCTAAATGATTGTTTTAGGTATAGATACAGAGTAATCTTACCAATATCACAGTAATAAGAATACTAATATTATCTTGTTTTTATATATTTAGAACAGCAACTTGTTAAAAGCCGTAGCCGCGTTGACACATATGAGTTTTGGTCAATCTCCAATAACTACAATATTCAATTGATGGTGGACACTGAACCACCCCTAAAGGTTTTAGTCGCGATTACCCATGTATGTCAAAACAGAAAGATTAAATTTGACGAATATTTCTCTAAACCTCTTTGATCTGTCTGAAATTACTGAGTTTGAATGACATTACAAATAAAACCACACATTACATGACTTGTTCATTTTATTCTTAACTTTAGCAGACTAGAATAATACTCTTGGAAAATGGAACAACATTCAGTTATTTCAATTGTTTACGTCACCCTAGCATTCACAATAAGCCTGTTATACGTGTCTTGTCCAAATAAAATCTTATTCACAACAGCTAGCAATACAAGTATACCTCGTACGTAATATTGAGTTACTAAATTTGAACTAGAGATCCCAAAACTTTCAACTCAGTACTTAACTCAAGAATCTACGTAAAGTATATGAAGATGAGTTAGTACTTCGAACAATACATTATAATACAACACACATTTATAGTTGTACCGGCAATTGTTTTATTGACAACCTAATATTGATCTTGTCAACGTGTGTATTAGCTTATGATAATGCTATATTCATTGTAATTTCTTATTTAATATATTTTTGAACATTAATGCAATTATTTTAACAAATATAAATAAAATACGACTATTTAACGATTATGTAGTCATTATATAATACTCATTTTAGGTAGTAATTAAAATCCACGTATAAAAATACGTAAACCAACTTCACTAAATTGAAAGTTTCGGATCTCTATACTGCAATCTCATGAAAACCACAAATTCCCACACCACACGTTAATATCAAATCAGCATTTATCAAGTGAGTAAATAAGCCTTTAAATTATATTAAGCTTAGGTACTTAAAACCGATGGTAGAGCTTTTCAAACTAGGAAGGGGATAAATTGTAATAAATATTCAAATTGAGTAAAAACTCAAATTATAATTTATAGTAATATCAGTTTACAATACCTATATTCACGGATTTTCTTTGTTATTTCTTGACTACTTATATACCTAGAATTGAATTGGCTACTAAACAATACAAAGGAACAAACTTAATCATACTTAACTAAGTAAGCCGGTTTGTCTCAACTAAAATTGATATGAGATAAATAACGGTTGAAAGTTTATATTCGACCCATGTTTGAAAAGCTCACAATTAATCTGCTGACTTATTACAACTATATCCTTTACACGGAGACTCGTCCTCAGAGTGCTAAGCTTAGCTATCTTCACAATTATCGTGGAATGGCCATATTGAATCACTTTTTACTACGTAGTTATTAGATTAGATATAACATTTTTATAAAACAAAATATCTGTCTTGTTTATTTGATTAAATATTTCATTTAACTGATATAAACAATAAGTTACGGAAACAACTATATAGTATATTATTAGAAACTGTAAATTATAATGCAGAACGATAAATTACTATTTGGGCATTATTACTATGCCAAGTATCATATATTTATAAATAAAATCTGTAAAACAACGAAAAGCAATCAATAGTGGCCATTCCAGAACAGGTTAGGTCTAAGTTACAAATATACCATAGCTATTATAGGCAACACTATAAAATTTACAAAATATGATATATCTTTCGTGACTACATGACTCGCTAATCAATTCATTCATTTACACACTTGAAACTTTCATTTATATTAGTTACATTACACCGACGACTTTATAAACATTTCCAATATCATATTAAATACTACTAACCTATAAATATGATTTACAATCGTAGAATATTACTTTTAGTTCAAAATAGACTATGAAACGAAACAAAAGGAATGTAATCAGAGAGAACCGAGTTGAATGGCCGATAAACAATGCTACATTCACACGCATTCACGCAATTGATTTGCCTAGCAGATATGAATTGTTCTGATAATAGTACGATTACAATTTATATCTCCCTTCATGGTGTACGTTGTCATGTTGTGAATGGACTCTTGTACTTGTAAATACTGATAACTAACCGGTCATTGATAACAAAGAAATGGTTTACACAAAGAAATTTAATATAAACAACGCTTTGTTGTACTGCGTGCTTTTTGGTCAAAGTAAAATATTGATTCTGTTTTCAAATCTACTCACTATCGATCATTAATCAACATTTTATGACTTTTACATATAATATTGTCAAAATTACCTAGGACACACTAACTGACTTTTCAGTAAACTAAATATAAAACGGTACTTTTATCAAGAACTAAAACCTTTAGAATGGATAATTTGAAAAAGGACACATGTCATTATTAAGTACAGTGTGACTTGTGCCCTTTTAGAAATTACCAATTTATTTGTATTACCAAGTTCTTGTTATAAGTATTCAAAAGTACAATAGTCCCCCTTATACCTAAATATTCGCCATAGATATCGTTATACGCATAAGCAGTAAGCATCCCCCTATTTCATTCAGAACCGCGATAGTTGAAGTTGAACAAGTAAGAACAGTAAGTGATAATAGTAATTACTGATTTTCGAAACAAAATTTTGAGTGAAATATCTATTATTTTAGTAGAGTATAGAATATGGACTTCATCTAGTTAGATACCTTATTAAATTCGTGTTTTTGACAACATAGTATATATATTTATTTTTTTACTGTCAAAATATCTATAGAGATTCATATTTCGTTTGTAAAAATGTTACGAAGTCCATATCGATAACAATAACCAACCAAAAGAAAGGACTAACAATGATTAATAAATTCATCATACATATTGTGAAAAAAAGACTAGATATAAAACAAAAAAAAACCTTCAACAAATCTCAATCAAAGAATCCCTTAATCCTCTTTTTAACGCTCTTTTAAGATACAACTAAGGGTTTTAGGGTTATAAGTTCACTAGAATAAAGAACCATTGAGTATTCATCGTAAACTATCGCGTTTTATACGGCAGGGGGCGTTGGCGTCGCGTGTAGGCACTTGTGCTGCAGCCTAGATGAAGACGGGGTTCTCCTGCCCCGTTAGCAGCCGGAACATGGACGTCGGCATCGTCTTCATTAGGATCTGGAATAGAAATATATAAATACAGAGCTCAAAATAAAGTAAGGACCTTGCGTGACAAGTATACATGTATGTACATTTATAGCAAAATAAGCAAATACCTTGCATGACGTTACGCTTGTTGTTGATGTTATGCCGAAAGAAATTCTGTACAATTGTTTAAAAATAGCACAATGAATCCTATGAAAAAATGAAGCCCAGCCAGAGATACCTAAGAAAACCTCTAGTTCCTTGGTCACTTATAACGACTTGTTGCACTGCACATATTTCTTTTATGACATAAGAAGAGGTTAAGTTTCACCTAAAATTACTAAAATATTCTGCCTTAACCCAATATACAAAATTCTCTATATAGCGACTGACCTCTCCAACAGAGGTGGCCAGGAGGTTGACGATCCGCTCGTGGGGCACGGCGACCACGCTCTGCGAGTTGATCTCGATGATGCGGTGGCCCACGCGCACCCCGCCCCGCTCCGCTATGCCCCCGCGCAGCAGGCTGCAGATCTGAAAAAAAAAAAGAAAAAAATACATAATTTATTTTATTTGGTTCTTGCTAGACTTGTGTTCTTCTTCTTCTTTTGATTTATAGGCTATTCGCGTTAAGTAAATAGTGACGTCATGCTAGTCAGAGGGTAAACTGGCCAATGAGACGTGAGGAAATGAGAAAAGAAGGCACATTGACCAATCGCAGACAACCGTTGTCACGTCTCATTGGTCGAATCGTGGGGACATGATTATAAGTGTTTAGTTAAGTGGTTAAGTGACGTAACTTTTTTGTTTGTGTTGTTGTTGGTCTTGTGTCTTTTTGAATAGTGTTTTTTATTTACTTAACATACAACATGGCGACCGGTTTCTCTTGTGAACCAAGTTAGTGATTGACTTATGGAACCCAATTTGATAAGTCGGAAATTAGCTCCCAATTTGATAAGTCATTCCAACTTTACTATTGGCTATTGCGAAACCGTAGCTCGTTACTTCACAATTTTATAATTGCCTATACCTACGTTACTTCACGATGTTTCACTAAACCGTAAAATTGGTGTGCTTCCCAATTACACTCGGAAATATATTAAAAAGTTGAGAAATACAAAAATCTTGCCATTATTTTAACAAAATAATTTATAGTTTTTTATTTAGAAACTGCCCTCATTGAAAATGATTCTAATTAAACAACTATCCATTTTAATGTTCGATTCATTCCTTTCGTAAAATACATACAGCTAACAATCAATGGTCACACTTACCACTCCATTTTGCACACTAAACCCGAGCTGATACTTGGTGTCCGGCCGCTTTATCTTGACCTCTACCACGGGAGCACAAGGCACCACCGTCAGTTTCACCACAGTTTGGTTCTTCGAGTTCTTGATGTAGTTCTGACACGTGGACAGAGGTAAGCCTACAAGACTCACGCCGTTTATTGCTATTATTTGATCACCTGTAAATAAAACGAAAAAAATTGGATCATAATATATCCATCATATTCAAAAATGTAGGTAGAAGCACAACTTTAGGATCTTAATATATGATTGAATGTTGCCCGTATGGTATTTTGTAATAGCATTTGTCACGCTCAAATTATCTAGAAAGTATACCATAGTCAGAGACTTAAAACACGGAGACAAAACAGGAATATAGCAGCATTTTTTATCTAGAATCTTTAGTATTGCAACCGTGAAGCTCCCTGTTACCGTAGGAACTTTTACCTCATATCCCTATGTGGTGCGGTTTAGTATAGCAGTGTACCTATTATTACTGTTATAAAAAAACACTATAACGTTTCTATATCACCGTCTGATATTAAAAAGATTTTCGGAACAACGTTATTACATAGCAAAAGTACCTACTAACCTATATTCAACTGCCCACATCTCGCCGCCGCGCCTGCCGGTGCCAGATTAGCTATAACCACAGTAGGCAGCATGGATCCCCATCCAGATTCCACCACCACCACGCCCAATATCTCTCCTTTGGTCTTTGGAACCACGACCTCCTTTTGAAGTTCCTTCTTCGCGAACATCTGCAGTTCGTCCCCGAATATCTCTTGGCTATTCAGCACTTCTTGGTAGTCCATTTCCTTGACGAAGCTGTGGTCTTCGATGCCGTTCGCTTTGAGGAACTCCATGTAGGCGACTTGGAACGCCTGCCCAATCGATTGAGCTATGAATTGGGCCTGCAATTTTTAACAACAGATATTAAGGTATAGATCAAAATCAATCGTATGAAAAACGAGTCAAAACAATTCTTAAAAATGTTTGTTTAATAAGAAAGCAGCAGAACTTAAACTCCATATTTATTACAAAAGTAAACAAAGTACTCGTAGATATATTTAGTATAGTTTGCTTTTATGCAGCATGTTATAATGTAGAGTAACTACTCTATGTATGAGCAAGGGATTTAAAGCCACCAATTATTCACGATGTTTGTTACACAACAAATTTAGACTCTTAACATAAACCATTATTTATTTCATTAACATATCCATCATCATTACCGACAATTATCTTCACCAATATCCTAGCCCTCATTTACCAAACACAAACCATCTCTCACCTCTTCGCTTTCAAACACGTGGCAGATCATCTTAGGAGTCCTATTCATCTTGGCCTGGTCAGAATCTGTCTCGTGGGGCACGAATCTTCTCCTAGCCATCAAAACCACCAGATCCCCTATATCAGCTATATAGGATATGGTTCTCAGTGCATGGTCCATCATGATTTCTTTCAGCTCCGTGTTGAGTACCATTATCTTTTCTGTCGATATGAAGAGGTCTACTTCTGTGCTTGGTTGGGTCTCGCCTTCTGGTGCCTATGGAGGTGGAGTCAGGTATTAATTTTATGGGTGAATATGGATTTGAACTAGTTATTTCATTTTTAGAGTCGTATATTGTTTTGTGACTGAAGAAAGAAATTGAGAACTTGAAACTCCTCCTCCCATCATTCGATCTTCAATTCATCGAACTATAATGACTATACCAATCTCATGTATGAACACAAAGTTTGTTATGCGCATCCAGCTGGACAGAAACGAAATTGTGACGCACTAATGTATATGAAATATTTTTTTCTGGGAGAGTTTTACGAGAGCTTAAAAATTTAAACATTAAATTTTTAAAAGTCGTCATAAAGTGTTAACAATATTCAAAAACTCCCATTTTCAACAATATAAGAACATACCAGAGATATTATACTTACCAAAGCCTGTTAAATATCCAAGAGATAGCAGGGAAACAAAAATAAAACATTAGTATAACCATTTTTTAGAGACGGTCATTACAATAAATAAATTGATTGGAATACATCCTAAATAACTAGTTTAATAGAAATTAACGAAATCTTTGTCTTATGAGGTTACATTAATTTATATCTTATTATTTGTATTTTATAGTTCTTAGCAGAATGTTGGTGCGAATTGACGTTTAAAATAAAGGTGTACGATGCATTTATTAACCTAATTAAGTGACATCAATTGTAGCAGTGACACACTTAGAAGCCAATCCAAACTTACTTTCTAATTTGACCTATACTTATTCTACGCCTACTCCATCCAACTCTACCTTCCACTCTATAAATTTAACTCCTTTCATTCTTCCTTTCATCCACTTCACTTCTAGCTCTCTAAGTCATCCACCTTAATCTTCGCGACCGCTTCTTCCACCATGTGCTTCTTGAGCCTTCTTCTTCGTTTCTTCGTGTCTTCCTCCACTTCGACCGAGCCCAAGTAGCTCAAGCGGAACACGGCAGCCGGGGAGGCGTACACCCCGCTATAAGCTCCGCCCTCTCCGTACCACTGGTAAGACATACACAGCTGATGCCAAGCTTGCTCATATTTCATACGATTGAGTGTGTTTTATTGGGTTGTCAAGTTATCTGACATTGGAAGGGTGGTTGAGAGAAAAGTTAAGAGTTTTGTATGTGGAAAAAGATTTTGCTTTATATATGGAGAATTTAATGTGAACGTTTCCACAATAATACTCTTTTCGGTTCCTTTAATCAAGGATTTGTATTAAAAGTGGTGTTTGTATAAAGAAATTGTTTTTTTTTTCAATGATTAAAATATGCATTAGGCATAAATAACTTTATTTCTATGGAAGTAACTGTGATCAAAGGTAAATAAGACTATCTCTGATCGAAAGGTGAAGGTAAGATTATACGTCATAGTTTGACGAATCACCACATTTGTAAGAGCAGAAATTCAATACAAATATTGTTTCGGAGCAATATCTCAGTAAAAACGTTGGCAGCAAAAGCAAGCAACGCATATAGATCGCGTATGAAATGTGAGTAAGCAAGCAACCAGTGTCGTTTCTCTAACATTTATACCAGATTAATGTGAATCGGGATCTTTGATCTTCCCAAACTACTTTCTTTATTAAACATTCTACAAACAAGAAGAAATCGAAAGGAAATTCATAGCGGTTACAAAATAACAAGCAGAGCGGAAAGCGTCAAGCAATTACAAGCGAAGTTCTGAAGGTATTCCATCGTACATCCTGAATCCTGGGCTGGTCGAAGGGAGGAGACACGCTGAAACAACACTTGGGGCGACACACGAGGTTAACGTACACCGTTATTTGTGCTATGTATGTGTTGTTTGATATTGTGTCAAGTTGAAACTATGAAACCTACCGCCATCTATTGACATGTAGCACGAAACTTTAGTGTACTAATTACATTTTTTAGCAGTTATGTAGGTAATGCTGTAAATTTTCAGTTTTTCGTTGTTCTACTACTATATGCCATTGTGCCTATGGGGTTTTACCACAGCTCACTTTAGAGTAGAGTTATATTGAAATGCTTATGAGCTTCTTGAAAATATTACGTTTATAAGTGTGAGGACATATGTAAGTGTGGATATCGTTGTTGAGTATTGTGTTATATTGACTTCAGAAACACATGGTTGCAGAAAAATAAACGAACAAAACAATTTGGTTTGCTTTTCATAACATACGTTTAAAAATGATAATAATACGTTTTAAGATCATTAGCACAGGAAATAGCTATTGGTGGACCATTGTATATGGCTCTGAGCAGCTATATAGCAATTATATCTACATAGTATAATATTTTAGTCCACTGATTAACAGATTTAGCAGCTAAGATTACTTCTAGCTCTAAATCACACTTACTAAGACCTTACTTTACAGCAATATCATCGAATCTATTTTTCTAAAGTAAACTAGCATACAAAACATTGATTACCCAAACAAGAGCATGAAGTTACTTAGGAAATTCAGTATCGTGCAACAATTAAATTATAAAGAGAACGGTTAAATATTTATCTAAGATGCATTCAACTAAAATAAGTAATTTCATGCTTATATAAAAATCGACACCAATTATGAAACAGTTCCGACATGTATACATTTCAAATTAGCGTATGAAATTGACTAGCAATGCCATATGTGATTGTTTATGGGAAATTAAACGGAACAGTTTCATTTCTTCTAGTATCGATATAATTAGATCATCCACATCACCGATTCACACTATCATACGTAATTTTATTTTTTCCGATACAAGTTTATATAGTCTAAAACAAACATTACATTTCATTAGAAAAATTAAAGAGAATGTTAAAATTTTAATGAATTTATTATGTGACCTAAATATTTAAAGACTTCAATTATTTGACAAGATAATGGCGGTAACACGGCCACCATTTTGAAAGTGAACTCCAAATATGTCAGTCACTTTCAATACTTGTCAGTCATGAGTCAATTCACATTACATACGAAGTCACCTTTAGACACTTATTTAAGTTTATTAATCTTCAGATTAGACTTTACTTATATATTACCTTAATCCTGGACACTGCTTCTTCCGCCTGCAACATTCTCGTAGCTTTCGTTGGTTGTCCCTCACAAGCCAACTGAGTGGAGCCGAGGTAGCGTGCTCGGAAAAGGACGCCCTCTATCAAAACTGATGGGTCTGAAATAGTTTAATATTGACTGATTAGTGATAATAATCTTACGAGGTTCCTAAAGAGATAAAAATAGAATAAAAAAAATTTCCTACTCAATTGTTTTAGTCACAAATATACGTCATTATAAAATTATTATATACGTATAAAAATATATTTGGTGTATTTAAGACAAATAAAGTAAGCAAGCTATACAGTGTAATATAAAAATGATATTGTATAAATGAAATGAACAAATCGAACTACTATGGGGATGAAATAATAATTTAAATACGAGTTAGAGAAAAGTATATAGCTCGTTTATGCGTACAAAAGCCACCATAAAAAGGCTTAAAAGGTTGACTGGTTTTCATAACCATGCTTTGCAGAGTTATGAAAGTGAGATGAAGTAACTACGAAGCCATGTCAACTACATATACTGTTTCTTAAAAAAAACTAAATAAATTGTATTTGTAATCGATATTGTGATTGCGAGTGAAATAGTGTGCATTAGCACATGTTATTGTGAATGTCCGACGCTTTATAATATTCCCTAAAGCACAAAAAGTTAATAACTTCATTCTTGGTTAAAACTTTAGGATTATCCCAGTGCCTGCCTTAATGTTTTATTAATACATTTTTTTAATAAAGTTGTTACAACAAATGTTATATAATACGTAGACAGAAGTATTGCTACACTTAAGTCTGTTTTGCGATCCCACTTGGGAAGCCTCTGCAATATGGAAACGTTACTGTACGTATATCAACTTTAAGGAACGATTATATAATTAACGCTATTCAGATTCGGATATACGGATTCGATTCGGATATTCACAATAACATTCATCAAAATCAATGGATAGAATTATGTGACGTGTATTGAAAGAGTTGTTTTACTGGCACACTCACCATCACAACATTCCAACAAAAAAGGGCAGCGAAAGGGAATATAAATATATTCATAAGTACAGGGAAGCTAATATGCATATTGAGACTACAAAGATACTCTGTATATAAAAATATAGAAACATTTAGACAGTACATCAACATACTCGAAAGGCGGGTTTTCTATGTTATGAACAATCAAAATAATAATAATGAAAAAAGTTATTTGTGTTCTAAATATGTAGGGACTAAAATCTGATCTAAACTTTAAAAACTTCTGGCAAATTTAATACAAGACGTACAGTCAACGCTAAAAGTGCAGTCCCAGTAACTTTTTATAAGGTCTACGTTTATAAGAACAAAAGCCAATATTTTACATTTCGAAGCACGCGAACGTATATTGGCCATGACAATGCATAGTGGCGCCAGTTTTGAAATGTAAAATATTGTCTTTTGTTCTTATTAACTTAAACCTTATAGAAAGTTACTGGGACTGCACTTTTAGCGCTGACTGAACATGAGAAAAACCGCAATGTTACTACATAATTAATACTACTACTTATTTATACTATATAATATAACTAATTTTTTATACAGACTATCTTTGGAATCTCTGCATGCGTGGTTAGGGTTATAAATATTAGAGAAGATTAATTGAAGTATTCTAGATAATGGTTCAGTAAGTAAAGTTTATGGAAGAGTTTCTCACCTTCTTTACTTTTCGTTTTCTTCTTAAGATCTTTTTCCTAAAATTGTGAAAGGTTCCAATTAGTTACACGAAATCACATATGCCTTTATGTTCTCACACACCTTTAAAGATAGACTCAAACGTTAAGAGAAATATTAGGCTAGCCCATCGTCCAATATATTTCATTAGCTACTCTATTAGTCACTTTTACGACATGTCGGGAAGAAATATAGCTAGTTACTACTCTGTTACACCTCTTACCTTACTAGCCAAATGAGGGTCTTCTATCTCATTAGGGTCTCTGGCAGCATGAGGAGGGGTTCTGGCCACAGTGGCGCCCCCTGGCGGCATCACTGTGCGGGACTTGGGTTTGCGCCAACCCTGGAATGGAATATAGGCGTTATAGTTAGTAAAGATCTTTAGAGGTAAACTAGCGTTTCGAAATGTGTCTTAGTATAGAGATAATACGAGTTCAGGAAAGCTTATCATTTCGATCAGTCTAAAGCAGTCCACTGCTGGACATAGGCCTCACTTAGTAAGTAACAAAACTCGATCACTCGTGACCTTTATCTTTCTCTAGAAGCTAACTTCTTCAGGTCATTGGTGTACCAGCAAGGGAGGCTTATTAATTTTAATATAAGTTACGGCACATATATTAAAAGTCATTTAATCCTTTTTGGGATGGACAGAACCTTGGAGACATAACATTACTGGGGTCTCTTTTCACCTTTAATATTAGGGTTTTAATCTCAGGAATATTGGTCACAGGTAGGTTAGGTTAGGTTATGCAAATATTGCCCAATATATTCCATATTACCCCTAGTTCCTAAGTCGTTTAAGACATGCCGAGAAGAACGGCAACTAGTTATCTTTTTTTTTACTTTTCAGACTAGCACCGGACGTTAATGTCCCTAAATCATTTACGACCAAATTAGCACGGGATCAGTGATAATTGAAACCAATTCACATCGTCTGTTAATCTTGTGAATATGTTGCCTCCTTACAATAACAATACGATTAGCGAGTTAGCATACGTGATAGTCTGAGACTAAGAATAAAAAGCAATATATCTGCCTTTTGTTCTTTTAATTTTATTGCTACGTAGAAAGGGTTGCAAAATCCATAAGTTAAATGAGGATAACACAATTTCTCGCATTTTATTGGGTTATCTATCAGACGCTCCTGAATTGACTATTATAATCATTAAATAGGTAAACATCCAGTATAAACCATGCGGGATGTATTTTCAGTGTATCAAAATTACTTTATCAGGAAATCATGGATACATAATTTCTATCGCTATATAATAATTCCCAATATGATAGCTAAGCCATTTTTATATAAATTCCTTACAAACATAGCTTACTTAAGCCTAATTTTGATTCCAATTATCTCATTTATATTCAGAATTTTAAAGCTTCATCTCACTCAATGTAGAAGAGGTCTACCACTCGGGTCACGATATTAATATACACATATATTCACGACCTCTAACCCCTGTCGGAGTGGACAGAACCTTGGAGTCACGATAATATCTCCTTGGTCATTTTTAACACCAATATTGAGGCTGTGATGTCACAGGTTGCTAGCACATCGTCCAATAGATTCAATTTACCCCTAGTCCTTAGGTCGTCTCTTACGACATTCCGGGAAGATCGGCAGCTAGTTAGCATTCTTTTATGTCCCAGGTTAGCACAGGGCATGTATAATAAAATACATCAAAATATGTTTATGCATTTTATACACATACGCTTTACGATTTGTGTATTTACTTTGAGACATTTGAGAAACCATTACCGAAATGAAGGCACGTAAGTATGAACCACTCAAAATATATGTATATAATGTGTAGTGTGAAGAACAAAAGAGCATGTATCAAAAGGTTAATGGGTGTGCGTGAAGCAAGAGATTTGTCAGGATCGTTCCAGGTGGCGATAGATAGTAGAGGCGTGAATATACGTATGTATGCAATGTGTATGTTATTTTTATTTACGTCAACACAATACCTTGTGTTTCTTCCGTCTGTTCTCCTTATCATACTGTTTATATTCACTCGCACTTCTGTCACCAACGTCATCTCCCTCACTGCCACATTTCTCCTCATCAGGAACCAGAATCTGCTTTTCATCATCACTGGACCCTTCCTTATCGGGTTTCGGTTCATCAAACAACTTGTCTTTATCACTCATTATTGTTTATTTACAAAAAAAATGGCAACGAAACCGAAAATAAAAGATTATGAGAGGAAAATACACATAATACTTCGATTTGTTTACATTTTAATGTTTAGAAGTAACATATCTTATATGTACACTATTCCACATAGTCATATAGACACGATAACTCTATATTACTAGTTATTTTTGTGAAAAGAAAGATTTCCACTAAAGACTGCGTTTTTACCGAGCAAGCGTGTCTTAACAATGTTACCAGTTTGTATACTGTCGTCATTCGTAATCACACCTACATACAGTTTCACAAAGATTAAGAGTTTGATAAGAATGCATTCTTTAAACTATTGTAAAATGCAACAGATCTTTCCTAAACTATACTTCGTTTAGTATAAAATAATGCTTTTTGTTATCTATTTTCCTTTAATTGCTATTTCTTACAAATACGTTACAAAAATAATAACAATTTAGATATTCAACTTCCATATGAAAAATAATTGCAATTTGTAATCAGTTAAAAAGATCGAGTACATTTATAAACAATGCAGTACTCATATTTTTTCATTTAATTTATGACCATACAAAAAAAACATTTAAATTCATTGCTCACGAGAACAATATATATTTTACATATTACACACTCCTAAAACTTTAATAAACGTCAGTTATAACTTTGTATACCTACAAAACACTTGCCTCTCAGAGACTTAAACCATTCATCCCATCTGTCCATTTCACAATCTTTGGCCAACGTGTGTAGCAAGGTCGCATTCGTGTCGTAATCGCAATAGTCAGAACAGACGCCCGGCGTGTGCGCACACACATGACTGTGTGTGTTTATATGTATGTATGTGTGTGGGTATCCATTCAATAAACATGATCCAGACAATTAGCTACTGCAAGAAAGTAGCGTTTCTGAATGATAGTGGGGAAGATTTATTTCATTGTGCATTTTTATGACGAGATAATCGGGAACTTTAAAATGTAATTAGCTGGCATTGCCATATAACTTGGGCAGGATATTTTGTAGTGTTACTTTTAATAAGTTATATTTATGATCCTTATATTGATTAAAAGAATTTCATTTCATTGCTTACAAACTGTTTTACTTGTAAGTACGGACGAAATAAGACTTCAGCTAAACGGAATATTATTATCATACAAGAGGCATAAGTCTCTATTTTATTGATTTCTTATTCAAAGTTTTATATGCGTACAAGTTCCATCTAATCCCGAGCTAGTATGGGACGTAAATATTATGCATTATCTCATCTCCGCGTATAGGAAGTGAATTATTGCCTAATTGCCTAACTTTAAGAAAGCTGCCACCAATGTTCCATATAAATATTTCTACCCCTCCGGTTCACACTAATGGTGACAGAAGACACTCCAATTTATTGGTCCTATACACCTCGAAAGGGATTGAAGGAAGAGATAATATATTTAAATATATAGGTAAATATTGTTTTTCGTTTCCATACCGTCAACTAACCGGAATCGCAAGACAGAACTTTCAAGCATAAAATTTTTATTGTTCGAAACTTGCTGTAACTATCTTAAAACATTACGACGACGACGACCTCCTTTGCGCGATCAGTTAAACACTTGAACTCTAGTCAAGAAGTCCCGGGTTCAATTCCCGGTGGAGGCAGAGTTACGAACTACGATTTTATTTTGCTTTCCAGTCTGGTTGTCAATTATATATCCTATATATGTATTTATCTATACATAATATGTATACATTTTTATTAAATATACGTTGACTAGTACCCTGAACACAAGTCTTAAATGAACTTACCGAGGGGCTAGTTCAATTTGTGTAATAGTGACTCGATTATTTATTATTATTATTACTTAATCCTTACCTTATCATCGTAGAAGCCTTGGTCGTCGGTCCTTTGCTGTCCCAGCAGTCTGTCTGTCTCTAGATCAGTATCGGCGTCCTCTGTACAATACAATAACAATGGCTCCAGACTATATCAAGATTATTAGTTGAAAATGATATTAGTACATCCATTGATCCCTTGTCAGGTTTGGGATCGATTGGGATCCCTGATCTCTACCTATTCCTCTACAGGGAATCAGGCGTGATTTGTATGTATATACTACATACCCATATATATTGACCACGATCATCGTTTAATGGATTAGTTCTTTTGTTAACTCTTACGACATGCCGGTTAGAACTGCAGCTAGTTACAATCTTATTACGTCTTTACGTCTCAGACTAATGCGGGATCGCCATGCATTCACCACCTTCTCATACACATAAATGGTGGTTACATACAACTACTATCAACATCACATTGTAGTAAGCCCCCATTCGTTCATTTTTATATAAGGATTAATACTTTATAAATGGTTTAAAATTTCTTACCTTCATCCCCACTAGGCGGTTTGCCTTCTACACTGTCGTTACTGCGAGCAGACGACGGCCTTTTCCTGAAATAAAACACAATTATTAACTGTACTTAGAGAAAACTTTACAAGAACTTCTAACCCTTTTCGTTATATATCAATAAGTTACGGAGATGACTTATTTTCTATTAAAAAAGGGCACGTAAAGTACACGACACGTAAAAGTTGCGAAGACATTCATTTGAAAAATTGGCTAGTTTGGTATACCATTGCTGTATAATATACTGTGATTAGTACGCCCTCAGTGAACAGTTTTAAAAACAGACTTGATAATTGTTATTTTTTCCCGCGACCACGGCCTATGGAACTTGGTCGAAACGTCGGGTAAAATAAAGGTGTTTATATCTTTATTAATTTAATGTGATACCTGGTCTCACATAGTAAAAAAGACTTGATAAACATTTAAAAACTTAAGTGCAGTGATATAGACGCATGAGCTTGAAAAGCTGCTAGTGTATTAAATAAATTAAAATAATGTTAATTAGCCATTTGTCTCTTAATCGCCTTCTACCGCGTATCATGAATTAAGCCATCTTCTTAAAATTCTATGCCCTAGATTACCATAGAAAATTAAAGCTGTATAAAACTACAACTAGTTGTTTGAACGAGGTTCTCTATGGCTTTAAGCGTCACATTTCTACTCACCAGATTGTAAATGGCGGTATGGCTGACCACCTGTCACATTGAGTACTGACTATCTGCTCAACACGTGGGTTCGAGGTGTCCATAGAATTACTACCTTCGCAATTGCGGAGATGGAAACCTGAACCTCTGACGACCCCGCAAGGGTTAATGGTCGTGAATCCGTTTGTTTGTTTTTTATTTCTACTCACCTAGAGTTAACATAGGGCGTTGTATCCATAGGCATGGTGGGTTGTGGTGGGACAACCTGTTCTATCGTGGTGGGGACAACGGACTCCTCGAGGGGGCGGTGGGGAGCCGGCGCTGGTGGTGGTGGGGACACTTC
The DNA here is from genome assembly GCA_030578115.1 of Leucoptera coffeella. Taxonomy (NCBI): domain Eukaryota; kingdom Metazoa; phylum Arthropoda; class Insecta; order Lepidoptera; family Lyonetiidae; genus Leucoptera; species Leucoptera coffeella. The sequence goes on along the minus strand of JAMBLF010000572.1, from coordinate 13,753 downwards.
GTTTGAGGCTGTGGGGAAAGAATTGAATTAATAGGCTATATAAATTATATATTAGGATTAGGACAAAGGGGGATCGGTGATCTCTGCCTACCCCCCTACAGAGAATCAGGTGTGATGTATATGTATGTATATACATTAGGATTGTTTACTGTTATGTCTTGTTCATACACCCGTAGTCTTTCATTTTGTCGTGTATTCGGTCATTTCGTGATATGCTGACATCCATTATAATTTAGTTAAACTTCCGTCATCTTACTTAACCCTAGCTTCTCAGTTTAAGCATACATATACGCGTATTTCCACATGCATTCATACAAAATAGCCAACATAATTCCCAATTAGAACGGAGCAATAGTTCAAAAAACCTTTACTCAAATTTAGCTTACTGTTAAAGACTATGATGTAATTTATGAATATTCGTATTGGAAACCATCATATGAACCACAACATGAATAATATACCTAAATCTTAATCACGTAAAAAAATACACTTGTGAAATGGGTCGAATACTACGGTGAGGGTAAACATCAAACCTACTTGTTCCCAGTTTGCTTGTAAATGGCGACATGGCCTACCATCTGTCACATTGAGTACTGACTATCTGGTCAACACGTGGGTTCGAGGTGGTCATAGAATTACTACCTTCGCAATTGCGGAGATGGACACCTGAACCTATGACTACCCCGCAAGGGATATTTGTGCTGAACGGGTTGTTTTGTCCTACTCACGACTTAACCTTAATAATAACAATCTTAATCACTACATACTATAAAACAAAGTCACTTTCTTTGTCCCTATGTCCCTTTGTATGCTTAAATCTTTGAAACTACGCAACGGATTTTGATGCGATTTTTAATAGATAGAATGATTCAAGATGAAGGTTTATAATATGTATAATAACATCCATTAAACAGTGGAGTAGGCTATATATTTTATACCCGTGCGAAGCTGGAGCGGGTCACTAGTATGTATATATACCCATAGTTGTATTTACCTAGTGGATCCAACGAGTGCAGATCAGCGTCGGAGAGAGCTTGCGTGTCGTTGGCTGAGCCTACTTCGATGGTCTCCTCCATTATGACTGAAGTGTGGGTCTGGGGACAAACAATATAGGTTAGACATACGAGTACATACATATATATACATATAGCTATGTATTTTTCTTTCTTTTACGAGGTACAGAGGAAATCGGAGTATGATATGTCTACGCTGATCTAACGTATCACTAGCGAACTGTGTGCATTTAATTGATGGCAGATTGATAGTTTCTCAATTAATAATAATAATATTTATTGTCACTTACGAAATGCTTGCAAGAAAGCTAGACTAGACTTTATTTATAGATTATAGTACATTTTTACATTCACGTCCTTTTGTTCCCTGTCGGGGTGGACAAAACCTCGGAGATATAATATCTCCTAGGTCACTGTTTAGCTTGAATATTGGGGTTGCGATTTGTGATTGTTATAACGGAACATTGGCGATAGGTTGATGGCCTATCACCCCCTTGTAGTCGCCTCCGACACACGTAAACGTACGTCGAAAAGATCGGCAGTTGGACTTCTTCGTTATTTGAATCTTCTTTTGCATAGTAATAATTTTAAGTACAATATCTTTAAATTTAAGAACACTTTACCTGCATGCTAATCTGGTTATTATTGCCAACATCAGAGCCCTGTCCTGAGGAAATACCATCGTCCAGCTCTCGAATATCAGCCGGGTACGAAGCTCTCGCACGATCTGCAAAATACAGGCACGATTAACAATAAAAAAGATAACATTTAAATCTTTTATGCCTGTAAGTACCTCAAAACATTAATACATACACATCACGCCTGATTCGGCTAGGCAGAGATCAGGGATCCCCATTTGTCCCGATCCTGACAGACCACTTTCGCTTGACTGACACTCATACATCGTCTCATACACACTCGGCGGTTAAAGGTCCTCCTAATGTTTCTTTTTCAATATAGGGTCTTTCTGACTATATTGTCAAAATATTGAATTCATATACTATAGGCAGAAGACCACAAAAGGTATTAAAGTCGCAATGAATAATGTATAACATCGATATATCAACATTCACTTAATATTCTAAATGTACCAACCGATTATATCGTTAATAACTTAATAACTCAATTATCGATTAAAGAAGAAGTTTAGTAACTTACAATAGTTTAATTTATCTAAAGTCTCTCAAAAAGATCTCACCGCATTAATAAACACAACACTTCTGATTGTCATATATGTGTAGACTAATTCAAAATAACTTTTGGCACACAAAAACTCTGTATATAATAATAATAATACAACATTACTGTTATGGGATTTGAGGGTATAGAGTGCGCTTTGGTAAGGTCCCGTAAGAAAATCTACTTATTTCCAACCTACTTAACCCATTAAGGGTTAGACTAGATTCTAGATAAACTAATGGTAGTTTTACTAACTTGAAACATAAGCAGAATATCTGTTTACACAATAAGACATATGACAGTCACGTAGATGCCATTTTGAAAAAAGGTTACACTAGAAGAATCAGCCGTCGAGAGCGAAAGTTGTCTGTCAGAATCGAAACAATTCCGTGATCTCCGATTACTCCTATATAGGGAAAGGGGCGTGATGTGTATGTATGTTCAATTTCTTTCGGGGTGGAGAGAACCTCGGAGTTTTAGTATCTCCTAGATCATTTTTCATCATAAATATTCTAATGTTTGAACATTAGTGACAGGTTCATATTCCATTGCCCAATAGATTCCATATACCCCTAGTCCCTTAGTCGCCTCCTACATGCCGGGAAGAACGGCAGCTAGTTTAACATTCTCTTTACGTTCTAGACTAGAACGGGACATATGTTTCATCACTACATAGTATAAAACAAAGTCGCTTTCTCTGTCCTTATGTCCCTTTCTATGCTTAAATCTTTGAAACTACGCTACTTTATATTTTGATGCGGTTTTTTTAATAGATAGAGTGATTCAAGAGGAAGGTTTATATGTATAATAATATCCATTAAATAGTGGAGTAGGCTATATATTTTATAACCGTGCGAAGCCGGAGCGGGTCACTTGTAAACTTATATTAGTAAGTAGGTTTAAGTGTTCATCCGCAATTACAGAGGTTTTTTATGGCTACATCGAAGGTACAAGTCCCATATAACGAGAATTAAAGTTACATCGAACCCGTGCGAAGTCGGAGCGGGTCGCTAGTAAATATACAATTCCAACCAACCTCTTATATCAGCCAACTCCTTGGTCATGAGCATGACAGCGACGTCACTGGGGTGGGGGGAGCCGCTGGAGTGCGAGTACCCCTCTGAAGGGGGCCTCTCCGCGGGGGAGGGGGAGGGGCGGTGGCTCCAGTGCTCTGCCACGGACAACTTGTTCAGTATCTCTCGCGCGTCCTGCGTGTCTGGTCGCGTCTGGAATGAGCGGAAAGATGTAAGTGTGTATGTAATGGAAGAACATATTGAATGTGTTTTCTTTGGAATTAGCAATAAATCTTAGGGAAATTCAATAATTGCATACGCTCTGACGTTTTTAGTGTGTTTCGTTAGGTATTGTACAAAAGAAGAATTCTTTATTTAATTGCAATTCCCATCACTAAATTTAAGAAAAACAGCATGTTAAATACTGCCTTCCTCAAAAGACAGTTTACACGTCTTGGTTCACCATGACCTGTGTTTTCAATGTAATCATTGACTACTTTTAACTATACCCATCAGTTTAGGCACCCTACAAGGGATAGTGTCTGCACATAGGTGCTAAAAGTGACTAAGAGTATCATTTTATCCACCAATGTCACCTTACCATATAAAAAAAATATATAGTTATATATTTCCAAAACATGTGTTTGCTACACATACAAAGATAGCATTTTAACTGTCCTAACATGCCTTTCCCAATAAAACATGGTCTGGTTAGTTGTTTACAATAAATAAGTACAGACTAGTTATGACGTCCGCACATAGCTTAATATAGTGTATCCTAAAAGTGGCTAAGTCCTAACCCTACCCACCTTCAAGCCAAAGAAGTCGGTGAAACTGAACTTGGATTGCGGGGAGTCGGGGGGCGAGGGCCAGTTGTCGCTCTGCCCATCCAGATCGGGAACCGGGTCGCGATCGCACCCGTTGTGGTTCTGACGACGCAACTCGTAGTCTAAGTCCTGGAAAGTAAAAAAACATTGTTAGTAGAGATCGCGCCGCATAAGGTGGCAGGCAGTTGGAGGCGTCGCCACAGTCGCGTAATTCAGTGTTACCAGTAAACACGCCAAAACTAGCACTCACTGTGCCAAACGGCTCGATACATTATAGGTTTCATTTGTAACAGTCTTTGGTTGCAGAGCTATAAACTCAAATAAAACAAATTAATATATCAATAAGTCAAAATATGTTTATTTAAAATAGGCCCTATCACAAGCTCTCTTTGAGTGTTATCTTATGATCTCAAATCAAATCAAACTTTATTTGCAAACACACGTATTCACTGTTGTTACAAATTGGTATAAAGTACAGTGTGTTCGACCGTATCAGGCATGCAAATTAACATCTAAGTATAAATAAAAAAAAACTATTTCAAACATGTCACTGAGCATTGTCTTTACATAATTTTTACCGAGGTTAGTTCAGCGGAGACCCTAGCTTGGAGAAGAACTCACATGAAACTATAACATAAAAATTACAAAGAGTGAGCAAAAAACACAACGCTGGTAATACTAAATTTACCTTTCATACAAAATAACACGCAATGGCGGAAACGTCAAATTTAGTTCCAAGTTTGCCGTCTGCCAACTTATGTGGCGCGATCTCTAGATAGTTTGTGATACTGACATGAGCATAGATTTATCTAGTATCCTTGAAATGGACGGAAATATGTGACACAGATTTGTAGATACCATGACTAGCACTAAAGATAGGTAACCAGCCTACATAAGAATTTACAGTAGATAAAACTATAGGTAAATTGTTATATTTTTAACACACATGTACATTACAATCCTCATATGAACCAGAGGTCCTTTTCAATGAAAGAAACATATGTAATAGTTTTATTAGAAATAAAATATACTAAATCAGGAAACCCTCTACTCCGTTCGCTACTACCTTATCCGCATTTCTATAATAAACCAATCATAAGCCATATCCATATATAGCCATATTTAGTACCCAACCTCTACACCACATAACTCATTCCCAACCAACCTGAAAGCTGTCAGGTTCCTCATTGGACCGATGATGCCTGGAGATGGTGGGGCACTTGAAGAACTCTTCCAGAACCTTCCTCGTCTCTGAAAACTCGTACAGGTAGTCGAAGGCCGCGGAAGTGCCAGTCGGCGATGGAGGCGGACTCTCTGCTATTACTCGCTGGAAAGAAGTCGTATATTGGTCATTGACTGTGATTGCTCAGGAATTGAATAGAAGATAACTAGATCATTTACTTTTTGCTTATGGACGTGGTTTATAGACATACATACTACATATGCTTTCACGCTTCTACGTCTCCAATTGGATAAGTAGAGACTATCGATCGCCACCTAAAACGACGTTATTGCTTCACTCACATTTCAGTCAGAATAATCATAACTATTAGGGTCATTTATTATGCGTTATTTTTGTAACTTCTATTTTGGAATCTTAGTTAATGTTTCTATACAATTCTAAAATAGATTCCATTGGCCCTAGTCACCCACTACATACAGGGGAATAAAAACAACTACCTATACTAATTATTCCTCAAAATACACACATATTCGTATACAAAAAACACAACCCTGACTTAAACTAACCTGAGGAAACCCGGGCCGCGGTGACCTGGACAGTCCATTACTCCCATTGGTAGGGTGACTATTAACCCCATACCTCCTGGGCGACCCTTCATACTCCGCTATCGGCAGCTCCCCTATAACCCTGGTGACCCTCTGTTCCTCTTCTTCATCTTCATCATCAGTACCACCGTCCGAGTCACTTAAGTCACCATTTTTTTTAATATCACAATTCCTAACACACTCAACCGTCCTCCTGTTGACACTGTCGTTCTCTATGTCACTTTCTGGATCCATTTTGAGGCCTGGTGACAAGAGGAAAGAAGATTAGGACTAATACATATTGACAAACCATTTTAGGTTGTGAACCACGACGTCGTATACAGGCACTGGTTATTATCTATACCTAGGGATAGGTAGGTTACCTCACGACGTTTCCCACATGTCAAGGAAAAACTCATTTTTATATTTCATTCATTGGTACATGCCAGAGCCGGGACTTGAATCTAGGACCTCTGATAAGCAGTCATAGGTCTTCCCACTAGGCTACAGTCGCTTAAATACCCTCAATATTCATGCTAAAAGGTGTCATAGGAGATGATATCTGGTCTACGAGTTTCCGACCATCCCAAATAGAATTATGTAACGTGAACATATGTACTCACTCTTCCAATCAGCATTATCATCAAGCACCACCAATTCCCCGTGGGCCACCACCGCAATAGGGCTCTTGTTGACCTCGCTGGCCTTGTGGGGGTCCAAAATGGGGGAACTGTTCCTAGGGATCCCGTAGCAGTCGATGACGTTCGCCCGGTCCCCGTTCACGTAGGTGGGGGACGTGTGACGTGACACCATGCGTTTCGGCAGCTCCGTGTTCACTATTCGCTGGATTGTTGTCATCTGGGGGTTGGTAACAGACGACTAATGAGGTTAGCTTAGGTTCTGTTTGTATAACATAAATACCCTAATAAACATGCTAAGTGATCAAGAAGATGTTTTCAAGTCTCTAAGGTTCTGTTCACAACGGGATTAAAGGATGTGAATGTATATTCTAGGTTCTGTTTGTCTAGTTGGAAAATATGGTTAGGATGTCTATGGAAACTATTCTAAAAATTAGTAATAAGATGTAGTCAATATTATTACAATTGTCTCCTACCATTACCTACAACATTACATAAAAAGTAACTTATTAAGTTAAACTCTTCCCAAATAATATTTGTCCCATGCATATAAAAACAGACAAAGACTTTTCTATTATAAGTTACGAAGTAATTACTTAAACACCATCACGTGCAAATCTCCCCACTCATTATAATAAGTTCCTCCCTCGCAACAACAGAGGGCGGTGCACTACGTTGAAGAGCTCACCTCGCTCAGATTATCCGGGTAATCCTGGTCCTTATTGTTCGCCCTTTTGTTCCTCACTAGGTGCTTATGGGCCGTGTGCCGCAGTTTACGAGCAGCCTTAGCTCGACTCTGCGAATAAAGCTCGCGCCCGCCGGCAATCTCTATTATCCTGAAAAATTAAAAAGTGCCATCTGTTGAATTTTAATGGCAACTCCACGGGATTATTAACGAGCATTTTGGGCGGTGTTTAATGAGTTTTCCGAGTTGGAATTATGTTATAGAACAAGCGCGAAATTGTGCAGTACGTAAATTATTAAATAGTATTTCTCGGCAGTTTCCCTACAATTTGGATTAACGGAGTGTCCATTATATGTTTCCTTCTCGGCGGTTATATGTTTATAATCAATGATTTCTGTATGTTAATATGTTTGAAAAAAAGGTCAAATGTTCTAGGTTTCTATGAATATGTCTATAGTTTTAATACATCTGGACAGCAATCTGCTAATAGTTGAGATGATATACTGATTATACATACACACTCATCACACCCGATTCCCTGTAGAGGGGTCGGTAGATATCGCGGATCCCAACAATCTCTATCCCGACAAACCACTATCTCTTCATAGACACTTACACACCTCCTCATACACACGCGGCGGTTATAGGTTCTTCTAACGTCACCGTTTTCCAATATGGCGTCTGACTATAATATGTCTTATTGAGCCTGTCCTTTCTGATTAACCAGTAAATTTGGATTTTAAGTCGCCTTAACACAATAACTGTGATCACTGAACGTCTTAATACCCCGAAAGAAATTAAAACTTGGACCTCAAGTCGCCCTAACACAATGCTCAACTAACTGTGATCACTGGACCCATGATTACCCCGAAAGGAATGAAAGCCATGATACCTAGGTACATAAACAACCTACCTAGAGTCCCTTAACCTATAGGGGTCGCATCTTTCTTCATCAGACGACATGTTATTCAAATTGTTCAGATGGTCACGTCCGTCGTAATTAGAGTTTAACCTGCAATTAAAATATACATACTAAACATTAGAGCAAACAAAGAACATGTATACATTATTCACGTCACTATAGTTGAAAACAAAGAACATGCATACATTAATATATTCACGCCTCTACGGTGCCAAGGGGATAAGAAGACTATTTATGGCCACTTCAAACGATCCTGACGAATAATTTTATACAAAAGAGAGAGATACTTAATTTCAAAGAGTAATGCCTATCCTATAATTTTAATTGTTTCATACTATACTAAGACATTTATAGGAAGTTAACTTTCATTTTATTTTAACTTGCTTTTCTTCTCGGTTTGATCTAACTATGGAGCGAGCTAAACGCACACCAAAGGTTAGGTTTCAGTTGGGACTGTTTTATTTTGGTATACAATTCAGTATTTTTGGTATGCATTTTAATATTATTTCATATTCGTTTAAATACTAGCCCATAACTACATATATTACCAAGCTTCCTTTTCAAGGTACAGAAGGTCGTAAGTACATCTACATCTACAAACTCGACCTCAACTTCCAATTTCCCCTAACAAACACACCAGTTAGGTACGCCTAGCTCCCCCTATCGTCGTGATTGCATCGACAGTGCACTGAATAGGTCGGCCCATATTCCTTCCTTGCATTCGCTCCGTTATTCAATAAGGCGCCGACACACATCTCAATTTGGTCCCGTGTACTGAGGATTGTCGCTGAATATCGTCGGGGTTAGGCGGTGTTTACACTAGCAGGAACTGGGTGATTTAAACGCTGTTTATGTAACAGCTGGACTCTTGTACTTAGGTTAGGTTGGGATGTAAATCTCAATGATATTTCATTGTAATAAATAGATTATTTATATGAATATTTAATTCACGGCAATTAATGGAATGGATATTTCATAGAAAGATCCTAAGGCATTGGCCAAGCCTTGACGTCTATATGCATACACGTCCCTAATTACTTTTCAGGTGGACATAATCTCGGAAATATAATCTGTGAGAAAAGGAAGGAAGGTTTCGATTATATTTTTGGTGTGACAGAATTAAAATAATCACAATATTTCTATGCGATATATAAGGTCATTATGATTGATGCCATACAGAAGACAACCGAGCTAGTTTCAAGAATCCTTAAACAGCACTGTGTATCAATTAATTAATAAGTATGGCATTAACTTACCTCCCTTGTGATACAATAGTGCATTCCTAAATACTAAACTAAATACAACATATGAACCCTCCCTTACACTATAGCGAGTGCAATCAATGCTGCGTCGCGTAATGACATTTTTATTGCACATAACAAATCGTCTAGACTGGGTAGAGACGATGCCGATGAGAAATTGCTAAGGCACACTGCGTTCTCATAAACGCCTTCAACCACTATGTAGTAGATATATATTTGCTAGGATATCTTGCTGAGGTCTTGTATAGAGGGTAAATATGCTGCTATTCTAATTTAATTGTTGGTTGGTGGTGTTGGTGGTGGCTGTAGCATTCGTAATAAAGAGCACAAATTTTGAAAAACCTATTAATATTTAGCATTATAATTGGGACTGTGTTGGTATTAATACAGCCTTTGTTTGCGTACAAATTACTATCCCATGAACCCTTGTCGAACTTCTACGACATTGGAACGAAATAAACAAATTAGATTTATAATAAAAATTAAAAGTGGCTGAAATACTAGCTAACTAGCTGTCGTTGCTCCCGGCATATCTTAGCAGGTAACTAAGGAGATAGTAAAATTTATCAGGCGATAGACTCTAGCAACCTCTCACCAATGTTACATTCATGTTAATTAGATATTATATCTTCAAGGTTCTGTCCACCCCGAAAGGGATTACAGGACGTCAATGTACCTGTATGTAAAGTATCATCATTCTACTCACAACCCACCCTACACTTGCTATACTATATATACCCAAAGCACGTGCTGTAACCTAAGAAGTATAATTCTACATGGAAGTAAATCTCCTTATATCACGCCCACCGTGGCGCGATCGGTTATATATATATATTCCCGGTGGAGGCAGAGTTAATAACTACGCTATTCTTCTGCTATCCAGTTTGGTCGTTGTTCTTATAATAATATGCTATATATGTATGTATCTATATATCAATCAATCAATCAATCAGCCTATGACAGTCCACTGCTGGACGTAGGCCTCCCCAAGGGAACGCCACAAAACACGATCACTCGTGGCCCTCAGCCAACCACTACCAGCGACCTTTTTCAGGTCATCAGTCCACCTGGCAGGGGGGCGTCCTACACTACGTTTACCGAGACGCGGCCGCCATTCGAGAACCGCTTTGCTCCAACGGTCGTCGGTTCTGCGACAGACGTGACCGGCCCACTGCCACTTCAGCTTGCAACATCGATAGACAATGTCTACGACATTGGTTCTCTGCCGGATCATCTCGTTCCGGACTCTGTCCCTTAACGAGATACCCAGCATCGAACGTTCCATTGCTCGCTGAGCGACATGTAATCGGTGAGCCAGCCCGACCGTCATGTTCCACGTCTCGGCACCGTATGTCATTACAGGTAGGACGCACTGATTGAAAACCCTGGTCTTAAGACACTGCGGTAGTGGCGACGAGAAGATATGACGCAACTTCCCGAATGCTGCCCAGCCCAGCTGCACTCTTCTGGAAATCTCACGCTCGAAGCTGTCCCTACCCATTTGCAGAACCTGGCCCAGGTAGACATAGTCCTGGACCACTTCGAGCGCCTCTCCACTGATCGTGATCGGCCCCGGAACAACGAGTTCGTTAAACATGACTTTCGTCTTGTCCAAGTTCATCCGGAGACCGACCGACCGTGAGACAGCGTTAAGACTGTGCAGCATTCCCTGCAAATCCCGCAGCGACCCCCGCCATTATGACAATGTCGTCAGCGAAGCGGAGGTGTGTGAGGTATCTGCCATTGACATTGATACCCATCCCAGTCCAATCCAGAGTTTTGAAGACGTCCTCCAGTGCGTTCGTGAACAGTTTCGGGGATATGACATCCCCCTGTCTCACTCCTCTGAGCAACTGTATAGGACCTGTCTTTTGGTTTTGGACTTGAACAGATATTGATGCCACGCTGTATAGGCTCCTCAACACCTGCACATAACGCCAATCGACCTGGCATCGCTGCAAGGATTCCAGAACAGCCCAGATCTCGATGGAGTCGAAGGCCTTCTCGTAGTCCACAAAGGCAAGACACAGCGGCTGGTTATACTCATGAGACTTCTGTATACCCTGCCGCACTGTGTGGATGTGGTCCACGGTACTAAAACCTTTTCGAAATCCGGCCTACTCCGGCGTCTGGAAGGCGTCAAATCTTGAGGCCAGACTTCCCTTTTTGAAAAACAAGGCCACCACGCTCTCACTCCTTGCCGTCGGGGTAGTCCCATTAGCTATGACGGAATTAAACAGGTGCTTGAGCTTCTGCAGGACTGGAGCTCCTCCCGCCCTTAGAAGCTCTGAGGTTATTCCGTCTTCACCGGGAGCCTTCCCATTACGAAGTTGTTTGAGAGCGCTCCCAATTTCGTCAATCTATATATAATAAGTATATATTTCTTAAATATCCGTTGACTAGTACCCTTAACACAAGTCTTAAATGTACTTACCAAGGGGCTAGTTCAATTGGTGTAATAAACGTTCTACAATATTATTATTATCACCCTACCGTAGCCTTGCTATACTATTTGCCCAAGGCACGTGCTATCCCCTAAACTGGCGCATGGGGCCCACCTGTCGTGCTGCATGCTCTTGGGGCGGCACTTGGGGAAGAGGCGCGTGATCCGCTCGCCCACGTCGGAGCCAGCCGTGGAGTCGGCGCCTGCGTCCGCCCGCAGCGCCGCCGCACTCATCGCGCCCGCCCCCTATCGTAACGGCCGCCCTCGAGCGCCCGAATCTGCAACAAACGATATTTCCTTATACTAAGGCTCTACTATAGTCTATTCATCATCATCATCAGCCTGTTTCAATCCACTGTTGGACATAGGCCTCCCCCAAATGACGCCACTTCTCCCTGTCAGTGGCCGTTCGCATCCATTCGATGCCGGCCAACCTGCGCAGGTCGTCTTCCCACCTTGCCGGGGGGCGCCCCACACTACGTTTAGTCTATTCGCGTTAAGTAAATAGTGACGTCATGATATATAGACGTTAAACTGACCAATGAGACGTTAGTAAATGAGAAAACAATTCACATCGACCAATTGCAGACGACAGTTGTCACGTCTTGGTCAAATCGTCGGGACATGATGACATCACTATTTTCTTAATGCGAATGTACTATAGTCATACATACATATCACGCCTGATTCCCTGTAGAGGGGTAAAGATCACGGATCCCCATTTGTCCCGATCCTGACAGACCACTTTCGCTTCATTGACATTCATACATCTTCTCATACACTCTCGGCGGTTATAAATACACCTAACGTCACCTACTAGTCCTATAAAGAATGATAACTAGCTGCCGTTCTTCCCAGCGTGTCGTAGGAGGCTATTAAGGGATTAGGGGTAAATGGTATCAAAAGCGTAGCAACCTGTCACCAATGGTTAATCTGGCATCGCAACCTCAAAAAGTGACTTAGGAGATAGTAAATCTCTAAGGTTCTTTCCACCCTAAAAGGGTTTGAAGAATGTGAATGTAGATGTATGTATGGCTTTACTAGTAGATAAAACGGAGGAGGTAACGTTTGATTGGTTTATTAAATTATAAGAATTGCAAAAAAATACATATGTACTTGTATGGAATATAATGGTGACAGGATGATAAACCAGCGCCCCATAAAAATATTTAGGCGGTTAATGGGGGCAAGGATACATTCTCATTAGACAACTGACTTCTGGAAAGATAGTGTGTGTATTGCCTGAGACTAAATAAAATGTTATTAGTTACGTTTTTTACGGTATATCACAAGAAGATAGAGAATAAGATAATTGCTTTTAACAATGATCTATGCACAATGCACTAACCACAAATAATCATATTTTTTTATTAACAAAAAAAATGTTAATTCGACAAACAGCTTCGTCGTTCATTATACTCTTCTGTATTGTTTTTCTGTAATGTATTGGCGGATATGAATTTGCAAAGAGAATCAACTAACAAGAGAAGGCCTTTTTGGATCAAATTACCAGACGCATAAAGTTTTCAGTACTCGTGGTGTAAATTATCACAGTCTTCGTCATGAATTTGTTATCTTTGTTCTAAAGTTTCTGTAGAATGTCAAAATTCAAAGCTCACTTTGACAGGTGAAAATTTCAATAAAATATTAGCTTCAGTTAAAAGACATTTAAGAAAACACTTTCTCGTTAACAATCTCTTCAAAGATCAGAGTGTATGTGTCGTCCACATACGGAAAACGTACATAGTAAATATAACTCATCATAATTTGCAGATAATATATACAAAGTACAAATATCCGTCTCACTTTACACCATTTCAATAAAACTTAAAATTATAATGGTTAAACAAAAACAGATCCGTACATATATGTATATGAAGTACAATTATCCATCTAACTTTACATTACGTAAATAAAAGTTCAGATTACGGTTCAACAGAATCATGAAATATATGTACTGTTGCACAGAAAATTATATCCTTAAATACTAAAACGATCATCATA
>JAMBLF010000571.1:0-237912 GCA_030578115.1 Leucoptera coffeella | reverse complement strand
AAGGAGATCGTCCTGAAAATAACAATTCACTAAAGAACATGCTCCTGAAAATAACAATTCACTTAAGAACATGCTCCTGAAAATAACAATTACCTCAAGGACATGCTCCTGAAAATAACAATTCACTAAAGGACATGCTCCTGAAAATAACAATTCACCAAAGAACTTCGTCCTGAAAATAACAATTCACTAAAGGACATGCTCCTGAAAATAAACATTCACTCAAGGAGATCGTCCTGAAAATAACAATTCACTAAAGGACATGCTCCTGAAAATAACAATTTACTTAAGAACATGCTCCTGTAAATAACAATTACCTCAAGGACATGCTCCTGAAAATAACAATTCACTCAAGGACATGCTCCTGAAAATAACAATTCACCAAAGAACTTCGTCCTGAAAATAACAATTCACTAAAGGACATGCTACTGAAAATAACAATTCACTAAAGGACATGCTCTTGAAAATAAACATTCACTCAAGGAGATCGTCCTGAAAATAACAATTCACTAAAGGACATGCTCCTGAAAATAACAATTTACTTAAGAACATGCTCCTGAAAATAACAATTCACCAAAGGACATCGTCCTGAAAATAACAATTCACTTAATGACATGGTCCTGAAAATAACAATTCACTAAAGGACATGCTACTGAAAATAACAATTCACTTAAGAACATGCTCCTGAAAATGACAATTCTCTTAAGGACATGCTCCTGAAAATAACAATTCACCAAAGGACATGCTACTGAAAATAACAATTCACTAAAGGACATGCTCCTGAAAATAAAAATTCACTCAAGGACATGCTCCTGAAAATAACAATTCACTCAAGGACATGCTCCTGAAAATAACAATTCACTAAAGGAGATCGTCCTGAAAATAACAATTCACTAAAGACATGCTACTAAAAATAACAATTCACTTAAGAACATGCTCCTGAAAATAACAATTACCTCAAGGAGATCGTCCTGAAAATAACAATTCACTAAAGGACATGCTCCTGAAAATAACAATTCACTCAAGGAGATCGTCCTGAAAATAACAATTCACTAAAGGACATGCTCCTGAAAATAACAATTCACTTAAGAACATGCTCCTTAAAATAACAATTACCTCAAGGACATGCTCCTGAAAATAACAATTCACTCAAGGAGATCGTCCTGAAAATAACAATTCACTAAAGGACATGCTCCTGAAAATAACAATTCACTTAAGAACATGCTCCTGTAAATAACAATTACCTCAAGGACATGCTCCTGAAAATAACAATTACCTCAAGGAGATCGTCCTGAAAATAACAATTCACCAAAGGACATCGTCCTGAAAATAACAATTCACTAAAGGACATGCTCCTGAAAATAAACATTCACTCAAGGAGATCGTCCTGAAAATAACAATTCACTAAAGGACATGCTCCTGAAAATAACAATTTACTTAAGAACATGCTCCTGAAAATAACAATTACCTCAAGGACATGCTCCTGAAAATAACAATTCACTCAAGAACATGCTCCTGAAAATAACAATTCACCAAAGAACTTTGTCCTGAAAATAACAATTCACTAAAGGACATGCTACTGAAAATAACAATTCACTAAAGGACATGCTCTTGAAAATAAACATTCACTCAAGGAGATCGTCCTGAAAATAACAATTCACTAAAGGACATGCTCCTGAAAATAACAATTCACTCAAGGAGATCGTCCTGAAAATAACAATTCACTAAAGGACATGCTCCTGAAAATAACAATTCACTTAAGAACATGCTCCTTAAAATAACAATTACCTCAAGGACATGCTCCTGAAAATAACAATTCACTCAAGGAGATCGTCCTGAAAATAACAATTCACTAAAGGACATGCTCCTGAAAATAACAATTCACTTATGAACATGCTCCTGTAAATAACAATTACCTCAAGGACATGCTCCTGAAAATAACAATTCACTAAAGGACATGCTCTGAAAATAACAATTCACCAAAGAACTTCGTCCTGAAAATAACAATTCACTAAAGGACATGCTCCTGAAAATAAACATTCACTCAAGGAGATCGTCCTGAAAATAACAATTCACTAAAGGACATGCTCCTGAAAATAACAATTTACTTAAGAACATGCTCCTGAAAATAACAATTACCTCAAGGACATGCTCCTGAAAATAACAATTCACTCAAGAACATGCTCCTGTAAATAACAATTACCTCAAGGACATGCTCCTGAAAATAACAATTCACTAAAGGACATGCTCCTGAAAATAACAATTCACCAAAGAACTTCGTCCTGAAAATAACAATTCACTAAGGACATGCTCCTGAAAATAAACATTCACTCAAGGAGATCGTCCTGAAAATAACAATTCACTAAAGGACATGCTCCTGAAAATAACAATTTACTTAAGAACATGCTCCTGAAAATAACAATTACCTCAAGGACATGCTCCTGAAAATAACAATTCACTCAAGAACATGCTCCTGAAAATAACAATTCACCAAAGAACTTTGTCCTGAAAATAACAATTCACTAAAGGACATGCTACTGAAATAACAATTCACTAAAGGACATGCTCTTGAAAATAAACATTCACTCAAGGAGATCGTCCTGAAAATAACAATTCACTAAAGGACATGCTCCTGAAAATAACAATTTACTTAAGAACATGCTCCTGAAAATAACAATTACCTCAAGGACATGCTCCTGAAAATAACAATTCACTCAAGGACATGCTCCTGAAAATAACAATTCACTCAAGGACATGCTCCTGAAAATAACAATTCACCAAAGGACATCGTCCTGAAAATAACAATTCACTAAAGGACATGCTACTGAAAATAACAATTCACTAAAGGACATGCTCCTGAAAATAAAAATTCACTCAAGGACATGCTCCTGAAAATAAAAATTCACTCAAGGACATGCTCCTGAAAATAACAATTCACCAAAGGACATCGTCCTGAAAATAACAATTCACTAAAGACATGCTACTGAAAATAACAATTACCTCAAGGACATGCTCCTGAAAATAACAATTCACTCAAGGAGATCGTCCTGAAAATAACAATTCACTAAAGGACATGCTCCTGAAAATAACAATTCACTTAAGAACATGCTCCTGAAAATAACAATTACCTCAAGGACATGCTCCTGAAAATAACAATTCACTAAAGGACATGCTCCTGAAAATAACAATTCACCAAAGAACTTCGTCCTGAAAATAACAATTCACTATAGGACATGCTCTTGAAAATAAACATTCACTCAAGGAGATCGTCCTGAAAATAACAATTCACTAAAGGACATGCTCCTGAAAATAACAATTTACTTAAGAACATGCTCCTGAAAATAACAATTACCTCAAGGAGATCGTCCTGAAAATAACAATTCACTAAAGGACATGCTCCTGAAAATAACAATTCACTAAAGACATGCTACTGAAAATAACAATTACCTCAAGGACATGCTCCTGAAAATAACAATTCACTCAAGGAGATCGTCCTGAAAATAACAATTCACTAAAGGACATGCTCCTGAAATAACAATTCACTTAAGAACATGCTCCTGAAAATAACAATTACCTCAAGGACATGCTCCTGAAAATAACAATTCACTAAAGGACATGCTCCTGAAAATAACAATTCACCAAAGAACTTCGTCCTGAAAATAACAATTCACTATAGGACATGCTCTTGAAAATAAACATTCACTCAAGGAGATCGTCCTGAAAATAACAATTCACTAAAGGACATGCTCCTGAAAATAACAATTTACTTAAGAACATGCTCCTGAAAATAACAATTCACTCAAGGACATGCTCCTGAAAATAACAATTCACTCAAGGACATGCTCCTGAAAATAACAATTCACTCAAGGACATGCTCCTGAAAATAACAATTCACCAAAGGACATCGTCCTGAAAATAACAATTCACTAAAGGACATGCTACTGAAAATAACAATTCACTAAAGGACATGCTCCTGTAAATAACAATTCACTAAAGGACATGCTCCTGAAAATAACAATTCACCAAAGAACTTCGTCCTGAAAATAACAATTCACTAAAGGACATGCTACTGAAAATAACAATTCACTAAAGGACATGCTCCTGAAAATAACAATTCACTAAAGGACATGCTCCTGAAAATAACAATTCACTCAAGGACATGCTCCTGAAAATAACAATTCACTAAAGGACATGCTACTGAAAATAACAATTCACTAAAGGACATGCTCCTGAAAATAACAATTCACTCAAGGACATGCTCCTGTAAATAACAATTCACTAAAGGACATGCTCCTGAAAATAAAAATTCACTCAAGGACATGCTCCTGAAAATAATAATTCACTCAAGGACATGCTCCTGTAAATAACAATTCACCAAAGGACATCGTCCTGAAAATAACAATTCACTAAAGACATGCTACTGAAAATAACAATTCACTTAAGAACATGCTCCTGAAAATAACAATTACCTCAAGGAGATCGTCCTGAAAATAACAATTCACTAAAGGACATGCTCCTGAAAATAACAATTCACTCAAGGACATGCTCCTGAAAATAACAATTCACCAAAGGACATCGTCCTGAAAATAACAATTCACTAAAGGACATGCTACTGAAAATAACAATTCACTAAAGGACATGCTCCTGAAAATAAAAATTCACTCAAGGACATGCTCCTGTAAATAACAATTCACTCAAGGACATGCTCCTGAAAATAACAATTCACTAAAGGACATGCTACTGAAAATAACAATTCACTAAAGGACATGCTCCTGAAAATAACAATTCACTCAAGGACATGCTCCTGTAAATAACAATTCACTAAAGGACATGCTCCTGAAAATAAAAATTCACTCAAGGGACATGCTCCTGAAAAATAATAATTCACTCAAGGACATGCTCCTGTAAATAACAATTCACCAAAGGACATCGTCCTGAAAATAACAATTCACTAAAGACATGCTACTGAAAATAACAATTCACTTAAGAACATGCTCCTGAAAATAACAATTACCTCAAGGAGATCGTCCTGAAAATAACAATTCACTAAAGGACATGCTCCTGAAAATAACAATTCACTCAAGGAGATCGTCCTGAAAATAACAATTCACTAAAGGACATGCTCCTGAAAATAACAATTCACTTAAGAACATGCTCCTTAAAATAACAATTACCTCAAGGACATGCTCCTGAAAATAACAATTCACTCAAGGAGATCGTCCTGAAAATAACAATTCACTAAAGGACATGCTCCTGAAAATAACAATTCACTTAAGAACATGCTCCTGAAAATAACAATTACCTCAAGGACATGCTCCTGAAAATAACAATTCACTAAAGGACATGCTCCTGAAAATAACAATTCACGAAAGAACTTCGTCCTGAAAATAACAATTCACTAAAGGACATGCTCCTGAAAATAAACATTCACTCAAGGAGATCGCTCCTGAAAATAACAATTCACTAAAGGACATGCTCCTGAAAATAACAATTTACTTAAGAACATGCTCCTGAAAATAACAATTACCTCAAGGACATGCTCCTGAAAATAACAATTCACTCAAGGACATGCTCCTGAAAATAACAATTCACCAAAGAACTTCGTCCTGAAAATAACAATTCACTAAAGGACATGCTACTGAAAATAACAATTCACTAAAGGACATGCTCTTGAAAATAAACATTCACTCAAGGAGATCGTCCTGAAAATAACAATTCACTAAAGGACATGCTCCTGAAAATAACAATTTACTTAAGAACATGCTCCTGAAAATAACAATTAACCAAAGGACATCGTCCTGAAAATAACAATTCACTTAATGACATGGTCCTGAAAATAACAATTCACTAAAGGACATGCTCCTGAAAATAACAATTCACTTAAGAACATGCTCCTGAAAATAAAAATTCACCAAAGAACTTCGTCCTGTAAATAACAATTCACTAAAGGACATGCTCCTGAAAATAACAATTTACTTAAGAACATGCTCCTGAAAATAACAATTACCTCAAGGACATGCTCCTGAAAATAACAATTCACTTAAGAACATGCTCCTGAAAATAACAATTACCTCAAGGACATGCTCCTGAAAATAACAATTCACTAAAGGACATGCTCCTGAAAATAACAATTCACCAAAGAACTTCGTCCTGAAAATAACAATTCACTAAAGGACATGCTCCTGAAAATAAACATTCACTCAAGGAGATCGTCCTGAAAATAACAATTCACCAAAGGACATTGTCCTGAAAATAACAATTCACTAAAGGACATGCTACTGAAAATAACAATTCACTTAAGAACATGCTCCTGAAAATGACAATTCACTTAAGGACATGCTCCTGAAAATAACAATTCACCAAAGGACATGCTACTGAAAATAACAATTCACTAAAGGACATGCTCCTGAAAATAAAAATTCACTCAAGGACATGCTCCTGTAAATAACAATTCACCAAAGGACATCGTCCTGAAAATAACAATTCACTTAAGAACATGCTCCTGAAAATAACAATTACCTCAAGGAGATCGTCCTGAAAATAACAATTCACTAAAGGACATGCTCCTGAAAATAACAATTCACTCAAGGAGATCGTCCTGAAAATAACAATTCACTAAAGGACATGCTCCTGAAAATAACAATTCACTTAAGAACATGCTCCTTAAAATAACAATTACCTCAAGGACATGCTCCTGAAAATAACAATTCACTCAAGGAGATCGTCCTGAAAATAACAATTCACTAAAGGACATGCTCCTGAAAATAACAATTCACTTAAGAACATGCTCCTGAAAATAACAATTACCTCAAGGACATGCTCCTGAAAATAACAATTCACTAAAGGACATGCTCCTGAAAATAACAATTCACCAAAGAACTTCGTCCTGAAAATAACAATTCACTATAGGACATGCTCCTGAAAATAAACATTCACTCAAGGAGATCGTCCTGAAAATAACAATTCACTAAAGGACATGCTCCTGAAAATAACAATTTACTTAAGAACATGCTCCTGAAAATAACAATTACCTCAAGGACATGCTCCTGAAAATAACATTTCACTCAAGGACATGCTCCTGAAAATAACAATTCACTCAAGGACATGCTCCTGAAAATAACAATTCACCAAAGGACATCGTCCTGAAAATAACAATTCACTAAAGGACATGCTACTGAAAATAACAATTCACTAAAGGACATGCTCCTGAAAATAAAAATTCACTCAAGGACATGCTCCTGAAAATAACAATTCACTCAAGGACATGCTCCTGTAAATAACAATTCACCAAAGGACATCGTCCTAAAAATAACAATTCACTAAAGACATGCTACTGAAAATAACAATTACCTCAAGGACATGCTCCTGAAAATAACAATTTACTCAAGGAGATCGTCCTGAAAATAACAATTCACTAAAGGACATGCTCCTGAAAATAACAATTCACTTAAGAACATGCTCCTGAAAATAACAATTACCTCAAGGACATGCTCCTGAAAATAACAATTCACTAAAGGACATGCTCCTGAAAATAACAATTCACCAAAGAACTTCGTCCTGAAAATAACAATTCACTATAGGACATGCTCTTGAAAATAAACATTCACTCAAGGAGATCGTCCTGAAAATAACAATTCACTAAAGGACATGCTCCTGAAAATAACAATTTACTTAAGAACATGCTCCTGAAAATAACAATTCACTCAAGGACATGCTCCTGAAAATAACAATTCACTCAAGGACATGCTCCTGAAAATAACAATTCACTCAAGGACATGCTCCTGAAAATAACAATTCACCAAAGGACATCGTCCTGAAAATAACAATTCACTAAAGGACATGCTACTGAAAATAACAATTCACTAAAGGACATGCTCCTGAAAATAAAAATTCACTCAAGGACATGCTCCTGAAAATAACAATTCACTCAAGGACATGCTCCTGTAAATAACAATTCACCAAAGGACATCGTCCTGAAAATAACAATTCACTAAAGACATGCTACTGAAAATAACAATTCACTTAAGAACATGCTCCTGAAAATAACAATTACCTCAAGGAGATCGTCCTGAAAATAACAATTCACTAAAGGACATGCTCCTGAAAATAACAATTCACTCAAGGAAATCGTCCTGAAAATAACAATTCACTAAAGGACATGATCCTGAAAATAACAATTCACTTAAGAACATGCTCCTTAAAATAACAATTCACTATAGGACATGCTCCTGAAAATAACAATTCACTCAAGGAGATCGTCCTGAAAATAACAATTCACTCAAGGACATGCTCCTGAAAATAACAATTCACTCAAGGACATGCTCCTGAAAATAACAATTCACCAAAGGACATCGTCCTGAAAATAACAATTCACTAAAGGACATGCTACTGAAAATAACAAGTCACTAAAGGACATGCTCCTGAAAATAAAAATTCACTCAAGGACATGCTCCTGAAAATAACAATTCACTCAAGGACATGCTCCTGTAAATAACAATTCACCAAAGGACATCGTCCTGAAAATAACAATTCACTAAAGACATGCTACTGAAAATAACAATTCACTTAAGAACATGCTACTGAAAATAACAATTCACTTAAGAACATGCTCCTGAAAATAACAATTACCTCAAGGAGATCGTCCTGAAAATAACAATTCACTAAAGGACATGCTCCTGAAAATAACAATTCACTCAAGGAGATCGTCCTGAAAATAACAATTCACTAAAGGACATGATCCTGAAAATAACAATTCACTTAAGAACATGCTCCTTAAAATAACAATTCACTATAGGACATGCTCCTGAAAATAACAATTCACTCAAGGAGATCGTCCTGAAAATAACAATTCACTAAAGGACATGCTCCTGAAAATAACAATTCACTCAAGGACATGCTACTGAAAATAACAATTCACTTAAGAACATGCTCCTGAAAATGACAATTCACTTAAGGACATGCTCCTGAAAATAACAATTCACCAAAGGACATGCTACTGTAAATAACAATTCACTAAAGGACATGCTCCTGAAAATAAAAATTCACTCAAGGACATGCTCCTGTAAATAACAATTACCTCAAGGAGATCGTCCTGAAAATAACAATTCACTAAAGGACATGCTCCTGAAAATAACAATTCACTTAAGAACATGCTCCTTAAAATAACAATTACCTCAAGGACATGCTCCTGAAAATAACAATTCACTCAAGGAGATCGTCCTGAAAATAACAATTCACTAAAGGACATGCTCCTGAAAATAACAATTCACTTAAGAACATGCTCCTGAAAATAACAATTACCTCAAGGAGATCGTCCTGAAAATAACAATTCACTAAAGGACATGCTCCTGAAAATAACAATTCACTCAAGGAGATCGTCCTGAAAATAACAATTCACTAAAGGACATGATCCTGAAAATAACAAGTCACTTAAGAACATGCTCCTTAAAATAACAATTCACTGTAGGACATGCTCCTGAAAATAACAATTCACTCAAGGAGATCGTCCTGAAAATAACAATTCACTCAAGGTCATGCTCCTGAAAATAACAATTCACTCAAGGACATGCTCCTGAAAATAACAATTCACCAAAGGACATCGTCCTGAAAATAACAATTCACTAAAGGACATGCTACTGAAAATAACAATTCACTAAAGGACATGGCTCCTGAAAATAAAAATTCACTCAAGGACATGCTCCTGAAAATAACAATTCACTCAAGGACATGCTCCTGTAAATAACAATTCACCAAAGGACATCGTCCTGAAAATAACAATTCACTAAAGACATGCTACTGAAAATAACAATTCACTTAAGAACATGCTCCTGAAAATAACAATTACCACAAGGAGATCGTCCTGAAAATAACAATTCACTAAAGGACATGCTCCTGAAAATAACAATTCACTCAAGGAGATCGTCCTGAAAATAACAATTCACTAAAGGACATGCTCCTGAAAATAACAATTCACTAAAGGACATGCTACTGAAAATAACAATTCACTTAAGAACATGCTCCTGAAAATGACAATTCACTTAAGGACATGCTCCTGAAAATAACAATTCACCAAAGGACATGCTACTGAAAATAACAATTCACTCAAGGACATGCTCCTGTAAATAACAATTCACCAAAGGACATCGTCCTGAAAATAACAATTCACTCAAGGACATGCTCCTGAAAATAACAATTCACTTAAGAACATGCTCCTTAAAATAACAATTACCTCAAGGACATGCTCCTGAAAATAACAATTCACTCAAGGAGATCGTCCTAAAAATAACAATTCACTAAAGGACATGCTCCTGAAAATAAAAATTCACTCAAGGACATGCTCCTGAAAATAAAAATTCACTCAAGGACATGCTCCTGAAAATAACAATTCACTCAAGGACATGCTCCTGAAAATAACAATTCACCAAAGCGGCTGGTCTACGGATAAACGGAGTAATTGCATTTTAGTAATTTTATAGGAGGCCCAAAAAACTGAAAATCATTTATTTAAAAAGTAACATAAATATTAAAGTTTTTTTTTTAATGACATACTGTGAAAATTAGTTGCGTCTACCGATGGTACTTTTGCTTTTTTATCTAGCATCTATAATTTTCTTAAATTTAAAAAAAAATGTTTTTCCATAGACATATAATTGATTCTAAATAAATATAACAAAACAATAACAAAGTAAATGCTATTGACTTGTTTTTTAGGTGATGATGGAGGCATTCATGATCTCCTAGTTTCAAATGAAATAATGAAGCAAAATCAATTACTTGACATTACAAGCGAGTCGAAACCATTTCATAGTTCAAATTTTAGAATTAATAGAGTAAGTGGGTTTACCTTCTGAAATTGTTTCGCCCACAAATGCATAATATGGTTGTGAACTGTAAGGAAGAAACGCTATTTCTTTAGGCTTTACCTTGAAATACTTAGTTATTATGAGCAGGTAAGTATTCATGCTGGCACGGAGAACCGACGGACGCTGGAGAGTGAAGGTTCTCAAATGGCGACCAAGAACCAGGGTGGATCAAGATGGACCGACGATCCTATTTCAGTTTTGGTTCAGTGGTGTCTCAGTTACTATATGCGTACGTTTCTAATGCATGCGTTAAACACGATAACATATAGCCATTGAGACACCGCTGAACCACAACTGAAATAGCGGAAATGGGCCCGTGTAGGCCGTGGGTCATCGATGGCTGAGCGATGCGCGCAGGACCGGACGTAGTGGAGTCATTGGGGACGCTTATGTTTAGCGGTGGACGTCAACGAGCTGATATTATGATGATGATGATGATGAAAACAATATAAAAGTTCAAATCTTTTTATTGAAAAGATATTAAATAAAAAACAAACTATTTTAATATTATTAAAAAGTAGAGAAGGTTGCTATTATGCCGGAAAATCGACAATATGTTTAAAAATATTAAGTATCAAGGTATTCTCCTGTTTAAATATCCCTAGACCTAAGTAACAATAATGACTATTAATTAGTATCAATAGATTCTATTGTTATGTCTTGGGATATCAAATCAGGAGAATCGTCACTTGTATGCAGATTTCTCCAGAAATGGCGTCGATTTTCCGGAATACGAGGAACCAACTTCTATACTATAGCCTCTTTCTTCTGTGGTTTAATACCACGTCGCCCAACGTTACATTCCGGTAGCTTAGTGACATCAAATCTTTTTTGTAAAAAGCATATTTCTTTAAGCTCTGGTTCTAGCATTGTCTGATAGAACATTGTCCTTTTCGAAACTGAACACATATTATGTCAGTCAAATAAAAAGATTTCAAAGGATCATCCGGTTTATTTGCTTGCCTCTTCTTTTTGTTCCAATTGAATTTGTCGTTATTTGGATCTATTTCTAATACCTTCATGTGTTTTCTGCTGTTCAATACTTTGTCTTTAAGGTCGTCAAAATCGTACACGTTCCGGTTTTTCGTTATACTTCTTTCTATGTTTCCATGACGATATCAGCAGCATTGTGGGTATGGCCTTTTGTGAGGTATTTTATTGTGATTGTTTCAATTGGCGAATCTTGCATATTGGCCATTTGAACACATGCAGTATACAAAAACCAATTCTTGTTCTGTGCTGAACAATTGTCAGCCCAGAATATGAAGTGTTTAATGTCCCTTTCTCTTTTAATGAATTTGTAAAAGGCACTATTATATTTTTAGCGTCTCTTTCGGAAACCTCTTCATGCCATAACACACATACAGATTATTCACCTTTTTTAAAGGTGCAAAGGTTAAATTAAAACATATCAATCTACTCAGGAATACTGAATCATTCAAACCAGGCATCATTGGAATGAGAAACACTTTTTGTAAATCAACAGCAATGACTTTGGTGTCATTTTCATGTGCCTTTGCAACATCTGAGCGGTCTAATTGAGTGGCATAACAAGCTTTAAATATATGAACGGCAGGAGTGGCTAGTTCCTTTAATGTGTGTGTGTGTGATCAGGTCACTGTAAATATAAAAATAATATAAATTTTAGAACCAAATAATTTAAATTTTAACTTTAAATTATTGTGTTTTGTTATTTATTACTGTGTGTTGTTATTACTGTAACAAATAAATAATGAAAGAACCCCGGATAAACTCAATGGGAAAAGTGGTTTTAGTTAAATCTCATGAAATTTTTGTATGACCTAGATCTCAAACTCAAAAAAAAAGTTTTTTTGCATGGGTATAATGTTGTCAGCACTATACTTTCAGTTCTACAAATGGGTAGGGACAGCTTCGAGCGTGAGATTTCCAGAAGAGTGCAGCTGGGCTCGGCAACATTCGGGAAGTTGCGTCATATCTTCTCGTCACCACTACCGCAGTGTCTTAAGACCAGGGTTTTCAATCAGTGCGTCCTACCTGTAATGACATACGGTGCCGAGACGTGGAATATGACAGTCGGGCTGGCTCACCGATTACATGTCCCTCAGCGGGCAATGGAACGTTCGATGCTGGGTATCTCGTTAAGGGACAGAGTCCGGAATGAAATTATCCGGCAGAGAACCAATGTCGTCGACATTGTCTATCGATGTTGCAAGCCGAAGTGGCAGTGGGCCGGTCACATCTGTCGCAGAACCGACGACCGTTGGAGCAAAGCGGTTCTCGAATGGCGTCTCGGTAAACGTAGTGTAGGATACCCCCCCTGCCAGATGGACTGATGACCTGAAAAAGGTCGCTGGTAGTGGTTGGCTGAGGGCCACAAGTGATCGTGTTTTGTGGCGTTACCTTGGAGAGGCCTACGTCCAGCAGTGGACTGTCATAGGCTGATTGATTGATTGACTTACCTAATATAATACTTACGAAAAAAATCTGATAAGTTAGGAATGACAAAATTTATTTTCGTACTTGATACAACATAGTTATTATTCAAAAATACAAAAAACACAGGATAAAGATACATTTTAGACCTAGATTAAAAATAATTACTCTTGGACTTACCTTAATTGTGCTAACTGCAAGATAATGTTTGAACGTGAACGTCCACTCCACATATTAAACAACAGGTAATTTCTTCTCGTAATATGTATTAAAGTTTTAAGTTAAATCACTTTTAAAATCACAGTATGTATGACTATCATACATACAATTTAAAGTTTTCGCGAAAGAAAAGTTTTGACAGAAGTTTACAGAACCCCCCGATAGAAATTCGCCTTGTCATTTCGCATTTGATATTATTTTTGCGCGTAAACAAGTGACGTTTAATGTTGCATTCAGTATAAAAAAAAGAAAGCAAGTGTCAAAAAAATTACAAAAATGTTTTTTTCATTAACGGTTACACATTTTTAAAAACAAAGTAAACGCTATAAAACTCAAATTCAATGACATGAAAATACAAAAAGAAAGCAATTGTATTTAATTACTTTGTTTTTTAGTTGATTTTCTGTTTGCTTTGTTTTTGCATAGACAAATTGATAAATGAGATTGTAAATATCATTGTAAAAACAAAGTAAGGCTCTTTAATTTATTTTTAACTCGTTTGAGAAGTTTATTTAAATCGTTTTAAAAGAATGAAGAACAAAGTTCATTAGATTACAACCGAAAAACAAAGTAAGTAACGTACAACTACTTTGTTTTTGAGTTTCAATTGTGTTTTGATTTGTTTTTGCGTAGATATTTCGGACAAGTGCCTGCAGTTACTTTGTTTGCCGAATTATTAAATCCTAAACTATCATAATTATGAGAAATCTGTAAATGTAGCAATGTCCAATACGTTGTAAAAGTCACAAAAATGTAAAAAAACAAAAATCCTAAAATTGTTTGTTACTTTGTTTTTCCGTAGACCAGCCGAAAGGACATCGTCCTGAAAATAACAATTCACTAAAGGACATGCTACTGAAAATAACAATTCACTAAAGGACATGCTACTGAAAATAACAATTCACTAAAGGACATGCTCCTGAAAATAACAATTCACTCAAGGACATGCTCCTGAAAATAACAATTCACCAAAGGACATCGTCCTGAAAATAACAATTAACTAAAGGACATGCTACTGAAAATAACAATTCACTAAAGGACATGCTCCTGAAAATAACAATTTACTTAAGAACATGCTCCTGAAAATAACAATTCACTCAAGGACATGCTCCTGAAAATAACAATTCACCAAAGGACATCGTCCTGAAAATAACAATTAACTAAAGGACATGCTACTGAAAATAACAATTCACTAAAGGACATGCTCCTGAAAATAACAATTTACTTAAGAACATGCTCCTGAAAATAACAATTACCTCAAGGACATGCTCCTGAAAATAACAATTCACTCAAGGAGATCGTCCTGAAAATAACAATTCACTAAAGGACATGCTCCTGAAAATAACAATTCACTAAAGGACATGCTACTGAAAATAACAATTCACTTAAGAACATGCTCCTGAAAATGACAATTCACTTAAGGACATGCTCCTGAAAATAACAATTCACCAAAGGACATGCTACTGAAAATAACAATTCACTCAAGGACATGCTCCTGTAAATAACAATTCACCAAAGGACATCGTCCTGAAAATAACAATTCACTCAAGGACATGCTCCTGAAAATAACAATTCACTTAAGAACATGCTCCTTAAAATAACAATTACCTCAAGGACATGCTCCTGAAAATAACAATTCACTCAAGGAGATCGTCCTAAAAATAACAATTCACTAAAGGACATGCTCCTGAAAATAAAAATTCACTCAAGGACATGCTCCTGAAAATAACAATTCACTCAAGGACATGCTCCTGAAAATAACAATTCACCAAAGGACATCGTCCTGAAAATAACAATTCACTAAAGGACATGCTACTG
Organism: Leucoptera coffeella; assembly: GCA_030578115.1. Taxonomy (NCBI): domain Eukaryota; kingdom Metazoa; phylum Arthropoda; class Insecta; order Lepidoptera; family Lyonetiidae; genus Leucoptera; species Leucoptera coffeella. The sequence continues at coordinate 222,598 of JAMBLF010000571.1, read as the reverse complement.
AAAATAACAATTCACTAAAGGACATGCTACTGAAAATAACAATTCACTAAAGGACATGCTCCTGAAAATAACAATTCACTCAAGGACATGCTCCTGAAAATAACAATTCACCAAAGGACATCGTCCTGAAAATAACAATTAACTAAAGGACATGCTACTGAAAATAACAATTCACTAAAGGACATGCTCCTGAAAATAACAATTTACTTAAGAACATGCTCCTGAAAATAACAATTCACTCAAGGACATGCTCCTGAAAATAACAATTCACCAAAGGACATCGTCCTGAAAATAACAATTAACTAAAGGACATGCTACTGAAAATAACAATTCACTAAAGGACATGCTCCTGAAAATAACAATTTACTTAAGAACATGCTCCTGAAAATAACAATTACCTCAAGGACATGCTCCTGAAAATAACAATTCACTCAAGGAGATCGTCCTGAAAATAACAATTCACTAAAGGACATGCTCCTGAAAATAACAATTCACTAAAGGACATGCTACTGAAAATAACAATTCACTTAAGAACATGCTCCTGAAAATAACAATTACCTCAAGGAGATCGTCCTGAAAATAACAATTCACTAAAGGACATGCTCCTGAAAATAACAATTCACTCAAGGAGATCGTCCTGAAAATAACAATTCACTAAAGGACATGCTCCTGAAAATAACAATTCACTTAAGAACATGCTCCTTAAAATAACAATTACCTCAAGGACATGCTCCTGAAAATAACAATTCACTAAAGGAGATCGTTCTGAAAATAACAATTCACTAAAGGACATGCTCCTGAAAATAACAATTCACTTAAGAACATGCTCCTGAAAATAACAATTACCTCAAGGACATGCTCCTGAAAATAACAATTCACTAAAGGACATGCTCCTGAAAATAACAATTCACCAAAGAACTTCGTCCTGAAAATAACAATTCACTAAAGGACATGCTACTGAAAATAACAATTTACTTAAGAACATGCTCCTGAAAATAACAATTACCTCAAGGACATGCTCCTGAAAATAAACATTCACTCAAGGAGATCGTCCTGAAAATAACAATTCACTAAAGGACATGCTCCTGAAAATAACAATTCACCAAAGAACTTCGTCCTGAAAATAACAATTCACTAAAGGACATGCTACTGAAAATAACAATTCACTTAAGAACATGCTCCTGAAAATAACAATTACCTCAAGGACATGCACCTGAAAATAAACATTCACTCAAGGAGATCGTCCTGAAAATAACAATTCACTAAAGGACATGCTCCTGAAAATAACAATTTACTTAAGAACATGCTCCTGAAAATAACAATTACCTCAAGGACATGCTCCTGAAAATAACAATTCACTCAAGGACATGCTCCTGAAAATAACAATTCACCAAAGAACTTCGTCCTGAAAATAACAATTCACTAAAGGACATGCTACTGAAAATAACAATTCACTAAAGGACATGCTCTTGAAAATAAACATTCACTCAAGGAGATCGTCCTGAAAATAACAATTCACTAAAGGATATGCTCCTGAAAATAACAATTACCTCAAGGACATGCTCCTGAAAATAACATTTCACTCAAGGACATGCTCCTGAAAATAACAATTCACTCAAGGACATGCTCCTGAAAATAACAATTCACCAAAGGACATCGTCCTGAAAATAACAATTCACTAAAGGACATGCTACTGAAAATAACAATTCACTAAAGGACATGCTCCTGAAAATAAAAATTCACTCAAGGACATGCTCCTGAAAATAACAATTCACTCAAGGACATGCTCCTGTAAATAACAATTCACCAAAGGACATCGTCCTGAAAATAACAATTCACTAAAGACATGCTACTGAAAATAACAATTACCTCAAGGACATGCTCCTGAAAATAACAATTCACTCAAGGAGATCGTCCTGAAAATAACAATTCACTAAAGGACATGCTCCTGAAAATAACAATTCACTTAAGAACATGCTCCTGAAAATAACAATTACCTCAAGGACATGCTCCTGAAAATAACAATTCACTAAAGGACATGCTCCTGAAAATAACAATTCACCAAAGAACTTCGTCCTGAAAATAACAATTCACTAAAGGACATGCTCCTGAAAATAACAATTTACTTAAGAACATGCTCCTGAAAAAAACAATTACCTCAAGGACATGCTCCTGAAAATAACAATTCACTCAAGGACATGCTCCTGAAAATAACAATTCACTCAAGGACATGCTCCTGAAAATAACAATTCACCAAAGGACATCGTCCTGAAAATAACAATTCACTCAAGGAGATCGTCCTGAAAATAACAATTCACTAAAGGACATGCTCCTGAAAATAACAATTCACTCAAGGAGATCGTCCTGAAAATAACAATTCACTAAAGGACATGCTCCTGAAAATAACAATTCACTTAAGAACATGCTCCTGAAAATAACAATTACCTCAAGGACATGCTCCTGAAAATAACAATTCACTCAAGGAGATCGTCCTGAAAATAACAATTCACTAAAGGACATGCTCCTGAAAATAACAATTCACTTAAGAACATGCTCCTTAAAATAACAATTACCTCAAGGACATGCTCCTGAAAATAACAATTCACTCAAGGAGATCGTCCTGAAAATAACAATTCACTAAAGGACATGCTCCTGAAAATAACAATTCACTTAAGAACATGCTCCTGAAAATAACAATTACCTCAAGGACATGCTCCTGAAAATAACAATTCACTAAAGGACATGCTCCTGAAAATAACAATTCCCCAAAGAACTTCATCCTGAAAATAACAATTCACTAAAGGACATGCTCTTGAAAATAAACATTCACTCAAGGAGATCGTCCTGAAAATAACAATTCACTAAAGGACATGCTCCTGAAAATAACAATTTACTTAAGGACATGCTCCTGAAAATAACAATTACCTCAAGGACATGCTCCTGAAAATAACAATTCACTCAAGGACATGCTCCTGAAAATAACAATTCACTCAAGGACATGCTCCTGAAAATAACAATTCACCAAAGGACATCGTCCTGAAAATAACAATTCACTAAAGGACATGTTACTGAAAATAACAATTCACTAAAGGACATGCTACTGAAAATAACAATTCACTAAAGGACATGCTCCTGAAAATAACAATTCACTCAAGGACATGCTCCTGAAAATAACAATTCACCAAAGGACATCGTCCTAAAAATAACAATTAACTAAAGGACATGCTACTGAAAATAACAATTCACTAAAGGACATGCTCCTGAAAATAAAAATTCACTCAAGGAGATCGTCCTGAAAATATCAATTCACTCAAGGACATGCTCCTGAAAATAACAATTCACTCAAGGAGATCGTCCTGAAAATAACAATTCACTAAAGGACATGCTCTTGAAAATAAACATTCACTCAAGGAGATCGTCCTGAAAATAACAATTCACTAAAGGACATGCTCCTGAAAATAACAATTTACTTAAGAACATGCTCCTGAAAAAAACAATTACCTCAAGTACATGCTCCTGAAAATAACAATTCACTCAAGGACATGCTCCTGAAAATAACAATTCACTCAAGGACATGCTCCTGAAAATAACAATTCACCAAAGGACATCGTCCTGAAAATAACAATTCACTAAAGGACATGCTACTGAAAATAACAATTCACTAAAGGACATGCTCCTGAAAATAACAATTCACTAAAGGACATGCTCCTGAAAATAACAATTCACCAAAGAACTTCGTCCTGAAAATAACAATTCACTATAGGACATGCTCTTGAAAATAAACATTCACTCAAGGAGATCGTCCTGAAAATAACAATTCACTAAAGGACATGCTCCTGAAAATAACAATTTACTTAAGAACATGCTCCTGAAAAAAACAATTACCTCAAGGACATGCTCCTGAAAATAACAATTCACTCAAGGACATGCTCCTGAAAATAACAATTCACTCAAGGACATGCTCCTGTAAATAACAATTCACCAAAGGACATCGTCCTGAAAATAACAATTCACCAAAGGACATCGTCCTGAAAATAACAATTCACTAAAGACATGCTACTTAAAATAACAATTCACTTAAGAACATGCTCCTGAAAATAACAATTCACTCAAGGAGATCGTCCTGAAAATAACAATTCACTAAAGGACATGCTCCTGAAAATAACAATTCACTCAAGGAGATCGTCCTGAAAATAACAATTCACTAAAGGACATGCTCCTGAAAATAACAATTCACTTAAGAACATGCTCCTTAAAATAACAATTACCTCAAGGACATGCTCCTGAAAATAACAATTCACTCAAGGAGATCGTCCTGAAAATAACAATTCACTAAAGGACATGCTCCTGAAAATAACAATTCACTTAAGAACATGCTCCTGAAAATAACAATTACCTCAAGGACATGCTCCTGAAAATAACAATTCACTCAAGGACATGCTCCTGAAAATAACAATTCACTCAAGGACATGCTCCTGTAAATAACAATTCACCAAAGGACATCGTCCTGAAAATAACAATTCACCAAAGGACATCGTCCTGAAAATAACAATTCACCAAAGGACATCGTCCTGAAAATAACAATTCACTAAAGACATGCTACTGAAAATAACAATTCACTTAAGAACATGCTCCTGAAAATAACAATTCACTCAAGGAGATCGTCCTGAAAATAACAATTCACTAAAGGACATGCTCCTGAAAATAACAATTCACTCAAGGAGATCGTCCTGAAAATAACAATTCACTAAAGGACATGCTCCTGAAAATAACAATTCACTTAAGAACATGCTCCTTAAAATAACAATTACCTCAAGGACATGCTCCTGAAAATAACAATTCACTCAAGGAGATCGTCCTGAAAATAACAATTCACTAAAGGACATGCTCCTGAAAATAACAATTCACTTAAGAACATGCTCCTGAAAATGACAATTCACTCAAGGACATGCTCCTGAAAATAACAATTCACTCAAGGACATGCTCCTGAAAATAACAATTCACCAAAGGACATCGTCCTGAAAATAACAATTCACTAAAGGACATGCTACTGAAAATAACAATTCACTAAAGGACATGCTACTGAAAATAACAATTCACTAAAGGACATGCTCCTGAAAATAACAATTCACTCAAGGACATGCTCCTGTAAATAACAATTCACCAAAGGACATCGTCCTGAAAATAACAATTCACTAAAGGGCATGCTCCTGAAAATAACAATTCCCCAAAGAACTTCGTCCTGAAAATAACAATTCACTAAAGGAAATGCTCTTGAAAATAAACATTCACTCAAGGAGATCGTCCTGAAAATAACAATTCACTAAAGGACATGCTCCTGAAAATAACAATTTACTTAAGAACATGCTCCTGAAAATAACAATTCACTAAAGGACATGCTCCTGAAAATAACAATTCACCAAAGAACTTCGTCCTGAAAATAACAATTCACTCAAGGACATGCTCCTGAAAATAACAATTCACCAAAGGACATCGTCCTGAAAATAACAATTCACTAAAGGACATGCTACTGAAAATAACAATTCACTAAAGGACATGCTACTGAAAATAACAATTCACTAAAGGACATGCTCCTGAAAATAACAATTCACTCAAGGACATGCTCCTGTAAATAACAATTCACCAAAGGACATCGTCCTGAAAATAACAATTCACTAAAGACATGCTACTGAAAATAACAATTCACTTAAGAACATGCTCCTGAAAATAACAATTACCTCAAGGACATGCTCCTGAAAATAACAATTCACTAAAGGACATGCTCCTGAAAATAACAATTAACCAAAGAACTTCGTCCTGAAAATAACAATTCATTATAGGACATGCTCTTGAAAATAAACATTCACTCAAGAAGATCGTCCTGAAAATAACAATTCACTAAAGGACATGCTCCTGAAAATAACAATTCACTCAAGGAGATCGTCCTGAAAATAACAATTCACTAAAGGACATGCTCCTGAAAATAACAATTCACTTAAGAACATGCTCCTTAAAATAACAATTACCTCAAGGACATGCTCCTGAAAATAACAATTCACTCAAGGAGATCGTCCTGAAAATAACAATTCACTAAAGGACATGCTCCTGAAAATAACAATTCACTTAAGAACATGCTCCTGAAAATAACAATTACCTCAAGGACATGCTCCTGAAAATAACAATTCACCAAAGGACATCGTCCTGAAAATAACAATTCACTAAAGGACATGCTCCTGAAAATAACAATTAACTAAAGGACATGCTACTGAAAATAACAATTCACTAAAGGACATGCTCCTGAAAATAAAAATTCACTCAAGGAGATCGTCCTGAAAATATCAATTCACTCAAGGACATGCTCCTGAAAATAACAATTCACTCAAGGAGATCGTACTGAAAATAACAATTCACTAAAGGACATGCTCTTGAAAATAAACATTCACTCAAGGAGATCGTCCTGAAAATAACAATTCACTAAAGGACATGCTCCTGAAAATAACAATTTACTTAAGAACATGCTCCTGAAAAAAACAATTACCTCAAGTACATGCTCCTGAAAATAACAATTCACTCAAGGACATGCTCCTGAAAATAACAATTCACTCAAGGACATGCTCCTGAAAATAACAATTCACCAAAGGACATCGTCCTGAAAATAACAATTCACTAAAGGACATGCTACTGAAAATAACAATTCACTAAAGGACATGCTCCTGAAAATAACAATTCACTAAAGGACATGCTCCTGAAAATAACAATTCACCAAAGAACTTCGTCCTGAAAATAACAATTCACTATAGGACATGCTCTTGAAAATAAACATTCACTCAAGGAGATCGTCCTGAAAATAACAATTCACTAAAGGACATGCTCCTGAAAATAACAATTTACTTAAGAACATGCTCCTGAAAAAAACAATTACCTCAAGGACATGCTCCTGAAAATAACAATTCACTCAAGGACATGCTCCTGAAAATAACAATTCACTCAAGGACATGCTCCTGTAAATAACAATTCACCAAAGGACATCGTCCTGAAAATAACAATTCACCAAAGGACATCGTCCTGAAAATAACAATTCACTAAAGACATGCTACTTAAAATAACAATTCACTTAAGAACATGCTCCTGAAAATAACAATTCACTCAAGGAGATCGTCCTGAAAATAACAATTCACTAAAGGACATGCTCCTGAAAATAACAATTCACTCAAGGAGATCGTCCTGAAAATAACAATTCACTAAAGGACATGCTCCTGAAAATAACAATTCACTTAAGAACATGCTCCTTAAAATAACAATTACCTCAAGGACATGCTCCTGAAAATAACAATTCACTCAAGGAGATCGTCCTGAAAATAACAATTCACTAAAGGACATGCTCCTGAAAATAACAATTCACTTAAGAACATGCTCCTGAAAATGACAATTCACTCAAGGACATGCTCCTGAAAATAACAATTCACTCAAGGACATGCTCCTGAAAATAACAATTCACTCAAGGACATGCTCCTGTAAATAACAATTCACCAAAGGACATCGTCCTGAAAATAACAATTCACCAAAGGACATCGTCCTGAAAATAACAATTCACCAAAGGACATCGTCCTGAAAATAACAATTCACTAAAGACATGCTACTGAAAATAACAATTCACTTAAGAACATGCTCCTGAAAATAACAATTCACTCAAGGAGATCGTCCTGAAAATAACAATTCACTAAAGGACATGCTCCTGAAAATAACAATTCACTCAAGGAGATCGTCCTGAAAATAACAATTCACTAAAGGACATGCTCCTGAAAATAACAATTCACTTAAGAACATGCTCCTTAAAATAACAATTACCTCAAGGACATGCTCCTGAAAATAACAATTCACTCAAGGAGATCGTCCTGAAAATAACAATTCACTAAAGGACATGCTCCTGAAAATAACAATTCACTTAAGAACATGCTCCTGAAAATGACAATTCACTCAAGGACATGCTCCTGAAAATAACAATTCACTCAAGGACATGCTCCTGAAAATAACAATTCACCAAAGGACATCGTCCTGAAAATAACAATTCACTAAAGGACATGCTACTGAAAATAACAATTCACTAAAGGACATGCTACTGAAAATAACAATTCACTAAAGGACATGCTCCTGAAAATAACAATTCACTCAAGGACATGCTCCTGTAAATAACAATTCACCAAAGGACATCGTCCTGAAAATAACAATTCACTAAAGGGCATGCTCCTGAAAATAACAATTCCCCAAAGAACTTCGTCCTGAAAATAACAATTCACTAAAGGAAATGCTCTTGAAAATAAACATTCACTCAAGGAGATCGTCCTGAAAATAACAATTCACTAAAGGACATGCTCCTGAAAATAACAATTTACTTAAGAACATGCTCCTGAAAATAACAATTCACTAAAGGACATGCTCCTGAAAATAACAATTCACCAAAGAACTTCGTCCTGAAAATAACAATTCACTCAAGGACATGCTCCTGAAAATAACAATTCACCAAAGGACATCGTCCTGAAAATAACAATTCACTAAAGGACATGCTACTGAAAATAACAATTCACTAAAGGACATGCTACTGAAAATAACAATTCACTAAAGGACATGCTCCTGAAAATAACAATTCACTCAAGGACATGCTCCTGTAAATAACAATTCACCAAAGGACATCGTCCTGAAAATAACAATTCACTAAAGACATGCTACTGAAAATAACAATTCACTTAAGAACATGCTCCTGAAAATAACAATTACCTCAAGGACATGCTCCTGAAAATAACAATTCACAAAAGGACATGCTCCTGAAAATAACAATTAACCAAAGAACTTCGTCCTGAAAATAACAATTCATTATAGGACATGCTCTTGAAAATAAACATTCACTCAAGAAGATCGTCCTGAAAATAACAATTCACTAAAGGACATGCTCCTGAAAATAACAATTCACTCAAGGAGATCGTCCTGAAAATAACAATTCACTAAAGGACATGCTCCTGAAAATAACAATTCACTTAAGAACATGCTCCTTAAAATAACAATTACCTCAAGGACATGCTCCTGAAAATAACAATTCACTCAAGGAGATCGTCCTGAAAATAACAATTCACTAAAGGACATGCTCCTGAAAATAACAATTCACTTAAGAACATGCTCCTGAAAATAACAATTACCTCAAGGACATGCTCCTGAAAATAACAATTCACCAAAGGACATCGTCCTGAAAATAACAATTCACTAAAGGACATGCTACTGAAAATAACAATTCACTAAAGAACATGCTCCTGAAAATAAAAATTCACTCAAGGACATGCTCCTGAAAATAACAATTCACCAAAGGACATCGTCCTGAAAATAACAATTCACTAAAGACATGCTACTGAAAATAACAATTACCTCAAGGACATGCTCCTGAAAATAACAATTCACTCAAGGAGATCGTCCTGAAAATAACAATTCACTAAAGGACATGCTCCTGAAAATAACAATTCACTTAAGAACATGCTCCTGAAAATAACAATTACCTCAAGGACATGCTCCTGAAAATAACAATTCACTAAAGGACATGCTCCTGAAAATAACAATTCACCAAAGAACTTCGTCCTGAAAATAACAATTCACTAAAGGACATGCTACTGAAAATAACAATTCACTAAAGGACATGCTCCTGAAAATAACAATTCACTAAAGGACATGCTCCTGAAAATAACAATTACCTCAAGGAGATCGTCCTGAAAATAACAATTCACTAAAGGACATGCTACTGAAAATAACAATTCACTAAAGGACATGCTCCTGAAAATAACAATTAACTTAAGAACATGCTCCTGAAAATAACAATTACCTCAAGGAGATCGTCCTGAAAATAACAATTCACTAAAGGACATGCTCCTGAAAATAACAATTCACTCAAGGACATGCTGCTGAAAATAACAATTCACCAAAGGACATCGTCCTGAAAATAACAATTCACTAAAGGACATGCTACTGAAAATAACAATTCACTAAAGGACATGCTCCTGAAAATAAAAATTCACTCAAGGACATGCTCCTGTAAATAACAATTCACTAAAGGACATGCTCCTGAAAATAACAATTCACCAAAGAACTTCGTCCTGAAAATAACAATTCACTAAAGGACATGCTACTGAAAATAACAATTCACTAAAGGACATGCTCCTGAAAATAACAATTCACTAAAGGACATGCTCCTGAAAATAACAATTCACTCAAGGACATGCTCCTGAAAATAACAATTCACCAAAGAACTTCGTCCTGAAAATAACAATTCACTATAGGACATGCTCTTGAAAATAAACATTCACTCAAGGAGATCGTCCTGAAAATAACAATTCACTAAAGGACATGCTCCTGAAAATAACAATTCACTCAAGGACATGCTCCTGAAAATAACAATTCACGAAAGGACATCGTCCTGAAAATAACAATTCACTAAAGGACATGCTACTGAAAATAACAATTCACTAAAGGACATGCTCCTGTAAATAACAATTCACCAAAGGAAATCGTCCTGAAAATAACAATTCACTAAAGACATGCTACTGAAAATAACAATTACCTCAAGGACATGCTCCTGAAAATAACAATTCACTCAAGGAGATCGTCCTGAAAATAACAATTCACTAAAGGACATGCTCCTGAAAATAACAATTCACTTAAGAACATGCTCCTGAAAATAACAATTACCTCAAGGACATGCTCCTGAAACAAACAATTCACTAAAGGACATGCTCCTGAAAATAACAATTCACCAAAGAACTTCGTCCTGAAAATAACAATTCACTATAGGACATGCTCTTGAAAATAAACATTCACTCAAGGACATGCTCCTGAAAATAACAATTCACTAAAGGACATGCTCCTGAAAATAACAATTCACCAAAGAACTTCGTCCTGAAAATAACAATTCACTAAAGGACATGCTCCTGAAAATAACAATTTACTTAAGAACATGCTCCTGAAAATAACAATTCACCAAAGGACATCGTCCTGAAAATAACAATTCACTTAATGACATGGTCCTGAAAATAACAATTCACTAAAGGACATGCTCCTGAAAATAACAATTCACTTAAGAACATGCTCCTGAAAACAAAAATTCACTCAAGGACATGCTCCTGAAAATAACAATTCACCAAAGGACATCGTCCTGAAAATAACAATTCACTAAAGGACATGCTACTGAAAATAACAATTCACTTAAGAACATGCTCCTGAAAATGACAATTCTCTTAAGGACATGCTCCTGAAAATAACAATTCACCAAAGGACATGCTACTGAAAATAACAATTCACTAAAGAACATGCTCCTGAAAATAAAAATTCACTCAAGGACATGCTCCTGAAAATAACAATTCACTCAAGGACATGCTCCTGTAAATAACAATTCACCAAAGGACATCGTCCTGAAAATAACAATTCACTAAAGACATGCTACTGAAAATAACAATTCACTTAAGAACATGCTCCTGAAAATAACAATTACCTCAAGGAGATCGTCCTGAAAATAACAATTCACTAAAGGACATGCTCCTGAAAATAACAATTCACTTAAGAACATGCTCCTTAAAATAACAATTACCTCAAGGACATGCTCCTGAAAATAACAATTCACTCAAGGAGATCGTCCTAAAAATAACAATTCACTAAAGAACATGCTCCTGAAAATAACAATTCACTTAAGAACATGCTCCTGAAAATAACAATTACCTCAAGGACATGCTCCTGAAAATAACAATTCACTAAAAAACATGCTCCTGAAAATAACAATTCACCAAAGAACTTCGTCCTGAAAATAACAATTCACTAAAGGACATGCTCCTGAAAATAAACATTCACTCAAGGAGATCGTCCTGAAAATAACAATTCACTAAAGGACATGCTCCTGAAAATAACAATTTACTTAAGAACATGCTCCTGTAAATAACAATTACCTCAAGGACATGCTCCTGAAAATAACAATTCACTCAAGGACATGCTCCTGAAAATAACAATTCACCAAAGAACTTCGTCCTGAAAATAACAATTCACTAAAGGACATGCTACTGAAAATAACAATTCACTAAAGGACATGCTCTTGAAAATAAACATTCACTCAAGGAGATCGTCCTGAAAATAACAATTCACTAAAGGACATGCTCCTGAAAATAACAATTTACTTAAGAACATGCTCCTGAAAATAACAATTCACCAAAGGACATCGTCCTGAAAATAACAATTCACTTAATGACATGGTCCTGAAAATAACAATTCACTAAAGGACATGCTACTGAAAATAACAATTCACTTAAGAACATGCTCCTGAAAATGACAATTCTCTTAAGGACATGCTCCTGAAAATAACAATTCACCAAAGGACATGCTACTGAAAATAACAATTCACTAAAGGACATGCTCCTGAAAATAAAAATTCACTCAAGGACATGCTCCTGAAAATAACAATTCACTCAAGGACATGCTCCTGTAAATAACAATTCACCAAAGGACATCGTCCTGAAAATAACAATTCACTAAAGACATGCTACTGAAAATAACAATTCATTTAAGAACATGCTCCTGAAAATAACAATTACCTCAAGGAGATCGTCCTGAAAATAACAATTCACTAAAGGACATGCTCCTGAAAATAACAATTCACTCAAGGAGATCGTCCTGAAAATAACAATTCACTAAAGGACATGCTCCTGAAAATAACAATTCACTTAAGAACATGCTCCTTAAAATAACAATTACCTCAAGGACATGCTCCTGAAAATAACAATTCACTCAAGGAGATCGTCCTGAAAATAACAATTCACTAAAGGACATGCTCCTGAAAATAACAATTCACTTAAGAACATGCTCCTGTAAATAACAATTACCTCAAGGACATGCTCCTGAAAATAACAATTCACTAAAGGACATGCTCCTGAAAATAACAATTCACCAAAGAACTTCGTCCTGAAAATAACAATTCACTAAAGGACATGCTCCTGAAAATAAACATTCACTCAAGGAGATCGTCCTGAAAATAACAATTCACTAAAGGACATGCTCCTGAAAATAACAATTTACTTAAGAACATGCTCCTGAAAATAACAATTACCTCAAGGACATGCTCCTGAAAATAACAATTCACTCAAGAACATGCTCCTGAAAATAACAATTCACCAAAGAACTTTGTCCTGAAAATAACAATTCACTAAAGGACATGCTACTGAAAATAACAATTCACTAAAGGACATGCTCTTGAAAATAAACATTCACTCAAGGAGATCGTCCTGAAAATAACAATTCACTAAAGGACATGCTCCTGAAAATAACAATTTACTTAAGAACATGCTCCTGAAAATAACAATTACCTCAAGGACATGCTCCTGAAAATAACAATTCACTCAAGGACATGCTCCTGAAAATAACAATTCACTCAAGGACATGCTCCTGAAAATAACAATTCACCAAAGGACATCGTCCTGAAAATAACAATTCACTAAAGGACATGCTACTGAAAATAACAATTCACTAAAGGACATGCTCCTGAAAATAACAATTCACCAAAGAACTTCGTCCTGAAAATAACAATTCACTAAAGGACATGCTACTGAAAATAACAATTCACTAAAGGACATGCTCCTGAAAATAACAATTCACTAAAGAACATGCTCCTGAAAATAACAATTACCTCAAGGAGATCGTCCTGAAAATAACAATTCACTAAAGGACATGCTACTGAAAATAACAATTCACTAAAGGACATGCTCCTGAAAATAACAATTAACTTAAGAACATGCTCCTGAAAATAACAATTACCTCAAGGAGATCGTCCTGAAAATAACAATTCACTAAAGGACATGCTCCTGAAAATAACAATTCACTCAAGGACATGCTGCTGAAAATAACAATTCACCAAAGGACATCGTCCTGAAAATAACAATTCACTAAAGGACATGCTACTGAAAATAACAATTCACTAAAGGACATGCTCCTGAAAATAAAAATTCACTCAAGGACATGCTCCTGTAAATAACAATTCACTAAAGGACATGCTCCTGAAAATAACAATTCACCAAAGAACTTCGTCCTGAAAATAACAATTCACTAAAGGACATGCTACTGAAAATAACAATTCACTAAAGGACATGCTCCTGAAAATAACAATTCACTAAAGGACATGCTCCTGAAAATAACAATTCACTCAAGGACATGCTCCTGAAAATAACAATTCACCAAAGAACTTCGTCCTGAAAATAACAATTCACTATAGGACATGCTCTTGAAAATAAACATTCACTCAAGGAGATCGTCCTGAAAATAACAATTCACTAAAGGACATGCTCCTGAAAATAACAATTCACTCAAGGACATGCTCCTGAAAATAACAATTCACCAAAGGACATCGTCCTGAAAATAACAATTCACTAAAGGACATGCTACTGAAAATAACAATTCACTAAAGGACATGCTCCTGTAAATAACAATTCACCAAAGGAAATCGTCCTGAAAATAACAATTCACTAAAGACATGCTACTGAAAATAACAATTACCTCAAGGACATGCTCCTGAAAATAACAATTCACTCAAGGAGATCGTCCTGAAAATAACAATTCACTAAAGGACATGCTCCTGAAAATAACAATTCACTTAAGAACATGCTCCTGAAAATAACAATTACCTCAAGGACATGCTCCTGAAACAAACAATTCACTAAAGGACATGCTCCTGAAAATAACAATTCACCAAAGAACTTCGTCCTGAAAATAACAATTCACTATAGGACATGCTCTTGAAAATAAACATTCACTCAAGGACATGCTCCTGAAAATAACAATTCACTAAAGGACATGCTCCTGAAAATAACAATTCACCAAAGAACTTCGTCCTGAAAATAACAATTCACTAAAGGACATGCTCCTGAAAATAACAATTTACTTAAGAACATGCTCCTGAAAATAACAATTCACCAAAGGACATCGTCCTGAAAATAACAATTCACTTAATGACATGGTCCTGAAAATAACAATTCACTAAAGGACATGCTCCTGAAAATAACAATTCACTTAAGAACATGCTCCTGAAAACAAAAATTCACTCAAGGACATGCTCCTGAAAATAACAATTCACCAAAGGACATCGTCCTGAAAATAACAATTCACTAAAGGACATGCTACTGAAAATAACAATTCACTTAAGAACATGCTCCTGAAAATGACAATTCTCTTAAGGACATGCTCCTGAAAATAACAATTCACCAAAGGACATGCTACTGAAAATAACAATTCACTAAAGAACATGCTCCTGAAAATAAAAATTCACTCAAGGACATGCTCCTGAAAATAACAATTCACTCAAGGACATGCTCCTGTAAATAACAATTCACCAAAGGACATCGTCCTGAAAATAACAATTCACTAAAGACATGCTACTGAAAATAACAATTCACTTAAGAACATGCTCCTGAAAATAACAATTACCTCAAGGAGATCGTCCTGAAAATAACAATTCACTAAAGGACATGCTCCTGAAAATAACAATTCACTTAAGAACATGCTCCTTAAAATAACAATTACCTCAAGGACATGCTCCTGAAAATAACAATTCACTCAAGGAGATCGTCCTAAAAATAACAATTCACTAAAGAACATGCTCCTGAAAATAACAATTCACTTAAGAACATGCTCCTGAAAATAACAATTACCTCAAGGACATGCTCCTGAAAATAACAATTCACTAAAAAACATGCTCCTGAAAATAACAATTCACCAAAGAACTTCGTCCTGAAAATAACAATTCACTAAAGGACATGCTCCTGAAAATAAACATTCACTCAAGGAGATCGTCCTGAAAATAACAATTCACTAAAGGACATGCTCCTGAAAATAACAATTTACTTAAGAACATGCTCCTGTAAATAACAATTACCTCAAGGACATGCTCCTGAAAATAACAATTCACTCAAGGACATGCTCCTGAAAATAACAATTCACCAAAGAACTTCGTCCTGAAAATAACAATTCACTAAAGGACATGCTACTGAAAATAACAATTCACTAAAGGACATGCTCTTGAAAATAAACATTCACTCAAGGAGATCGTCCTGAAAATAACAATTCACTAAAGGACATGCTCCTGAAAATAACAATTTACTTAAGAACATGCTCCTGAAAATAACAATTCACCAAAGGACATCGTCCTGAAAATAACAATTCACTTAATGACATGGTCCTGAAAATAACAATTCACTAAAGGACATGCTACTGAAAATAACAATTCACTTAAGAACATGCTCCTGAAAATGACAATTCTCTTAAGGACATGCTCCTGAAAATAACAATTCACCAAAGGACATGCTACTGAAAATAACAATTCACTAAAGGACATGCTCCTGAAAATAAAAATTCACTCAAGGACATGCTCCTGAAAATAACAATTCACTCAAGGACATGCTCCTGTAAATAACAATTCACCAAAGGACATCGTCCTGAAAATAACAATTCACTAAAGACATGCTACTGAAAATAACAATTCATTTAAGAACATGCTCCTGAAAATAACAATTACCTCAAGGAGATCGTCCTGAAAATAACAATTCACTAAAGGACATGCTCCTGAAAATAACAATTCACTCAAGGAGATCGTCCTGAAAATAACAATTCACTAAAGGACATGCTCCTGAAAATAACAATTCACTTAAGAACATGCTCCTTAAAATAACAATTACCTCAAGGACATGCTCCTGAAAATAACAATTCACTCAAGGAGATCGTCCTGAAAATAACAATTCACTAAAGGACATGCTCCTGAAAATAACAATTCACTTAAGAACATGCTCCTGTAAATAACAATTACCTCAAGGACATGCTCCTGAAAATAACAATTCACTAAAGGACATGCTCCTGAAAATAACAATTCACCAAAGAACTTCGTCCTGAAAATAACAATTCACTAAAGGACATGCTCCTGAAAATAAACATTCACTCAAGGAGATCGTCCTGAAAATAACAATTCACTAAAGGACATGCTCCTGAAAATAACAATTTACTTAAGAACATGCTCCTGAAAATAACAATTACCTCAAGGACATGCTCCTGAAAATAACAATTCACTCAAGAACATGCTCCTGAAAATAACAATTCACCAAAGAACTTTGTCCTGAAAATAACAATTCACTAAAGGACATGCTACTGAAAATAACAATTCACTAAAGGACATGCTCTTGAAAATAAACATTCACTCAAGGAGATCGTCCTGAAAATAACAATTCACTAAAGGACATGCTCCTGAAAATAACAATTTACTTAAGAACATGCTCCTGAAAATAACAATTACCTCAAGGACATGCTCCTGAAAATAACAATTCACTCAAGGACATGCTCCTGAAAATAACAATTCACTCAAGGACATGCTCCTGAAAATAACAATTCACCAAAGGACATCGTCCTGAAAATAACAATTCACTAAAGGACATGCTACTGAAAATAACAATTCACTAAAGGACATGCTCCTGAAAATAAAAATTCACTCAAGGACATGCTCCTGAAAATAAAAATTCACTCAAGGACATGCTCCTGAAAATAACAATTCACCAAAGGACATCGTACTGAAAATAACAATTCACTAAAGACATGCTACTGAAAATAACAATTACCTCAAGGACATGCTCCTGAAAATAACAATTCACTCAAGGAGATCGTCCTGAAAATAACAATTCACTAAAGGACATGCTCCTGAAAATAACAATTCACTTAAGAACATGCTCCTGAAAATAACAATTACCTCAAGGACATGCTCCTGAAAATAACAATTCACTAAAGGACATGCTCCTGAAAATAACAATTCACTAAAGGACATGCTCCTGAAAATAACAATTACCTCAAGGACATGCTCCTGAAAATAACAATTCACTCAAGGAGATCGTCCTGAAAATAACAATTCACTAAAGGACATGCTCCTGAAAATAACAATTCACTTAAGAACATGCTCCTGAAAATAACAATTACCTCAAGGACATGCTCCTGAAAATAAAAATTCACTCAAGGACATGCTCCTGAAAATAACAATTCACCAAAGGACATCGTCCTGAAAATAACAATTCACTAAAGACATGCTACTGAAAATAACAATTACCTCAAGGACATGCTCCTGAAAATAACAATTCACTCAAGGAGATCGTCCTGAAAATAACAATTCACTAAAGGACATGCTCCTGAAAATAACAATTCACTTAAGAACATGCTCCTGAAAATAACAATTACCTCAAGGACATGCTCCTGAAAATAACAATTCACTAAAGGACATGCTACTGAAAATAACAATTCACTAAAGGACATGCTCCTGAAAATAAAAATTCACTCAAGGACATGCTCCTGAAAATAACAATTCACTCAAGGACATGCTCCTGAAAATAACAATTCACCAAAGGACATCGTCCTGAAAATAACAATTCACTAAAGACATGCTACTGAAAATAACAATTACCTCAAGGACATGCTCCTGAAAATAACAATTCACTCAAGGAGATCGTCCTGAAAATAACAATTCACTAAAGGACATGCTCCTGAAAATAACAATTCACTTAAGAACATGCTCCTGAAAATAACAATTACCTCAAGGACATGCTCCTGAAAATAACAATTCACTAAAGGACATGCTCCTGAAAATAACAATTCACCAAAGAACTTCGTCCTGAAAATAACAATTCACTTAATGACATGGTCCTGAAAATAACAATTCACTAAAGGACATGCTCCTGAAAATAACAATTCACTTAAGAACATGCTCCTGAAAATAAAAATTCACCAAAGAACTTCGTCCTGAAAATAACAATTCACTAAAGGACATGCTCCTGAAAATAACAATTTACTTAAGAACATGCTCCTGAAAATAACAATTACCTCAAGGACATGCTCCTGAAAATAACAATTCACTTAAGAACATGCTCCTGAAAATAACAATTCACTCAAGGACATGCTGCTGAAAATAACAATTCACCAAAGGACATCGTCCTGAAAATAACAATTCACTAAAGGACATGCTACTGAAAATAACAATTCACTAAAGGACATGCTCCTGAAAATAAAAATTCACTCAAGGACATGCTCCTGTAAATAACAATTCACTAAAGGACATGCTCCTGAAAATAACAATTCACTTAAGAACATGCTCCTGAAAATAACAATTACCTCAAGGAGATCGTCCTGAAAATAACAATTCACTAAAGGACATGCTCCTGAAAATAACAATTCACTCAAGGAGATCGTCCTGAAAATAACAATTCACTAAAGGACATGCTCCTGTAAATAACAATTCACTAAAGGACATGCTCCTGAAAATAATAATTCACTCAAGGACATGCTCCTGTAAATAACAATTCACCAAAGGACATCGTCCTGAAAATAACAATTCACTAAAGACATGCTACTGAAAATAACAATTCACTTAAGAACATGCTCCTGAAAATAACAATTACCTCAAGGAGATCGTCCTGAAAATAACAATTCACTAAAGGACATGCTCCTGAAAATAACAATTCACTCAAGGAGATCGTCCTGAAAATAACAATTCACTAAAGGACATGCTCCTGAAAATAACAATTCACTTAAGAACATGCTCCTTAAAATAACAATTACCTCAAGGACATACTCCTGAAAATAACAATTCACTCAAGGAGATCGTCCTGAAAATAACAATTCACTAAAGGACATGCTCCTGAAAATAACAATTCACTTAAGAACATGCTCCTGAAAATAACAATTACCTCAAGGACATGCTCCTGAAAATAACAATTCACTAAAGGACATGCTCCTGAAAATAACAATTCACCAAAGAACTTCGTCCTGAAAATAACAATTCACTAAAGGACATGCTCCTGAAAATAAACATTCACTCAAGGAGATCGTCCTGAAAATAACAATTCACTAAAGGACATGCTCCTGAAAATAACAATTTACTTAAGAACATGCTTCTGAAAATAACAATTACCTCAAGGACATGCTCCTGAAAATAACAATTCACTCAAGGACATGCTCCTGAAAATAACAATTCACCAAAGAACTTCGTCCTGAAAATAACAATTCACTAAAGGACATGCTACTGAAAATAACAATTCACTAAAGGACATGCTCTTGAAAATAAACATTCACTCAAGGAGATCGTCCTGAAAATAACAATTCACTAAAGGACATGCTCCTGAAAATAACAATTTACTTAAGAACATGCTCCTGAAAATAACAATTAACCAAAGGACATCGTCCTGAAAATAACAATTCACTTAATGACATGGTCCTGAAAATAACAATTCACTAAAGGACATGCTCCTGAAAATAACAATTCACTTAAGAACATGCTCCTGAAAATAAAAATTCACCAAAGAACTTCGTCCTGAAAATAACAATTCACTAAAGGACATGCTCCTGAAAATAACAATTTACTTAAGAACATGCTCCTGAAAATAACAATTACCTCAAGGACATGCTCCTGAAAATAACAATTCACTTAAGAACATGCTCCTGAAAATAACAATTACCTCAAGGACATGCTCTGAAAATAACAATTCACTAAAGGACATGCTCCTGAAAATAAAAATTCACTCAAGGACATGCTCCTGTAAATAACAATTCACTAAAGGACATGCTCCTGAAAATAACAATTCACCAAAGAACTTCGTCCTGAAAATAACAATTCACTAAAGGACATGCTACTGAAAATAACAATTCACTAAAGGAATGCTCCTGAAAAATAACAATTCACTAAAGGACATGCTCCTGAAAATAACAATTCACTCAAGGACATGCTCCTGAAAATAACAATTCACTAAAGGACATGCTCCTGAAAATAACAATTCACTAAAGGACATGCTCCTGAAAATAACAATTCACTCAAGGACATGCTCCTGAAAATAACAATTCACTTAAGGACATGCTCCTGAAAATAACAATGCACTTAAGGACATGCTCCTGAAAATAACAATTACCTCAAGGAGATCGTCCTGAAAATAACAATTCACTAAAGGACCTGAAAATAACAATTCACTAAAGGACATGCTCCTGAAAATAACAATTCACCAAAGAACTTCGTCCTGAAAATAACAATTCACTAAAGGACATGCTACTGAAAATAACAATTCACTTAAGAACATGCTCCTGAAAATGACAATTCACTTAAGGACATGCTCCTGAAAATAACAATTCACCAAAGGACATGCTACTGAAAATAACAATTCACTAAAGGACATGCTCCTGAAAATAAAAATTCACTCAAGGACATGCTCCTGAAAATAACAATTCACTCAAGGACATGCTCCTGTAAATAACAATTCACCAAAGGACATCGTCCTGAAAATAACAATTTACTAAAGGACATGCTACTGAAAATAACAATTCACTAAAGGACATGCTCCTGAAAATAAAAATTCACTCAAGGACATGCTCCTGAAAATAACAATTCACCAAAGGACATCGTCCTGAAAATAACAATTCACTTAAGAACATGCTCCTGAAAATAACAATTACCTCAAGGAGATCGTCCTGAAAATAACAATTCACTAAAGGACATGCTCCTGAAAATAACAATTCACTTAAGGAGATCGTCCTGAAAATAACAATTCACTAAAGGACATGCTCCTGAAAATAACAATTCACTTAAGAACATGCTCCTTAAAATAACAATTACCTCAAGGACATGCTCCTGAAAATAACAATTCACTCAAGGAGATCGTCCTGAAAATAACAATTCACTAAAGGACATGCTCCTGAAAATAACAATTCACTTAAGAACATGCTCCTGAAAATAACAATTACCTCAAGGACATGCTCCTGAAAATAACAATTCACTAAAGGACATGCTCCTGAAAATAACAATTCACCAAAGAACTTCGTCCTGAAAATAACAATTCACTATAGGACATGCTCCTGAAAATAAACATTCACTCAAGGAGATCGTCCTGAAAATAACAATTCACTAAAGGACATGCTCCTGAAAATAACAATTTACTTAAGAACATGCTCCTGAAAATAACAATTACCTCAAGGACATGCTCCTGAAAATAACAATTCACTCAATGACATGCTCCTGAAAATAACAATTCACCAAAGAACTTCGTCCTGAAAATAACAATTCACTAAAGGACATGCTCCTGTAAATAACAATTCACCAAAGGACATCGTCCTGAAAATAACAATTCACTAAAGACATGCTACTGAAAATAACAATTACCTCAAGGACATGCTCCTGAAAATAACAATTCACTCAAGGAGATCGTCCTGAAAATAACAATTCACTAAAGGACATGCTCCTGAAAATAACAATTTACTTAAGAACATGCTCCTGAAAATAACAATTACCTCAAGGACATGCTCCTGAAAATAACTTTTCACTCAAGGACATGCTCCTGAAAATAACAATTCACTCAAGGACATGCTCCTGAAAATAACAATTCACCAAAGGACATCGTCCTGAAAATAACAATTCACTAAAGGACATGCTACTGAAAATAACAATTCACTAAAGGACATGCTCCTGAAAATAAAAATTCACTCAAGGACATGCTCCTGAAAATAACAATTCACCAAAGAACTTCTTACTGAAAATAACAATTCACTATAGGACATGCTCTTGAAAATAAACATTCACTCAAGGAGATCGTCCTGAAAATAACAATTCACTAAAGGACATCGTCCTAAAAATAACAATTCACTAAAGACATGCTACTGAAAATAACAATTACCTCAAGGACATGCTCCTGAAAATAACAATTTACTCAAGGAGATCGTCCTGAAAATAACAATTCACTAAAGGACATGCTCCTGAAAATAACAATTCACTTAAGAACATGCTCCTGAAAATAACAATTACCTCAAGGACATGCTCCTGAAAATAACAATTCACCAAAGGACATGCTACTGAAAATAACAATTCACTAAAGGACATGCTCCTGAAAATAAAAATTCACTCAAGGACATGCTCCTGTAAATAACAATTCACCAAAGGACATCGTCCTGAAAATAACAATTCACCAAAGGACATGCTACTGAAAATAACAATTCACTAAAGGACATGCTCCTGAAAATAACAATTCACTCAAGGACATGCTCCTGTAAATAACAATTCACCAAAGGACATCGTCCTGAAAATAACAATTCACTAAAGACATGCTACTGAAAATAACAATTCACTTAAGAACATGCTCCTGAAAATAACAATTACCTCAAGGAGATCGTCCTGAAAATAACAATTCACTAAAGGACATGCTCCTGAAAATAACAATTCACTCAAGGAGATCGTCCTGAAAATAACAATTCACTAAAGGACATGCTCCTGAAAATAACAATTCACTTAAGAACATGCTCCTTAAAATAACAATTACCTCAAGGACATGCTCCTGAAAATAAAAATTCACTCAAGGAGATCGTCCTGAAAATAACAATTCACTAAAGGACATGCTCCTGAAAATAACAATTCACCAAAGGACATCGTCCTGAAAATAACAATTCACTAAAGGACATGCTACTGAAAATAACAATTCACTAAAGGACATGCTCCTGAAAATAAAAATTCACTCAAGGACATGCTCCTGAAAATAACAATTCACTCAAGGACATGCTCCTGTAAATAACAATTCACCAAAGGACATCGTCCTGAAAATAACAATTCACTAAAGGACATGCTACTGAAAATAACAATTCACTTAAGAACATGCTCCTGAAAATAACAATTACCTCAAGGAGATCGTCCTGAAAATAACAATTCACTAAAGGACATGATCCTGAAAATAACAATTCACTTAAGAACATGCTCCTGAAAATAACAATTACCTCAAGGAGATCGTCCTGAAAATAACAATTCACTAAAGGACATGCTCCTGAAAATAACAATTCACTCAAGGAAATCGTCCTGAAAATAACAATTCACTAAAGGACATGATCCTGAAAATAACAATTCACTTAAGAACATGCTCCTTAAAATAACAATTCACTATAGGACATGCTCCTGAAAATAACAATTCACTCAAGGAGATCGTCCTGAAAATAACAATTCACTCAAGGACATGCTCCTGAAAATAACAATTCACTCAAGGACATGCTCCTGAAAATAACAATTCACCAAAGGACATCGTCCTGAAAATAACAATTCACTAAAGGACATGCTACTGAAAATAACAAGTCACTAAAGGACATGCTCCTGAAAATAAAAATTCACTCAAGGACATGCTCCTGAAAATAACAATTCACTCAAGGACATGCTCCTGTAAATAACAATTCACCAAAGGACATCGTCCTGAAAATAACAATTCACTAAAGACATGCTACTGAAAATAACAATTCACTTAAGAACATGCTACTGAAAATAACAATTCACTTAAGAACATGCTCCTGAAAATAACAATTACCTCAAGGAGATCGTCCTGAAAATAACAATTCACTAAAGGACATGCTCCTGAAAATAACAATTCACTCAAGGAGATCGTCCTGAAAATAACAATTCACTAAAGGACATGATCCTGAAAATAACAATTCACTTAAGAACATGCTCCTTAAAATAACAATTCACTATAGGACATGCTCCTGAAAATAACAATTCACTCAAGGAGATCGTCCTGAAAATAACAATTCACTAAAGGACATGCTCCTGAAAATAACAATTCACTAAAGGACATGCTACTGAAAATAACAATTCACTTAAGAACATGCTCCTGAAAATGACAATTCACTTAAGGACATGCTCCTGAAAATAACAATTCACCAAAGGACATGCTCCTGTAAATAACAATTACCTCAAGGAGATCGTCCTGAAAATAACAATTCACTAAAGGACATGCTCCTGAAAATAACAATTCACTTAAGAACATGCTCCTTAAAATAACAATTACCTCAAGGACATGCTCCTGAAAATAACAATTCACTCAAGGAGATCGTCCTGAAAATAACAATTCACTAAAGGACATGCTCCTGAAAATAACAATTCACTTAAGAACATGCTCCTGAAAATAACAATTACCTCAAGGAGATCGTCCTGAAAATAACAATTCACTAAAGGACATGCTCCTGAAAATAACAATTCACTCAAGGAGATCGTCCTGAAAATAACAATTCACTAAAGGACATGATCCTGAAAATAACAAGTCACTTAAGAACATGCTCCTTAAAATAACAATTCACTGTAGGACATGCTCCTGAAAATAACAATTCACTCAAGGAGATCGTCCTGAAAATAACAATTCACTCAAGGACATGCTCCTGACAATAACAATTCACTCAAGGACATGCTCCTGAAAATAACAATTCACCAAAGGACATCGTCCTGAAAATAACAATTCACTAAAGGACATGCTACTGAAAATAACAATTCACTAAAGGACATGGCTCCTGAAAATAAAAATTCACTCAAGGACATGCTCCTGTAAATAACAATTCACCAAAGGACATCGTCCTGAAAATAACAATTCACTAAAGACATGCTACTGAAAATAACAATTCACTTAAGAACATGCTCCTGAAAATAACAATTACCTCAAGGAGATCGTCCTGAAAATAACAATTCACTAAAGGACATGCTCCTGAAAATAACAATTCACTCAAGGAGATCGTCCTGAAAATAACAATTCACTAAAGGACATGCTCCTGAAAATAACAATTCACTAAAGGACATGCTACTGAAAATAACAATTCACTTAAGAACATGCTCCTGAAAATGACAATTCACTTAAGGACATGCTCCTGAAAATAACAATTCACCAAAGGACATGCTACTGAAAATAACAATTCACTCAAGGACATGCTCCTGTAAATAACAATTCACCAAAGGACATCGTCCTGAAAATAACAATTCACTCAAGGACATGCTCCTGAAAATAACAATTCACTTAAGAACATGCTCCTTAAAATAACAATTACCTCAAGGACATGCTCCTGAAAATAACAATTCACTCAAGGAGATCGTCCTGAAAATAACAATTCACTAAAGGACATGCTCCTGAAAATAAAAATTCACTCAAGGACATGCTCCTGAAAATAACAATTCACTCAAGGACATGCTCCTGAAAATAACAATTCACCAAAGGACATCGTCCTGAAAATAACAATTCACTAAAGGACATGCTCTTGAAAATAAACATTCACTCAAGGAGATCGTCCTGAAAATAACAATTCACTAAAGGACATGCTCCTGAAAATAACAATTTACTTAAGAACATGCTCCTGAAAATAACAATTACCTCAAGGACATGCTCCTGAAAATAACAATTCACTCAAGGACATGCTCCTGAAAATAACAATTCACTCAAGGACATGCTCCTGAAAATAACAATTCACCAAAGGACATCGTCCTGAAAATAACAATTCACTAAAGGACATGCTACTGAAAATAACAATTCACTAAAGGACATGCTACTGAAAATAACAATTCACTAAAGGACATGCTCCTGAAAATAACAATTCACTCAAGGACATGCTCCTGAAAATAACAATTCACCAAAGGACATCGTCCTGAAAATAACAATTAACTAAAGGACATGCTACTGAAAATAACAATTCACTAAAGGACATGCTCC
Source organism: Leucoptera coffeella (assembly GCA_030578115.1). Lineage (NCBI taxonomy): Eukaryota > Metazoa > Arthropoda > Insecta > Lepidoptera > Lyonetiidae > Leucoptera > Leucoptera coffeella. The sequence continues at coordinate 196,037 of JAMBLF010000571.1, read as the reverse complement.
TGAAAATAACAATTTACTTAAGAACATGCTCCTGAAAATAACAATTACCTCAAGGACATGCTCCTGAAAATAACAATTCACTCAAGGAGATCGTCCTGAAAATAACAATTCACTAAAGGACATGCTCCTGAAAATAACAATTCACTAAAGGACATGCTACTGAAAATAACAATTCACTTAAGAACATGCTCCTGAAAATGACAATTCACTTAAGGACATGCTCCTGAAAATAACAATTCACCAAAGGACATGCTACTGAAAATAACAATTCACTAAAGGACATGCTCCTGAAAATAAAAATTCACTCAAGGACATGCTCCTGAAAATAACAATTCACTCAAGGACATGCTCCTGTAAATAACAATTCACCAAAGGACATCGTCCTGAAAATAACAATTCACTAAAGACATGCTACTGAAAATAACAATTCACTTAAGAACATGCTCCTGAAAATAACAATTACCTCAAGGAGATCGTCCTGAAAATAACAATTCACTAAAGGACATGCTCCTGAAAATAACAATTCACTCAAGGAGATCGTCCTGAAAATAACAATTCACTAAAGGACATGCTCCTGAAAATAACAATTCACTTAAGAACATGCTCCTTAAAATAACAATTACCTCAAGGACATGCTCCTGAAAATAACAATTCACTCAAGGAGATCGTTCTGAAAATAACAATTCACTAAAGGACATGCTCCTGAAAATAACAATTCACTTAAGAACATGCTCCTGAAAATAACAATTACCTCAAGGACATGCTCCTGAAAATAACAATTCACTAAAGGACATGCTCCTGAAAATAACAATTCACCAAAGAACTTCGTCCTGAAAATAACAATTCACTATAGGACATGCTCCTGAAAATAAACATTCACTCAAGGAGATCGTCCTGAAAATAACAATTCACTAAAGGACATGCTCCTGAAAATAACAATTTACTTAAGAACATGCTCCTGAAAATAACAATTACCTCAAGGACATGCTCCTGAAAATAACAATTCACTCAAGGACATGCTCCTGTAAATAACAATTCACCAAAGAACTTCGTCCTGAAAATAACAATTCACTAAAGGACATGCTACTGAAAATAACAATTCACTAAAGGACATGCTCTTGAAAATAAACATTCACTCAAGGAGATCGTCCTGAAAATAACAATTCACTAAAGGACATGCTCCTGAAAATAACAATTACCTCAAGGACATGCTCCTGAAAATAACATTTCACTCAAGGACATGCTCCTGAAAATAACAATTCACTCAAGGACATGCTCCTGAAAATAACAATTCACCAAAGGACATCGTCCTGAAAATAACAATTCACTAAAGGACATGCTACTGAAAATAACAATTCACTAAAGGACATGCTCCTGAAAATAAAAATTCACTCAAGGACATGCTCCTGAAAATAACAATTCACTCAAGGACATGCTCCTGTAAATAACAATTCACCAAAGGACATCGTCCTGAAAATAACAATTCACTAAAGACATGCTACTGAAAATAACAATTACCTCAAGGACATGCTCCTGAAAATAACAATTCACTCAAGGAGATCGTCCTGAAAATAACAATTCACTAAAGGACATGATCCTGAAAATAACAAGTCACTTAAGAACATGCTCCTTAAAATAACAATTCACTGTAGGACATGCTCCTGAAAATAACAATTCACTCAAGGAGATCGTCCTGAAAATAACAATTCACTCAAGGACATGCTCCTGACAATAACAATTCACTCAAGGACATGCTCCTGAAAATAACAATTCACCAAAGGACATCGTCCTGAAAATAACAATTCACTAAAGGACATGCTACTGAAAATAACAATTCACTAAAGGACATGGCTCCTGAAAATAAAAATTCACTCAAGGACATGCTCCTGTAAATAACAATTCACCAAAGGACATCGTCCTGAAAATAACAATTCACTAAAGACATGCTACTGAAAATAACAATTCACTTAAGAACATGCTCCTGAAAATAACAATTACCTCAAGGAGATCGTCCTGAAAATAACAATTCACTAAAGGACATGCTCCTGAAAATAACAATTCACTCAAGGAGATCGTCCTGAAAATAACAATTCACTAAAGGACATGCTCCTGAAAATAACAATTCACTAAAGGACATGCTACTGAAAATAACAATTCACTTAAGAACATGCTCCTGAAAATGACAATTCACTTAAGGACATGCTCCTGAAAATAACAATTCACCAAAGGACATGCTACTGAAAATAACAATTCACTCAAGGACATGCTCCTGTAAATAACAATTCACCAAAGGACATCGTCCTGAAAATAACAATTCACTCAAGGACATGCTCCTGAAAATAACAATTCACTTAAGAACATGCTCCTTAAAATAACAATTACCTCAAGGACATGCTCCTGAAAATAACAATTCACTCAAGGAGATCGTCCTGAAAATAACAATTCACTAAAGGACATGCTCCTGAAAATAAAAATTCACTCAAGGACATGCTCCTGAAAATAACAATTCACTCAAGGACATGCTCCTGAAAATAACAATTCACCAAAGGACATCGTCCTGAAAATAACAATTCACTAAAGGACATGCTCTTGAAAATAAACATTCACTCAAGGAGATCGTCCTGAAAATAACAATTCACTAAAGGACATGCTCCTGAAAATAACAATTTACTTAAGAACATGCTCCTGAAAATAACAATTACCTCAAGGACATGCTCCTGAAAATAACAATTCACTCAAGGACATGCTCCTGAAAATAACAATTCACTCAAGGACATGCTCCTGAAAATAACAATTCACCAAAGGACATCGTCCTGAAAATAACAATTCACTAAAGGACATGCTACTGAAAATAACAATTCACTAAAGGACATGCTACTGAAAATAACAATTCACTAAAGGACATGCTCCTGAAAATAACAATTCACTCAAGGACATGCTCCTGAAAATAACAATTCACCAAAGGACATCGTCCTGAAAATAACAATTAACTAAAGGACATGCTACTGAAAATAACAATTCACTAAAGGACATGCTCCTGAAAATAACAATTTACTTAAGAACATGCTCCTGAAAATAACAATTACCTCAAGGACATGCTCCTGAAAATAACAATTCACTCAAGGAGATCGTCCTGAAAATAACAATTCACTAAAGGACATGCTCCTGAAAATAACAATTCACTAAAGGACATGCTACTGAAAATAACAATTCACTTAAGAACATGCTCCTGAAAATGACAATTCACTTAAGGACATGCTCCTGAAAATAACAATTCACCAAAGGACATGCTACTGAAAATAACAATTCACTAAAGGACATGCTCCTGAAAATAAAAATTCACTCAAGGACATGCTCCTGAAAATAACAATTCACTCAAGGACATGCTCCTGTAAATAACAATTCACCAAAGGACATCGTCCTGAAAATAACAATTCACTAAAGACATGCTACTGAAAATAACAATTCACTTAAGAACATGCTCCTGAAAATAACAATTACCTCAAGGAGATCGTCCTGAAAATAACAATTCACTAAAGGACATGCTCCTGAAAATAACAATTCACTCAAGGAGATCGTCCTGAAAATAACAATTCACTAAAGGACATGCTCCTGAAAATAACAATTCACTTAAGAACATGCTCCTTAAAATAACAATTACCTCAAGGACATGCTCCTGAAAATAACAATTCACTCAAGGAGATCGTTCTGAAAATAACAATTCACTAAAGGACATGCTCCTGAAAATAACAATTCACTTAAGAACATGCTCCTGAAAATAACAATTACCTCAAGGACATGCTCCTGAAAATAACAATTCACTAAAGGACATGCTCCTGAAAATAACAATTCACCAAAGAACTTCGTCCTGAAAATAACAATTCACTATAGGACATGCTCCTGAAAATAAACATTCACTCAAGGAGATCGTCCTGAAAATAACAATTCACTAAAGGACATGCTCCTGAAAATAACAATTTACTTAAGAACATGCTCCTGAAAATAACAATTACCTCAAGGACATGCTCCTGAAAATAACAATTCACTCAAGGACATGCTCCTGTAAATAACAATTCACCAAAGAACTTCGTCCTGAAAATAACAATTCACTAAAGGACATGCTACTGAAAATAACAATTCACTAAAGGACATGCTCTTGAAAATAAACATTCACTCAAGGAGATCGTCCTGAAAATAACAATTCACTAAAGGACATGCTCCTGAAAATAACAATTACCTCAAGGACATGCTCCTGAAAATAACATTTCACTCAAGGACATGCTCCTGAAAATAACAATTCACTCAAGGACATGCTCCTGAAAATAACAATTCACCAAAGGACATCGTCCTGAAAATAACAATTCACTAAAGGACATGCTACTGAAAATAACAATTCACTAAAGGACATGCTCCTGAAAATAAAAATTCACTCAAGGACATGCTCCTGAAAATAACAATTCACTCAAGGACATGCTCCTGTAAATAACAATTCACCAAAGGACATCGTCCTGAAAATAACAATTCACTAAAGACATGCTACTGAAAATAACAATTACCTCAAGGACATGCTCCTGAAAATAACAATTCACTCAAGGAGATCGTCCTGAAAATAACAATTCACTAAAGGACATGCTCCTGAAAATAACAATTCACTTAAGAACATGCTCCTGAAAATAACAATTACCTCAAGGACATGCTCCTGAAAATAACAATTCACTAAAGGACATGCTCCTGAAAATAACAATTCACCAAAGAACTTCGTCCTGAAAATAACAATTCACTAAAGGACATGCTCCTGAAAATAACAATTTACTTAAGAACATGCTCCTGAAAAAAACAATTACCTCAAGGACATGCTCCTGAAAATAACAATTCACTCAAGGACATGCTCCTGAAAATAACAATTCACTCAAGGACATGCTCCTGAAAATAACAATTCACCAAAGGACATCGTCCTGAAAATAACAATTCACTCAAGGAGATCGTCCTGAAAATAACAATTCACTAAAGGACATGCTCCTGAAAATAACAATTCACTCAAGGAGATCGTCCTGAAAATAACAATTCACTAAAGGACATGCTCCTGAAAATAACAATTCACTTAAGAACATGCTCCTGAAAATAACAATTACCTCAAGGACATGCTCCTGAAAATAACAATTCACTCAAGGAGATCGTCCTGAAAATAACAATTCACTAAAGGACATGCTCCTGAAAATAACAATTCACTTAAGAACATGCTCCTTAAAATAACAATTACCTCAAGGACATGCTCCTGAAAATAACAATTCACTCAAGGAGATCGTCCTGAAAATAACAATTCACTAAAGGACATGCTCCTGAAAATAACAATTCACTTAAGAACATGCTCCTGAAAATAACAATTACCTCAAGGACATGCTCCTGAAAATAACAATTCACTAAAGGACATATTCCTGAAAATAACAATTCCCCAAAGAACTTCGTCCTGAAAATAACAATTCACTAAAGGACATGCTCCTGAAAATAACAATTTACTTAAGAACATGCTCCTGAAAATAACAATTACCTCAAGGACATGCTCCTGAAAATAACAATTCACTCAAGGACATGCTCCTGAAAATAACAATTCACCAAAGGACATCGTCCTAAAAATAACAATTAACTAAAGGACATGCTACTGAAAATAACAATTTACTTAAGAACATGCTCCTGAAAATAACAATTACCTCAAGGACATGCTCCTGAAAATAACAATTCACTCAAGGACATGCTCCTGAAAATAACAATTCACTCAAGGACATGCTCCTGAAAATAACAATTCACCAAAGGACATCGTCCTGAAAATAACAATTCACTAAAGGACATGTTACTGAAAATAACAATTCACTAAAGGACATGCTACTGAAAATAACAATTCACTAAAGGACATGCTCCTGAAAATAAAAATTCACTCAAGGACATGCTCCTGAAAATAACAATTCACCAAAGGACATCGTCCTAAAAATAACAATTAACTAAAGGACATGCTACTGAAAATAACAATTCACTAAAGGACATGCTCCTGAAAATAAAAATTCACTCAAGGAGATCGTCCTGAAAATATCAATTCACTCAAGGACATGCTCCTGAAAATAACAATTCACTCAAGGAGATCGTCCTGAAAATAACAATTCACTAAAGGACATGCTCTTGAAAATAAACATTCACTCAAGGAGATCGTCCTGAAAATAACAATTCACTAAAGGACATGCTCCTGAAAATAACAATTTACTTAAGAACATGCTCCTGAAAAAAACAATTACCTCAAGGACATGCTCCTGAAAATAACAATTCACTCAAGGACATGCTCCTGAAAATAACAATTCACTCAAGGACATGCTCCTGAAAATAACAATTCACCAAAGGACATCGTCCTGAAAATAACAATTCACTAAAGGACATGCTACTGAAAATAACAATTCACTAAAGGACATGCTCCTGAAAATAACAATTCACTAAAGGACATGCTCCTGAAAATAACAATTCACCAAAGAACTTCGTCCTGAAAATAACAATTCACTATAGGACATGCTCTTGAAAATAAACATTCACTCAAGGAGATCGTCCTGAAAATAACAATTCACTAAAGGACATGCTCCTGAAAATAACAATTTACTTAAGAACATGCTCCTGAAAAAAACAATTACCTCAAGGACATGCTCCTGAAAATAACAATTCACTCAAGGACATGCTCCTGAAAATAACAATTCACTCAAGGACATGCTCCTGTAAATAACAATTCACCAAAGGACATCGTCCTGAAAATAACAATTCACCAAAGGACATCGTCCTGAAAATAACAATTCACTAAAGACATGCTACTGAAAATAACAATTCACTTAAGAACATGCTCCTGAAAATAACAATTCACTCAAGGAGATCGTCCTGAAAATAACAATTCACTAAAGGACATGCTCCTGAAAATAACAATTCACTCAAGGAGATCGTCCTGAAAATAACAATTCACTAAAGGACATGCTCCTGAAAATAACAATTCACTTAAGAACATGCTCCTTAAAATAACAATTCACTCAAGGAGATCGTCCTGAAAATAACAATTCACTAAAGGACATGCTCCTGAAAATAACAATTCACTTAAGAACATGCTCCTGAAAATAACAATTACCTCAAGGACATGCTCCTGAAAATAACAATTCACTAAAGGACATGCTCCTGAAAATAACAATTCCCCAAAGAACTTCGTCCTGAAAATAACAATTCACTAAAGGAAATGCTCTTGAAAATAAACATTCACTCAAGGAGATCGTCCTGAAAATAACAATTCACTAAAGGACATGCTCCTGAAAATAACAATTTACTTAAGAACATGCTCCTGAAAATAACAATTACCTCAAGGACATGCTCCTGAAAATAACAATTCACTCAAGGACATGCTCCTGAAAATAACAATTCACTCAAGGACATGCTCCTGAAAATAACAATTCACCAAAGGACATCGTCCTGAAAATAACAATTCACTAAAGGACATGCTACTGAAAATAACAATTCACTAAAGGACATGCTACTGAAAATAACAATTCACTAAAGGACATGCTCCTGAAAATAACAATTCACTCAAGGACATGCTCCTGTAAATAACAATTCACCAAAGGACATCGTCCTGAAAATAACAATTCACTAAAGACATGCTACTGAAAATAACAATTCACTTAAGAACATGCTCCTGAAAATAACAATTACCTCAAGGACATGCTCCTGAAAATAACAATTCACTAAAGGACATGCTCCTGAAAATAACAATTCACCAAAGAACTTCGTCCTGAAAATAACAATTCATTATAGGACATGCTCTTGAAAATAAACATTCACTCAAGGAGATCGTCCTGAAAATAACAATTTACTAAAGGACATGCTCCTGAAAATAACAATTCACTCAAGGAGATCGTCCTGAAAATAACAATTCACTAAAGGACATGCTCCTGAAAATAACAATTCACTTAAGAACATGCTCCTTAAAATAACAATTACCTCAAGGACATGCTCCTGAAAATAACAATTCACTCAAGGAGATCGTCCTGAAAATAACAATTCACTAAAGGACATGCTCCTGAAAATAACAATTCACTTAAGAACATGCTCCTGAAAATAACAATTACCTCAAGGACATGCTCCTGAAAATAACAATTCACCAAAGGACATCGTCCTGAAAATAACAATTCACTAAAGGACATGCTACTGAAAATAACAATTCACTAAAGGACATGCTCCTGAAAATAAAAATTCACTCAAGGACATGCTCCTGAAAATAACAATTCACTCAAGGACATGCTCCTGAAAATAACAATTCACTCAAGGACATGCTCCTGAAAATAACAATTCACTCAAGGACATGCTCCTGAAAATAACAATTCACCAAAGGACATCGTCCTGAAAATAACAATTCACTAAAGGACATGCTACTGAAAATAACAATTCACTAAAGGACATGCTCCTGAAAATAAAAATTCACTCAAGGACATGCTCCTGTAAATAACAATTCACCAAAGGACATCGTCCTGAAAATAACAATTCACTAAAGGACATGCTCCTGAAAATAACAATTCACTAAAGGACATGCTCCTGAAAATAAAAATTCACTCAAGGACATGCTCCTGTAAATAACAATTCACCAAAGGACATCGTCCTGAAAATAACAATTCACTAAAGGACATGCTACTGAAAATAACAATTCACTAAAGGACATGCTCCTGAAAATAAAAATTCACTCAAGGACATGCTCCTGAAAATAACAATTCACTCAAGGACATGCTCCTGAAAATAACAATTCACCAAAGGACATCGTCCTGAAAATAACAATTCACTAAAGGACATGCTCCTGAAAATAACAATTCACTCAAGGACATGCTCCTGTAAATAACAATTCACCAAAGGACATCGTCCTGAAAATAACAATTCACTTAAGAACATGCTCCTTAAAATAACAATTACCTCAAGGACATGCTCCTGAAAATAACAATTCACTCAAGGAGATCGTCCTGAAAATAACAATTCACTAAAGGACATGCTCCTGAAAATAACAATTCACTTAAGAACATGCTCCTGAAAATAACAATTACCTCAAGGACATGCTCCTGAAAATAACAATTCACCAAAGAACTTCGTCCTGAAAATAACAATTCACTATAGGACATGCTCTTGAAAATAAACATTCACTCAAGGAGATCGTCCTGGAAATAACAATTCACTAAAGGACATGCTCCTGAAAATAACAATTTACTTAAGAACATGCTCCTGAAAAAAACAATTACCTCAAGGACATGCTCCTGAAAATAACAATTCACTCAAGGACATGCTCCTGAAAATAACAATTCACTCAAGGACATGCTCCTGAAAATAACAATTCACCAAAGGACATCGTCCTGAAAATAACAATTCACTAAAGGACATGCTACTGAAAATAACAATTCACTAAAGAACATGCTCCTGAAAATAACAATTACCTCAAGGACATGCTCCTGAAAATAACAATTCACTCAAGGAGATCGTCCTGAAAATAACAATTCACTAAAGGACATGCTCCTGAAAATAACAATTCACTTAAGAACATGCTCCTGAAAATAACAATTCACTCAAGGAGATCGTCCTGAAAATAACAATTCACTAAAGGACATGCTCCTGAAAATAACAATTCACTTAAGAACATGCTCCTGAAAATAACAATTACCTCAAGGACATGCTCCTGAAAATAACAATTCACTAAAGGACATGCTCCTGAAAATAACAATTCACCAAAGAACTTCGTCCTGAAAATAACAATTCACTAAAGGACATGCTCCTGAAAATAACAATTCACTTAAGAACATGCTCCTGAAAATAACAATTACCTCAAGGACATGCTCCTGAAAATAACAATTCACTAAAGGACATGCTCCTGAAAATAACAATTCACCAAAGAACTTCGTCCTGAAAATAACAATTCACTAAAGGACATGCTCCTGAAAATAACAATTTACTTAAGAACATGCTCCTGTAAATAACAATTACCTCAAGGACATGCTCCTGAAAATAACAATTCACTCAAGGACATGCTCCTGAAAATAACAATTCACTCAAGGACATGCTCCTGAAAATAACAATTCACCAAAGGACATCGTCCTGAAAATAACAATTCACTAAAGGACATGCTACTGAAAATAACAATTCACTAAAGGACATGCTCCTGAAAATAACAATTACCTCAAGGACATGCTCCTGAAAATAACAATTCACTCAAGGACATGCTCCTGTAAATAACAATTCACACAAGGACATAATCATGAAAATAACAATTCACACAAGGACATAATCATGAAAATAACAATTTACTAAAGGACTTGCTCCTGAAAATAACAATTCACTCAAGGACTTGCTCCTGAAAATAACAATTCACACAAGGACATGCTCCTGAAAATAACAATTCACACAAGGACATAATCATGAAAATAACAATTTACTAAAGGACCTGCTCCTGAAAATAACAATTCACACAAGGACATAATCATGAAAATAACAATTCACCAAAGGACATGGTGCTGAAAATGACAATTTACCAAAGGACATGGTGCTGAAAATAATAATTCATCAAAGGACATGGTCCTGAAAATAACAATTTACCAAAGGACCTGCTCCTGAAAATAACAATTCACCAAAGGACATGGTCCTGAAAATATCAATTCACCAAAGGACATGCTCCTGAAAATAACAATTTACCAAAGGACATGGTGCTGAAAATAATAATTCATCAAAGGACATGGTCCTGAAAATAACAATTCACCAAAGGACCTGCTCCTGAAAATAACAATTCACCAAAGGACATGGTGCTGAAAATGACAATTTACCTAAGGACATGCTCCTGAAAATAACAATTTACCAAAGGACATGGTGCTGAAAATAATAATTCATCAAAGGACATGGTCCTGAAAATGACAATTCACCTAAGGACATGGTCCTGAAAATAACAATTCACCAAAGGACATGGTCCTGAAAATGAAAATTCACCTAAGAACATGGTCCTGAAAATAACATCTTTCTCAAGGACATTTCCTGAAAATAACAATTCACCTAAGGTTATGGTCCTGAAAATAACAATTTTCTCAAGGACATGCTCCTGAATATATTTTTTCACTTAATGAGATCGTCCTGAATTAACAATTCACTCACGGACATGGTCATGAAAATATTAATTCGCTATTTTCTTCAGTAAATAATTATGATTCACATGATTAACCATAACGAGATTATATACTTTTAAATCCTTCTATATGTTTCATTCAATTATATTTTATTCACTTCGCCCTATCACCAGCGTGACAGTTTTGTTTACGAGATTTTTAAGCCACGACTGTTAAATACGTATGAACAAAAAACTGCCACATTACAAATCTTTATGACAGAAGTCTGTCTGGTTCGCTAGTATTATCATATTCCAGCCCATTCAAGTTCCAGACCATCTGTGAAGCAAGAGATTTAGCAGTAATCCAGATTAAAAGAATTCAGTATCTGTGCTCAGCCAGGTTCATTTATCTGGATAACTGTTTATATCTGGAGCTAGTAAGCTAAATTGCCTGGATTCTATGGAATGAGCTCTGTAGAGGAAGCTTTTCTATTTATAACCACTATTGTGTTTTAGTTTAATGTTATACATACATATAAATATAAATACACGTCCTTTAATCTCTTTCGTGGTAGAGATGTAATAAAGATAAAAATTTCTGCCTCGGAGATATAATACTTCTTAAGCCACTTCTAATTAGAATATTAGAAATGTCATAATGGAACGTTGACAGGTTGCTAGCCCGTCACCCATTAGATTTTATTTACCCCTAGTCCCTTAGTCGCCTCCTACGATATACCGGGAAGAACGGCAGTTATTTCAATTTTTGACCTCCCAGAGTGGACATTTTTAAGCATTCTAGTTACAAAATAATGAGACAATAAAGTTTCGAATTTTGTGTCTGCTAAAGAAAACTTGTGTTGAACTTTGATACACAATATGACGGTATTATTACAAATTAAAACAAGCGCAAACAACTTAAGTTCCCCGTTGGAATAAATTGCAACTCCAATGGCGGGCCATCGTTCCGGGTCCGGTTGCATTAACCGGAAAACGGAAGCGGCCATTGCATAAACTACCAAGGAACAGTTTTATTGTTTGCGCCACACAATTTGTGTAAATGGAATGTAATTTGGTGGGGTTCGGCCGTGTTTCAACCGCCCGGAACTTTCGAGGGATTCTTGCTAAGATCTGAGGATACATATAGAGTAGAACTTTTAATGTACTTAAGTTCCTTTATGATGAAAAAAAATAGCTTTCATTTTAATGAAACATACATTTACTTTCAAATATTATATTTAAGTTATGACGCACAATACCAGTACTAGTATTATATTATCTGTGCCAGTACTTTATAACACTATCCATGTGAAAATTCGCCTAATATTTACAATAGGCAATAGTTACAACACTAACATGGCAACTTAAAGCAGCATCTTTGGTTTCATGTATTTGGTTAAAATTGGGTTCGTACCGCATTACATCATTTACTTTATAGTTTTGGAGATAGACACGTAAAATTTTGACTATGTCGCAAATAATGTTTTGTGTTCTCATACTATTTTATTTGTTCAGCTTTTATTACTTATTTCTTATGTTATTTACTAATCTCAACAACAATGATAATTCGTTAAACTTAATATAATATTTCATAAGCAGCAAGTAAAGCTACTAAATTCAAATTCAGAAAGCGCAAAACAAATAGTAATAAATATAAAAACATACTTGCAATAAAGTTTAGTAAAAAGCACTCTGAGTTTGTTACGAATTTCATACTACGCAATGAGAGTAGATGGAATAGAACGAAGGTGAAACTCAAACAGAAGCTCTCGTTTGATCTACGAACTTTTTGAATTAAAGTCGGGAACACACTGTTATATGGAATGAAGGAAGAAGGGAAGAGGTGCCAGCCTTTTTCATAGATAGGATACTTAATAATAATAATCATAACCTTTATTCACAAAAACACATTAACATACACATACAGGAAATTAAAAAAAGAGAAAGAGAAAAAGAGTTTATAAGTAAATCATTAAATCCTACATATGCATGTCATTGCCCAGTGAAATGGTCCCAGCTCAGCATATATACAATGATTGAAGTACAATCACTGCGCTGATCATACGCTAGAACCCTGAGGGAAGATACTTCTGGAAGATTTGTTTACGTGTACGTAAAACTTTAGTTGTTAGTAATTATCAGCTTCTTTTCATTAAATTTGACATAAATTCGGAATAAAACTGGCTCATATATATATAGTTTGAAAATTAATTTTATCATGTTATTAAACAAATATTTATTATTAGAACAACTGATGAATATATCAAAATAGTTATGATCAGTAAATGTGATTTCGTAAACGATGTCTATAGTATTAGTTATTGTTATTTGAATTTTTTGGAATTTGTTTATATGAGTTACTCCAATACTATGAATAACATAATTAATATACGTTTCACTACTTTTACTTCTCACAATCACTTTTTTATTATGGCGCGTTTTTATGGTAGTCAGAGGCTCGATTGGCCATCTTGGATTTGTTGAAGGCTGCGTTTCACTTAATAGGCAACATCCAACGTTTTAAGCAGTTATCCATATCGACGTATACAGGCATAACCTACCCCGAGGAATAGGCAGGTTTCGTCACGATGTTTTCCCTCACCTTTCGCAACTGTAAATTATGTACGTACATGTAACACATTTTTAAATTATTAAATTACTGTGAATAACAATTCACTAAAGGACATGCTACTGAAAATAACAATTCACTAAAGGACATGCTACTGAAAATAACAATTCACTAAAGGACATGCTCCTGAAAATAACAATTCACTCAAGGACATGCTCCTGTAAATAACAATTCACCAAAGGACATCGTCCTGAAAATAACAATTCACTAAAGACATGCTACTGAAAATAACAATTCACTTAAGAACATGCTCCTGAAAATAACAATTACCTCAAGGACATGCTCCTGAAAATAACAATTCACTAAAGGACATGCTCCTGAAAATAACAATTCACCAAAGAACTTCGTCCTGAAAATAACAATTCATTATAGGACATGCTCTTGAAAATAAACATTCACTCAAGGAGATCGTCCTGAAAATAACAATTCACTAAAGGACATGCTCCTGAAAATAACAATTCACTCAAGGAGATCGTCCTGAAAATAACAATTCACTAAAGGACATGCTCCTGAAAATAACAATTCACTTAAGAACATGCTCCTTAAAATAACAATTACCTCAAGGACATGCTCCTGAAAATAACAATTCACTCAAGGAGATCGTCCTGAAAATAACAATTCACTAAAGGACATGCTCCTGAAAATAACAATTCACTTAAGAACATGCTCCTGAAAATAACAATTACCTCAAGGACATGCTCCTGAAAATAACAATTCACCAAAGGACATCGTCCTGAAAATAACAATTCACTAAAGGACATGCTACTGAAAATAACAATTCACTAAAGGACATGCTCCTGAAAATAACAATTCACTCAAGGACATGCTCCTGAAAATAACAATTCACTCAAGGACATGCTCCTGAAAATAACAATTCACTCAAGGACATGCTCCTGAAAATAACAATTCACTCAAGGACATGCTCCTGAAAATAACAATTCACCAAAGGACATCGTCCTGAAAATAACAATTCACTAAAGGACATGCTACTGAAAATAACAATTCACTAAAGGACATGCTCCTGAAAATAAAAATTCACTCAAGGACATGCTCCTGTAAATAACAATTCACCAAAGGACATCGTCCTGAAAATAACAATTCACTAAAGGACATGCTCCTGAAAATAACAATTCACTAAAGGACATGCTCCTGAAAATAAAAATTCACTCAAGGACATGCTCCTGTAAATAACAATTCACCAAAGGACATCGTCCTGAAAATAACAATTCACTAAAGGACATGCTACTGAAAATAACAATTCACTAAAGGACATGCTCCTGAAAATAAAAATTCACTCAAGGACATGCTCCTGAAAATAACAATTCACTCAAGGACATGCTCCTGAAAATAACAATTCACCAAAGGACATCGTCCTGAAAATAACAATTCACTAAAGGACATGCTCCTGAAAATAACAATTCACTCAAGGACATGCTCCTGTAAATAACAATTCACCAAAGGACATCGTCCTGAAAATAACAATTCACTTAAGAACATGCTCCTTAAAATAACAATTACCTCAAGGACATGCTCCTGAAAATAACAATTCACTCAAGGAGATCGTCCTGAAAATAACAATTCACTAAAGGACATGCTCCTGAAAATAACAATTCACTTAAGAACATGCTCCTGAAAATAACAATTACCTCAAGGACATGCTCCTGAAAATAACAATTCACCAAAGAACTTCGTCCTGAAAATAACAATTCACTATAGGACATGCTCTTGAAAATAAACATTCACTCAAGGAGATCGTCCTGGAAATAACAATTCACTAAAGGACATGCTCCTGAAAATAACAATTTACTTAAGAACATGCTCCTGAAAAAAACAATTACCTCAAGGACATGCTCCTGAAAATAACAATTCACTCAAGGACATGCTCCTGAAAATAACAATTCACTCAAGGACATGCTCCTGAAAATAACAATTCACCAAAGGACATCGTCCTGAAAATAACAATTCACTAAAGGACATGCTACTGAAAATAACAATTCACTAAAGGACATGCTCCTGAAAATAACAATTACCTCAAGGACATGCTCCTGAAAATAACAATTCACTCAAGGACATGCTCCTGTAAATAACAATTCACACAAGGACATAATCATGAAAATAACAATTCACACAAGGACATAATCATGAAAATAACAATTTACTAAAGGACTTGCTCCTGAAAATAACAATTCACTCAAGGACTTGCTCCTGAAAATAACAATTCACACAAGGACATGCTCCTGAAAATAACAATTCACACAAGGACATAATCATGAAAATAACAATTTACTAAAGGACCTGCTCCTGAAAATAACAATTCACACAAGGACATAATCATGAAAATAACAATTCACCAAAGGACATGGTGCTGAAAATGACAATTTACCAAAGGACATGGTGCTGAAAATAATAATTCATCAAAGGACATGGTCCTGAAAATAACAATTTACCAAAGGACCTGCTCCTGAAAATAACAATTCACCAAAGGACATGGTCCTGAAAATATCAATTCACCAAAGGACATGCTCCTGAAAATAACAATTTACCAAAGGACATGGTGCTGAAAATAATAATTCATCAAAGGACATGGTCCTGAAAATAACAATTCACCAAAGGACCTGCTCCTGAAAATAACAATTCACCAAAGGACATGGTGCTGAAAATGACAATTTACCTAAGGACATGCTCCTGAAAATAACAATTTACCAAAGGACATGGTGCTGAAAATAATAATTCATCAAAGGACATGGTCCTGAAAATGACAATTCACCTAAGGACATGGTCCTGAAAATAACAATTCACCAAAGGACATGGTCCTGAAAATGAAAATTCACCTAAGAACATGGTCCTGAAAATAACATCTTTCTCAAGGACATTTCCTGAAAATAACAATTCACCTAAGGTTATGGTCCTGAAAATAACAATTTTCTCAAGGACATGCTCCTGAATATATTTTTTCACTTAATGAGATCGTCCTGAATTAACAATTCACTCACGGACATGGTCATGAAAATATTAATTCGCTATTTTCTTCAGTAAATAATTATGATTCACATGATTAACCATAACGAGATTATATACTTTTAAATCCTTCTATATGTTTCATTCAATTATATTTTATTCACTTCGCCCTATCACCAGCGTGACAGTTTTGTTTACGAGATTTTTAAGCCACGACTGTTAAATACGTATGAACAAAAAACTGCCACATTACAAATCTTTATGACAGAAGTCTGTCTGGTTCGCTAGTATTATCATATTCCAGCCCATTCAAGTTCCAGACCATCTGTGAAGCAAGAGATTTAGCAGTAATCCAGATTAAAAGAATTCAGTATCTGTGCTCAGCCAGGTTCATTTATCTGGATAACTGTTTATATCTGGAGCTAGTAAGCTAAATTGCCTGGATTCTATGGAATGAGCTCTGTAGAGGAAGCTTTTCTATTTATAACCACTATTGTGTTTTAGTTTAATGTTATACATACATATAAATATAAATACACGTCCTTTAATCTCTTTCGTGGTAGAGATGTAATAAAGATAAAAATTTCTGCCTCGGAGATATAATACTTCTTAAGCCACTTCTAATTAGAATATTAGAAATGTCATAATGGAACGTTGACAGGTTGCTAGCCCGTCACCCATTAGATTTTATTTACCCCTAGTCCCTTAGTCGCCTCCTACGATATACCGGGAAGAACGGCAGTTATTTCAATTTTTGACCTCCCAGAGTGGACATTTTTAAGCATTCTAGTTACAAAATAATGAGACAATAAAGTTTCGAATTTTGTGTCTGCTAAAGAAAACTTGTGTTGAACTTTGATACACAATATGACGGTATTATTACAAATTAAAACAAGCGCAAACAACTTAAGTTCCCCGTTGGAATAAATTGCAACTCCAATGGCGGGCCATCGTTCCGGGTCCGGTTGCATTAACCGGAAAACGGAAGCGGCCATTGCATAAACTACCAAGGAACAGTTTTATTGTTTGCGCCACACAATTTGTGTAAATGGAATGTAATTTGGTGGGGTTCGGCTGTGTTTCAACCGCCCGGAACTTTCGAGGGATTCTTGCTAAGATCTGAGGATACATATAGAGTAGAACTTTTAATGTACTTAAGTTCCTTTATGATGAAAAAAAATAGCTTTCATTTTAATGAAACATACATTTACTTTCAAATATTATATTTAAGTTATGACGCACAATACCAGTACTTTATAACACTATCCATGTGAAAATTCGCAATAGTTACAACACTAACATGGCAACTTAAAGCAGCATCTTTGGTTTCATGTATTTGGTTAAAATTGGGTTCGTACCGCATTACATCATTTACTTTATAGTTTTGGAGATAGACACGTAAAATTTTGACTATGTCGCAAATAATGTTTTGTGTTCTCATACTATTTTATTTGTTCAGCTTTTATTACTTATTTCTTATGTTATTTACTAATCTCAACAACAATGATAATTCGTTAAACTTAATATAATATTTCATAAGCAGCAAGTAAAGCTACTAAATTCAAATTCAGAAAGCGCAAAACAAATAGTAATAAATATAAAAACATACTTGCAATAAAGTTTAGTAAAAAGCACTCTGAGTTTGTTACGAATTTCATACTACGCAATGAGAGTAGATGGAATAGAACGAAGGTGAAACTCAAACAGAAGCTCTCGTTTGATCTACGAACTTTTTGAATTAAAGTCGGGAACACACTGTTATATGGAATGAAGGAAGAAGGGAAGAGGTGCCAGCCTTTTTCATAGATAGGATACTTAATAATAATAATCATAACCTTTATTCACAAAAACACATTAACATACACATACAGGAAATTAAAAAAAGAGAAAGAGAAAAAGAGTTTATAAGTAAATCATTAAATCCTACATATGCATGTCATTGCCCAGTGAAATGGTCCCAGCTCAGCATATATACAATGATTGAAGTACAATCACTGCGCTGATCATACGCTAGAACCCTGAGGGAAGATACTTCTGGAAGATTTGTTTACGTGTACGTAAAACTTTAGTTGTTAGTAATTATCAGCTTCTTTTCATTAAATTTGACATAAATTCGGAATAAAACTGGCTCATATATATATAGTTTGAAAATTAATTTTATCATGTTATTAAACAAATATTTATTATTAGAACAACTGATGAATATATCAAAATAGTTATGATCAGTAAATGTGATTTCGTAAACGATGTCTATAGTATTAGTTATTGTTATTTGAATTTTTTGGAATTTGTTTATATGAGTTACTCCAATACTATGAATAACATAATTAATATACGTTTCACTACTTTTACTTCTCACAATCACTTTTTTATTATGGCGCGTTTTTATGGTAGTCAGAGGCTCGATTGGCCATCTTGGATTTGTTGAAGGCTGCGTTTCACTTAATAGGCAACATCCAACGTTTTAAGCAGTTATCCATATCGACGTATACAGGCATAACCTACCCCGAGGAATAGGCAGGTTTCGTCACGATGTTTTCCCTCACCTTTCGCAACTGTAAATTATGTACGTACATGTAACACATTTTTAAATTATTAAATTACTGTGAATATGAGTATTTTTTCTATACTATCTTCTCACCCCTCAAATTTACAATATTTATTACAACTGAATGTAACAATATGTATTTACATCTGCCCTTAACAGTACAAAAACTGACCCAGAACTAATGACAGTTTCAATTCAACTGCTATTTATAGAGGGTGTCCTATTAATCAGAGCGTTTCGCGACGCGGATATTAAAGCCATTTGTCAGTCCCGTGTTTTGTCAGTGGGCGGCGAAAGCGTCACATCCTGTATTGGGGGTTGCTAGGCCGTGCACTAGATTTGGAATTCATTGGAATTATGCACTAATGTACATGTGAATAGAGACGTAAATATAAAAAAAATAATTCATTCATTTTTGTTGCGTAGCTCATTAATTAGGCGTAGCTCAGTAATTCAACATAGCTCAGTAATTCAGCGTAGCTCAGTTGTTTGGTTCTTGATTCTGTATTAGTGGGTATAAGGTAAAAATCCCGCTTGAGCATGTACTAATAGAAATGAAGTGTAATGAATTTCTGTACATTTTCGGGATAAAAATACATTGTGAGGAAACCGACCTGTTCTCGAACAGGTAATTAGTAAGTGCTTTTAAATGGCGACACGGATTACCACCTGTCACATTGAGTACTGATTATCTAGTGCACGCATTGTCAAGGTGGCCATATAATTTCTACTTGCGATTGCGGAGATGGAAACCTGAATCTCTGAAAACCCGGCAAGGGTTGATGGTCGTAAACGTGTTTGGCTTTTGTTTTGATGCTGGAATGTTGTAAAAGATTTATACGTCTTTTTTACTGCCATTCCAAAGCTGTTCATAATGAGAGAAGTTCAATAAATAAAATGTAATGTAATAAATAAATAAAAATGTAAATAATAAGAAAAAAACTAATAATAAATACAAATAAAAAATGCCCAGAGATTATTTATTGTTAACTAAAATTACATGCAGCATTGATGGATGACATTATGGATACATGTAAATGTGTCTATCCAATTTTATTTTTATTATTTTCATTCGAATTTGTTCTAATAAATTTACTTCATGTAAAATATTTAGCCCTCAAGTATTGATATCTATTATACCTACTTGTACTATCAAAAACAATATTTTAATCCTAGGTCAGGCTCTCATTGTTTAAATGAACTTTTTACTAGAATCTGTATGGTTGTAGGTCGTAATAAAAAAAAGTTTTCCCCCAAAAACCGTCATTACCAACCTCTCTTTTTCATTAAGCCTCCGCGGCGGTACTCATAACATTTTATCACACTTTTTGTGTTGGAAACTTCTGGCTGTTAACTGCGTAAACAAAGTTTTTCTAGAATCCATTTCTTAAAAATAATATTTATAAAAAGCATTTGTTTACAGCCCCATAAACATGCACAATAATAAAAGTTCGGTTTACTTATACCGTACATACATACATACAATTCACGCCTGATTCCCTGTAGAGGAGTAGGCAGAGATCACGGATCCTCATTCGTCCCGATCCTGACAGACCACTTTCGCTACATTGACACTCAGTACGTCCTCATACACACTCGGCGGTTATAGGTACTTCTAACGTCACGCTATTTTAATATGGATAAAAAAAGGACAACAGGAGTCAATCTGCTATCATTCATCTACATATCATGTCTAAACCATCAAAGCGTACCTTTTTTAATTTAAGTCACTACATCTTCTTTTAAACCGCAACTGTAACAGTTTATTGATATGGCTTGTGTATGTTATTGCCGCAGTAAAACAAGATACTCGTACGTTATGAAATAATAGAGAGTTTACTTAAAGAACTATACATTATAAGCGATTCTATAATTTTATTCATTTTCATTTAGTTTTATATATATATATTTATTAAGTTTTTCTTTTATGTTTTAATTTGTACAAATTTAGTTTTATGAATAAGTAAGTAATTTCTAGAACATTATTATCCTATCATATTTACAATAGTTTTTTTTAAATTAGGTTAGGTAAGTGCCTTCTCCTATAAGAAACATATCGTTTATAGCGACCAGTCGTTGTCGTCACTTGTAAGGTACTTATTAAGTGTTAACAACTTGATGCCTAGTGTCCAATGGCCCTGCTAATTGTTAGTTGGTCAGTCTAGTAAGTCCTTATAGGTATAGAAAGTTATATAGTATACAATTCAATACCCTTATCGCTTGCGGGGTTAACAGAAGTTTGGTGTCCATCTCTGCAACTATGGTGAGGAAAAACTACCTATTTCTCGGCACGGGTAATAAACAGGTGCTTGTACGATACGATTTTTCATCTATCGCATAAAGTGTGTCTATCTGGTTAACACGTGGGTTCGAGGTGGCCATAGAATAACTCGAAATTGAATCTCTGACTACCCCGCTAAGGTCAATGGTCGTAAACGCTTTTGTATTTTGTCTTCTATGTAACTTTTAAACTATAATAACATATCGATAAACATGAGTTTTATCTTTTAAAACACAGCAGAAATACTGTTTCATAATAATTCCTACTAGAGCCATCTACAGTTGTTTCACGAACACTTCTGAGCTCTTATGTCATTCGCACAAGTTTTCGAGAGTAACCGGAACATTGGCAATTGGTTCAAGTATTTCCACCTGGATTCCAAGAATAGAATATGTTCAATCTATTGAGCGATGTAATAGCAACTTGTCACGACATACTGAAGATCAACATGGTGATTATTGAGATTGTGTTTGTAAAGGTTAGGAAACCATGAGAAAGTATGTATGTGATGTAGGGGATATTAAGAATAAAAGTTCATTTAAGTTACAAAATGAATCTGATATATGAATCGCAGATAATTGATGCAAAGAGACAAAGTGAGTGTACATACATATATTACAATAACGTTAGCGTTTATATAAACGTGCCTTCGAAACTTCGGAGATGGGCATTCAAGCCTCTGACTGCCCCGTCATAGTAAAAAAGGGAGTGTGTATACACAAGTTGTGAAGCGTATGTATGTATGTATAACATATAACTCAGAATATTGAGATTCGTGTAGAAAAATGATAGATTGCCAATGATATTTTCAATCAAAGAATTGAATTGACTCATAAACATGCATGAGAATCGTTCGATTTCGATCCATTCTTTTCGGTCGTTATCGTGAAAGGAATGAATATAGAAGTATCTGTATTTATGTAAGTATGATTGCTATGTATGAATAGTAATAAATAACTATATAATTGAGTGTAATAATTTAGTATATATAAACTTATACGCTAGTAAAAAATCCCTTCAGAATAGAGAATAAATTAGCCTGTTTAAATGTAAATATTTTATATCTTTGCCTAAACAGACAATATGTAATGAGTAAACCCTTGATTCTTTTCACCCCTCTCAATTTCAAAACCTTATGTTCTGTCCCACCTTTTAAAGATTACAAACTTGAGCATAAGGAACAGTTACGTGCCCAAAGAAGATGCAATACGTAACAAAAGTCGTAATAAAATACGTCATTGCTCAATCAAAGGAAAGCTACTGAAAGCGGCGATAACGAAAAACGATAAATTTCACTCTTGACGATAGAGGTCGCTACACAGATTTTTAAGCAATGTTTTACTAATAACCTATTATATATATATATAGATTTTTTATGTATTCAGTATATTATTTTAATAGCCGACTTAGCCGCAAGGTGTAAGGCTTTAAATAAAGATTTAATAAAAATAATATATTATTTATTCTTTATTTATTTAGTCTTATTATTTATATTTTCATATAAATATTTAATAAATAGTTAATTATACAATGTATGAAAAATTAATTATATTATTTATTAAGGTTTCAATCATTCTCTAAGAATTAAAATGTTATCCAAGCTGTGTGCCCAATATATTTGTATAATTAGTACCTATGTTTAGTTACTAACAAACACACACACACACGTATATATATACGTGTATGTGTATGTTTGTTAGTAACTAAACATATACATTTTCGCCCTTTAATCTCTTTCAGTGCTTACAGAACCTTGGAGATTTAATACATCTTTGGTCATATTTTGGCCTAACATGCCTTTATGTCATATGGAGCATTGGTGACAGGTTGCTAACCTATCGTCTAATATATATGGCCTATCGTCCATCAACTCTATGATATGAACGGCAGCTAGTCAGTGCACTTCGAGAGTATAGGAAACAAATGTGATATATATTTATTCTATTATTATTGATATTTTAATGTTCCAAATGACATCACAACCCTATGCTAAAATAGCCCTTCAGATACAACTCTGAGGTTCTGTCCACCCCGAAAGGGATTGTACGTATGTAATGTGGTAATGGAAACGGTGTGGCTAGCAAATGAAAGTCTTCTCATTGATCTTCGCACGTTTATAATCGAAATTCACAGTACAAAACTTCACAACATATCGTCTTTCACAAAATACGTCTTCGCACCTTAGCGCTTCAAGAGAGTGAGATATAACACAGAATGAGAACTAAAGGATAAACCTAATGCCTCTCTCACACTACATACTCATACTTCTTTTATAAAGGCCATCCCACATGTATGTTATTTATTCGCAAGCTGTACACCAGTCTTGGAAGTACAGTCAGCGTCAACTTTCCATGCCATTAAGGTTGTCGTAAGCCATCACAGTAAAGCAATTTATGATCGGGAACGAATTACTACGAATGTTAAATAGCACTTAGAAAACATATTTCTGAAGGCAAATTGTATTAATCTCTCAACCAAGTATTCAATACTAAAACTATGGATTTGTTTTATCATACATACACATCACGCCTGATTCCCCGTAGAGGGGTAGGCAGAGATCACGGATTCCCATTTGTCCCGATCCTGACAGAATACATCTTCTCATACACTCTCGGCGGCTATAGGTATACCTAACGTCACCTTTTTTCAATATAGCGTCTATCTGACTGTTATATGTCTTATTAGGCCGCCTATATCAGCATGAAGAATACATACATATACATTCAAATCATTTAATTTGATAATTGTAAACAGAACTTTGGGGACATTAAATTGATATTAGGATTTTAATGCTATTCGTAACATTGGTAACAGGTTGCTAGCCCACAGCCCAATAGATTCCATTTAGCCCTAGTGCTAATGTTTACGTCCTAGACTATCACTTGACAAACGGGGTTCGATTCCCGGTGGAGCCAGAGTTAAGAACTATGCTTTTCTACTGCTTTCCAGTCTGATCGTTGATTAGATATACTATATATGTATTTATCCATATATAACAATTACAAATTTCTTAAATATACGTTGACTAGTACCCTTAACACAAGTCTTAAATGTACTAAGCAAGGGGCTAGTTCAATTGGCGCAATACTGACCTACAATATTATTATTATTAATACGAATGAAGAATATCATTATAATATATTTCGAAAAATGCTAGTCTTAGATGTAAATAGAATGCCAAATATATGACTGTCTTCACGGCTAATTGTAAGTAAGACTCAAGACTGATATTTACAGCCGCTACCGGTACGGAAAAACATGGTGAAGAAACCTGCCTATCTCTCGGGATGGGTAATAGTCAGTGCCTTTATACGGCAATACGGTTCACTACTTATCATATTGGGTGCTATCTATCTAGACAACGCGGGCTTCGATTGACCCATATCTAAGTTGCCTTTGAAATTTCGGAGATGGGCACTGGAGTCTCTGACTACCCCGCCACAATAAAGAAGGGAATGGGGAATACACACAAGCGTGAAGCGTATGTATTTAAATTTCATTCAATTCGAACCCAGGACCTCTTATAAGGAGTTTTACCCACTAGGCTACAGCAGAAAACAAAACAAAAACAAAGGCATTCACGACCATTAACCCTTGCGGGGTAGTCAAAGGTTCAGGTTTTCATCTCCGCAATTGCGAAGTAACTCTATGGACACCTCGAACCCACGTGTTAACCAGATAGTCAGTGGTCAAGGTGACAGGTGGTCAGCCATGTCGCCATTTACAAGCACTTAACTATTACCTGTTTGACGAATAAGTAGGTTTCCACACGATGTTTTCCCTCACCGTATAATTCGATGCATTAAGTAAATGTGTTTTTATTACGAAAATGTACATAGAAATTCATTAAAATTCATTTCCATTGGTACTTGCTAAAGCGGGATTTGAACCCTGTAACCACTGATACAGATCCAAGCCCCAAACAACTGAGCTACGTCGAATTACTGCTACAGCTATCTATTTATATAATTTGTACAAAGCTGAGTGCTAGAAAAATAGAAGCAAAGTTAAATCTATGAAGCCACATGCTTCTACAGCCACTGCTAATATGAAACTTCCCAGTGACCCGGCTTCAAATAAGTTAAAAAGGATTACTTCACACACAAAGAGCCTTTTCAGTGAAGAGATTTCGAAATCCTTTTGTAACTACGGGAGCTTTTAATATATTACTCGCGTCTGAAGTAGGGTGGAATAGTTTAATAGTTGGTATGCAAAAATTAGGTTGATTTTCGGTGCAAATTGAGTTAAGACTTTCAGGACAAAAGTCTAATTTTTATAGTTTTAAGAGATTCGCGATTTATACTCATGATTAATAATAATTAACGGGACTAATCACGTAAGTTTTTATATAATAAAGATAACGTCGGGTTAATAATAAAGGTAACTTTATTATATAAAAACTTACGCAATAAGTCCTGTTAGTTATTCATCATTAAAGTACAGACTGTCTGCCCGTGACCATGGCTACTGCAACGTAGCCGAAACGTCGGGTTAATAAAGGTAATTTTATTATATAAAAACTTACGCGATAAGTCCCGTTAATTATTAATTACTCTAATTTTTGTACGAAATCAAATGTTAGAAAATGTATATCATATTGGAGACATTCTTCTTAAGGCGTGCGTAGCGTCAAAAACAGAAGAGCACACACACAGAACAATATACATACAAAGGTTAATGAGTGTTAGAGAAGCAAGAGAGATTTGTCAGGATCGTTCCAGGTGGCCATCGGACTCTGCTTATCCCGTTGGAGACGTAGAGGCGTGAATATATGTTTGAAAGTATGAATATCTATGAATGCATAAAAGCTCATTTGCGGTCAGGTTAGGCAAAGATTGTGTGTTAAAACTCTAAACATGCAAGGTGAAAAAAGGGGTTCCTTTAAACCCAATGGAACAGTCAATAATAATAATAATATTTAGGACATTATTACACCAATTGAACTAGCCCCTTGCTAAGTACATTTAAGACTTGTGTTAAGAGTACAAGTCAACATGTATTTACGAAATACATACCTATTATATATAGGTAAATACATATATAGCATATATAATCAACGACCAGACTGGAAAGCAGAAGAAAAGCGTAGTTCTTAACTCTGCATCCACCGGAAATCGAACCCGGGACCTGACGATCAGCGTTCAGGCGTCTAACCGATCGCGCCACGGAGGTCGTCAATAATAGTAGAATATATAGTATAATAGTAGTAATAATAATAGTAGAAATATTTCATTTATGCTAGACTAACAATTCTATTGACCACGTTTTAGGAAAACTAGGTAACATATCTCAAATGAATATTTCGTGCTTATATGTTATGTCTAAGCTACATACACATTTGAGATAACTCTAAGCACAAATGTAATGAAATGCTTTTTTATTCAACATGAGGATTAAACAAATCACTTGAAAGTAAAAAAAAAACATTTCCACAGCAAAAGTTGTCAATATAATTAGTAAATCTTAAAAAATTAAAATAAATCTAATTAAACTATTGGCATTTCGTAAATCAAAATTCTGCAGAGAAGAAATACTAAGAAACTCTGCACACATATTTCAATACAATACAACTTAATTAAATAATCCATCAGAATGAGAC
Organism: Leucoptera coffeella; assembly: GCA_030578115.1. Lineage (NCBI taxonomy): Eukaryota > Metazoa > Arthropoda > Insecta > Lepidoptera > Lyonetiidae > Leucoptera > Leucoptera coffeella. The sequence goes on along the minus strand of JAMBLF010000571.1, from coordinate 168,888 downwards.
TGCAGCCTAACCAGCAACCAAAGAATATTATGAGCAACATATTAAAGGGGCCCAATAAGTACATGCTTCGTGAGGCTGCAATCATACCAAGATGAAACGTCACATAACATCATTTAGATAAAGTCTCTAGCATCAATATCGATAGCAATTCTGCAAATGCACGTAGTTTACTAGAACTTCACATATCATATAAACTTCGTCTCCATTTCACAGAACAAGATGTTTTGATAAACAACTGAACACTGCAAGAAAAGTTTCCATAACACTTCCTACGAGATTACAGTTATGGAACGCTGTATTCGTTGGTAGAGGGAAGTTGAGTGTGTTTCTGGGTCAGAACCCGATGGAATAGACTGGGGTGGAACTTAATATAAGTTGCTAACTCCGATGAAACAAAGAAAAACAGATGGATATTAGAAAATGCGGTGATTTGTAAAGAATTGTATAACTGAACATATGGTCATCGTTTTAAGAGATTCGCGATTTATAATCATGATTAATAACTAATGGGACTTATCGCGTATGTTTTATATATATAGTCTGCCCGTGACCATGGCTGCTGCAATGCAGCCGAAACGTCGGGTTAATAAAGGTAACTTTATTATATAAAAACATACGCGATAAGTCCCGTTAGTTATTAATCATGAACATAAGTCATAGGTAAACTTAAGTCTGTTTATAAATATCTGTATTGAGAAGACAAAAGTTAATGTGATTTTAATCATTAAGTTTGCGTAATAAGTATCTGAATTTAGAGAATATTGTTCAAATAAATTAATGAAGATATAAATTTCTTTAGTTCACCCGACGTTTTGAACCAGTTGCATAGTTCTAAATCATGTCGGGAGACTAAAGGTATTTATATCTTAATTAATTTATCGTGATACGACCCTGACTGATATAGTAAATAAAATGAGTACCTATAAATCGCGAGTGTTTAAAAATAACTATAAATAATATATATAATATTTAAATAATATATAATATATTTTTAAATAATTGCGAAACAAAAACCCACTGACAGGAAATTTAGTTCAAAACCCTTAAATCTAAAGCAATTCTTGCATTTCTTAATATCAATTATTTATTTCATATTAACTTAATTATATGAAATGATTGGTTGCAGTTTCATTACTTTATCTATCTGTACAGATTTCATTAACCCTATCCTAAAAAGGGATACTTAGTCACTTCCTACAACATCCTCATCCAGCACGGATAGAAACTTGATTCCTATACCATCTCGCTTTTTGTTCCGACCCGTAATGACAGTTAGCGGCTAGTCATAATTACTATAATAACGATGGCCACTAGTTTAAAGGCAGAATTCTAGAGTCCATTAATTGCTATAGTTGATCCAACTCCTTACATTAAGTGGACGAATAGTTTTCTAACTCCGGTCCATTTGCGAATAAATTGCGGTTACGCTAATAGTTTTCATTAATATGGAATATGGGTGGTAATTAAAGGTTCAAATGTAGAAAATTATGGATGTTAAGTAGGCAAACATAAGTAAACTCTCGTATATGGGATGATCTCCTTCGTGTGATCCCGGGTTCAATTCTCGGTATAGATAATTGAAGTTTAGGCTTCCTTTCTTTTTAGAGTCTCATCGTTAAATAATTTTATATTATAAATCTTTGGGACAATATTACACCTATTGAACTAGCTCCTAGGCAAGATTATTTATCATGCTAATTGGATATTCAGTAAGATAAATCAAAGTATATTTCAGAAATATGTGCTCATTATTGATAGATACGTCCATTTAATCAACGATCAGTCTGGAACGAAAAGAAAAGCGTAATTATCTCTGCTTCCATTGGGAATTGAACCCGAAACCTCGCGACTAACGTCGTCGATTTATACATATGTATCTATAAGAAGTGCATATTAATTATCCACTGACTGAAACTAAACAGTTAGCTAAATGAATTAATCGGGTTGTTTAATGGGTGTAATATTAAAAATAAAATAGAATGATAGAATTAAAAAAGTATGATAAGGGAAAGTTGCGGTTTGAAAGAAAATGTAGCGACTAATATTGAAAAGGGCATAATTCGATGGTTTGGACTAGTTTTGCGGATGAATGTACAAAAGGAATATATGTGAGAGAAGTGGAAGGGTGGTTACGTAGCGGCTGTACTAATAAGACATGCCAGTCAGATAGACGCCATATTGGAAAAGGGTGACGGTAGAAGTACCTATCACCGTCGAGTGTGTATGAGGAGGTGTAATAGTGTCAATGAAACGAAAGTGGTCTTTAGATACTTACAGGTATTAATACAGATGACATTAATACAGGTCTTATAGTATATTATTATAATTTTATATTTTCCAGTACGTTTAGCTATTGGTATTTATAATATTTGAGTTCGTTTTTTATTTTTATTCTTTTGTTTTCAAATACATATCTATTTAATTCGGTGTCTTGCCTATTTAGAAATATAAATTTTATTGTAAACAACATATTTACAAACTAAAAGCTAATTACAAAAATTTAACTATTAATTAATGATTAATCACAAATATCTTTGAGTATATTTGAGATTAATCATGATCAGGTAAAATGGTATCCGTGAACATGAGAATGATATGTATAATATATTTGTTGGTGACAAAATAATTCGTCACCGTCAACGTAATGAATTTATTCTAAACCTTCTATAAGACCCAGACAAACTTATTATTATTATATTTCTTCCCCGAATAACTCTACATTACTCCAGTATAGCAAGATAATGTTTTAAAACTGAGAACTTTTCATCTAAATTTATAAGTTTTGGCACATCTTCGCATTATGAACGGTTATAGTCTTAAATCTAGTGCGGGCGAAGCTACTTACTCAGATGGAATGCTTCTAGCGATTAACAAGTTTTCTAGAAGATGAGAATCCACTATGTCTATTAAGGCAAAATTAGCCGACGGTTTTAATAAGAAATTTATTTCATAGTTTAAAGTTTTGTTAGTTCAAAGTTATATATTTTTATCAGGTGGCGATAAACAGTTTTTGTTAGGGCGTGCAGGTATGAATATATGTAAGCATGTTATACGTTTGTTGCTGGTTAAAGAATAATTATACTGAGGCAGCACCTTTTCACTGCATCAACGGTGTTCTTTGCATACATTTTTTTCCATGTTTGTGTTTTTGTATGTTTATGAATAAAGTTTTTTTCTTTCTTTCTTTCTTTAAATGCCATCTCATTACCGTTATAGACTAACATATTTCCTTTATTCCTTAAAGGGTTGAGTGAATCTGGCTCTTCGCCAGTCCTCGGACAACTGGTTCAAAACCAACCCCAGTTCTGGAATATTCAAGTACCGTTGCGTGAAAGCGGGCCAAGTGCTATAGTACAGTCACTGCGATGTTGTAAATGAAATGAAAATCTTTTTATTCAATATAAGGATCATAAAATCACTTATTGAAAGTAAAAAAACAATCATTTTTTATAAAAAAAGATGTCATTAATATACACTGCGAGTCCCATTGTGAGTCCCAATAAGAACTGGAACGGGAAGCCATGTCCACACAAAAATGAAACGTCATATAACATCATTTAAAAAGTCTTTCACCTTGTAGTAGTAGTTTTGATCAACGTCGCTATAGTACAAACAAAATTTCGCGCCGCTTTAGTGTTCTGTGGAATATTTTCTATACATACATATTCACGCCTCTATTACCCTAACGGGAGAGACAGAATCGATCCTCATCTTGAAGAAGAGAAATTGCTCATGACACTCATTCTGCAACATTTTATTTAAGCATTTATAAAATTCTTTCCCCCGTAATATTATCTCGGTAATGTTATCTTAAGACAAACGCGTTCACGACCATCGCAAAGTAGTCAGAGGTTCAGCTGGACATCTCCGCAATTGCGAAGGTAGTAATTCTATGGCCACCTCGAAGCACGTGTTGAGCAAATAGTCAGTACTCAATGCAATAAGGTGATAAACCATGTCACAATTCACAAGCATTAACTATTGCCTTTTTGGAGAACAGATAGGTTTCCTCACCATGTTTTCCTTCACCGTAGTATTCGGTGCATTTCGTAAATGTATTTTATTTCAAAAATGTTCATAAAAAATCATAAAACTTCATTGCCATTGGTAAATGCTCAAGCGGGATTTGAACCCTGTACCCACTGACACGCGGATTCAATTAATTAAATGTTACCTTAAGCAATGATTAAGTAATGATGACATTGATATGAAATAATATTAAAGGTTGCAATCTCAGTTTCTAATAAATTTGATTAATTTAGACTCTTAGTTAACTCTTACGAAGCGTTGGATAAAAATATAGCATTCTATTTTTAAACGTTGGCATGTCATGTTATATCACTGTATGTCCCGTGCTAGACTGGAATGAAAAGAATACAAACTAGCTGCCGTCAACGGACTAGCAACCTATCACTTATGTTTCATATGACATAACAACTCTAATATTCCTGCTAAAATGTGACTTATGCGATATTTTCGTCTCTGAGGTTCTGTCTCCCTCACATGGGATATTGAAAGGATACGCATAATACACACGCATATTTGTCGCACTACCTAAAGGGGTAGTCACACATAAACCCTTTGTCATTTTTTCCTTGTAAATAGAGCTCAGGAGTATTCTTTCGCCATGAATAATTCATGTGAATTTATCCCGCATACTACAGAAATTCATTTCATTTTGTCCCCGCTGGTACTAGTGATATGCTCGGAATTACCAGGAGTGCAGTTTTTGCTGGTAATTGAAAATTTTGCCCAACTCCCAAAGTTAGTTTGAATTGACAGATGCTGTTTGCTACATGTCGAGGTTTTGTTGAAACGTTTATTAACTCATTATGCGCATCAAATTCGTATCTAGAGCTTCGTGAATTTGCCGATGAATTTAATATTGAATTTACCACAGTGGCCACAACTGAAATGTTAATACATAAGTTAATATTATATTTATACACTAGCGACCCGCTCTGGCTTCACACGGGTATAAAATATATAGCCTGCTCCACTATTTAATGGATGTTAATATACATACATACCTTTCTCTTGAATCACTCTATCTATTAAAAAAAACTGCATCAAAATCCGTTGCGTAGTTTTAAAGATTTAAGCATACAAGTGGACATAAGGACAGAGAAAGCGACTTTGTTTTATACTATGTAGTGATAACACACAAATCACGACTATCTATCCTTGCAGGGTAGTGGATATGTAGATCAGGGCCTTAGTCCACTAAAGTTTTTTGCAAAATATCAGATCAGTAATAATGTGAAGTGAGTAGTCGATTACCTAAAGTGACATTTAGCTATTTTTTACGCCCAGTTAGACACTTTTGCCGATTTTAATGGTGAAATTTGATACTTTTGGTTATACTACCAAGTTCAGACTATTACTGTTCTGATATTAAACTGCGTTTGTGATAAAACGCATTAGTGGACTAAGGGCTCTGATTAATATACATTATATAGAACTGTGAATTAATACTGGTAATACATACACATAATCTTTACTCAATTTGGGCTTCATATAATCTCAGAAACATAATTTATTCTCGGATATCTTTACCATCGCTATTGGGTTTAAATTGAATTTATATTGAAGGTCAGGGTAGAAAAGCTAACTTTCGAGATTTCTCAGAAGCAACCTTTTCTTCTAACTACTAAGATCCTACTTACATCCTGAATTGGAAAAGGACTAATTTATCTATAGGTGTGGAATAAAATAAATAATATTGTGAAAGAATCGAGTTTTATTTCATGTTGAATACTTGTTGAAGCAGAATATTAATCAAACGTTGCAATGTTGACTATTCGGATATTAAACACATTTGTCTTCTGAATATCATCAAGAGTTGAATAACGCCACTTATTGTTGTCCTGCTATTGTTTGTGTAATGAAATCATTAATATAAACATAACTTTTTAATAAATATAAACAAACGTTCAAAGTTACACTATAACATCTCCCTACTTACTATTTAACATGAATATTCATTCGATGGGGTTGCGATATTATTTAGAACAGCTTTTTGATTGCTAGTTCATCGTCCAATAGATCCCATTTACCCTCAGTCATATAGGCCAGCTAGTTAGCATTTTTGTTACGTCCGAGAGTAACACGGGACAAGAAATCGACTTCTTGAATATACGTTATAGTACATACATACACATCACGCCTGATTCCCTGTAGAGGGGTAGGCAGAGATCACGGATCCCCATTTGTCCCGATCCTGACAGACCACTTTCGCTTCATTGACATTCATACATCTTCTCATACACTCTCGGGGGTTATAGGTACACCTAACGTCACCTTATTCAATATAGTAGTCTTGTATAACATTTTTATTATTTAATTTTTTATTGTATGATTGTTCGTCGGTACTATTGTGTCATTTAACGTATTGTGGAGTTTTCAATAAAGGATTATTATTATTATATAGCGTTTATCTGACTGTTATATGTCTTATTAGGCCGGCCCCTATGTAACCGCCCTTCCACTTCACTCATATATATATTCGTAATAGTAATTCCTAAATTCTCTTATAGCTTATAGAAAAGGTCTATCTAGTTACCCTTATTGCTATACCTGGGCCCAGTCACGTGTTGTTGTTAGAGTCCATAGACCACGTTTAGAGGGAAGCCGTTGGTGTCACGTGTCGCTGAATGCCCTAAGTGAGATTTACGGGCCTCATATTGTCTGTTCGGCGCTCTACGGTGCATAGTGATTCGTAGTATGAAATTTCGTGGTGCGGGATGCTCGTAGCTTATCGTAGAAATGAGGTTGGACTTTGTTGAAATATGTACGTAGATTGTTATGTGTAGTTTGGTAATGGTTATGAAGTTTACTGTACATGAATACCATGTTGAACTGATATCATTGAATGTTACGATTTAAAATAGTATGATAAGGGAAATTACATTTTGAAAGAAAATGTAGTGACTAAGGTTGAAAAGGGCAAGCCTCGATGGTTTGAACATGTTATGCGTATGACTGATAGAAGATTGACAAAAGGAATATCTGTGGGTAAAGTGGAGGAGTGGTTACGTAGAGACCAGACCAATAAGATATTTGACTGATAGTCAGACAGACATATTGAAAAAGGGTGACGTTAGAAGTACCTATAACCGCCGAGAGTATATGTATCGTACAATTCGTATGAGTGTCAATGAAGCGAAAGTGGTTTGTTAGGATTGGGACGCTTCTCTACAAGGAAATGGGAGTTTTGTATGTATGTATGTATTTTAATTTTGTAACATTATATTCAACTGCTAAAGTACTAGTAGTTTTAAGAGATTCACGATTTGTACTCATGATTAATAACTAACGGGACTTATCACGTAAGTTTTTATATAATAAAGATAACGTCGGGTTAATAATAAAGGTTATTTTATTATATAAAAACTTACGCCATAAATCCTGTTAGTTATTCGTCATTAAAGTACTAGTAGTGTAAAATTAATCAATAACTGTTTCTAAATCGTTCATTTAAACTTGTCTTACGTTTGCGTTGCAGAGTTTTCCCACCGTGAGACTTCATTAAGTAACTGTAGCAAGTAATACAACCTCCTTTGGAACAGTTTTGTTTCACTACGATTGTGTTCAGTATGCTATTGGTTTCGTTTAAGAAAACTCTGTAAGGAAACCTTACTGTAAATGCCTGTAAGAAATGTAAAAGTTACATGTTAATCTTTATAGTTTTATGCTTTTACATTTTTATATTAATGTTCTTATCTGTCATTATTTACGTTTTCCAAATTATGTATCGAGTAACCTCTTAAAAAAAGATGTAATGTAGTTTGACGTCCTCCGTGGCGCGATCGGTTAGACACCTGAACGCTAATCGTAAGGTTCCGGGTTCGATTCCCGGTGGAGGCAGAGTTAAGAACTACGCTCTTCTACTGCTTTCCAGTCTGGACGTTGATTATATATGCTATACAGGGTGGCGCATTCAAAACGGTCAGTATGGGAAAGTCTGAAACTATAAGAGATACGAAGATTTGTTCTTAGGAACCATGTCACCGATTTTGATAAAAAGAAAAACTGCATTCATACATTCTTTGAAAAAACAACTGTATCCAGTACGGGAATCGAACCCGGTTGCTTTGAAAAAATAAATTGGCTCTTTTCACTTTTTCTTTTTAATTATCGATTGTGTAGGTCTTAAGCTGTAAATGTCTCTATGAAACATGGTGTCGAAAATGAATAAAAGACATTGTTTTGGCATTCTTTAGTTTATCATTGAAGTTTACATACACCGTAACAATATTCAACAGACGTGTGAAATTGACTCTATGGCTGTTTGTAGTTTTGTACTTCCCGACTTGTTCCATACACCATATCATGTGGCATTGCATTAATCCTTTAAGGAGGTTTTGTTATCTACAGTAATCAAAAAATAACAATCTATTGAAAAGTCCACTGTTTAACCATATTAGAAAATTTCTTGTGGGATTACGTTAAGGCTGAATTTTACAAAACAAGCTATGACACCATTGAAGACCTAAAAGTAGCAATAAAGTCAATTGTAACGCAAATTCACCACATGAAAATACAAAATTCAATAGTAAGATCGTTATCTAAACGTGTTGAATATTGTATTGAAAACAATGGTGGTCACTTAGAAAACCTACGATGATAAACTAAAGTATGCCAAAACAATGCATTTTATTAATTTTCGACATCATGTTCCATAGAGACATTTACAGCTTAAGACCTACACAATTGATATTTAAAAAGAAAAAGTGAAAAGGGCCAATTTATTTTTTCAAAGCAACCGGGTTCGATTCCCGTACTGGATACAGTTGTTTTTTCAAAGAAAGTATGAATGCAGTCTTTCTTTTTATCAAAATCGGTGACATGGTTCCTAAGAACAAATCTTCGTATCTCTTATAGTTTCAGACTTTCCCATACTGACCGTTTTGAATGCGCCACCCTGTATATGTATTTATCTATATATATATGTATACATTTTCTTAAATATACGTTGATTATCTTAAATATACGTTTACCCTTAACACACGTCTTAAATGTACTTACCAAGGCGCTAGTTCAATTTGTGTGATAATGTCCAAATATTATTATTATTATTTAGTTTAATTGTAGTTAATGTATTGAAAACAAATAACTTTGCTACCATTTGAAATGTGTAACTAAAGATATACGCGTACCACGTTTCAATCATATATATATATATATATATATATATATATATATATATATATATATATATATATATATATATATAAAATATTTATGAGGGAATATTTATCACCACTCCATTCACACCCATTAACCTACTCGTACATGCTCTTCTGTTGAAAGTTAAATGAATAAGCTCTTCAAAGGAATAGGTCTGTTCCATGCCTGTCTGGGACGTAAAAATAATGTTAACTGGCCTAAATATCATAGTAAGCGACTAAGGGACTAGTGTTATAAGGAATCTATTGGCTAGCAACCTGTCACCAATATTCCACATGGCATTATAAGCCCAATATTTAAGCTACTAAGCGACCAAAAAGATTTTTTCCAAGGTTCTGTCCACCGTGAAAGGGATTAAAGGACGTGAATGTATATTTATGTAAGAGGTCCGATGTACATTCAGGTAATGTGTTACTTCGCTAGTTGCTAAGTCCTTTGAGTGCCTTGATAGTATCTTTGCTTTGAATAGCGCGTAAAGTTTAGAGACTATATAGGTTTTAGATGGAACCTACATTACTACTTAAGAGTACATTAACTATGATGTTATATTGATTAATGCATACATTAATTACACAAAGTGGTAGCGGTGTAGCACAGTGGTTAAGACCTCTGACTTCTTATGAGAACTTTTTAGACTTTCAAATCGCGGGTGCACAAGCACTTTCTGGGAGAGCTCGCTCCACCTTAGGCCTGACTAATCCAACTACTTGGATTGGTATGAGCCAAGAGCAATCCCATTTTAAATAAAAAAAAGAGAACCAGTGCCTATAAACGGCGATACGGTTCCATTCCTATCACGTTGGATGCTGTCTATCTAGTAGAACGCGTTCTACGAGTGACCCATACCTTCGAAATTTCGGAAATAGGCATTCAACCTCTGACTACAATATTATAATAAAGGGAAAGTGTATACACAAGTCGTGAAGCGTATGTTATATTATAAATTACATACCCTTGGACTGAGCTTTTCAAATACATGATCTCCTCAGCCACTTTAAACACAACTATTGGAGGTACCTCTAATAGCATTGATCTGGAATATGGGTGTTAGGTTTCAGGCATATATCTTAACCCTAGAAAGATAACCATCCCACGACTTACGTAAAAGATAACCATACGCCTTAAAGGCGCACGATTTTCAAATGTGATTATGTAATGGTAATAAGTAATATTTTGACCAAGAAATGTATTATTTTAGGAGTTTAGACTATTATTTAGAAATAAAAATGATATTTCGTACGAAATTATTTATTTTAAATATTTTTTAACAAAAAAAATTATCTTCTTCAAAAATTTACAAAACTTTACAGTCTTCTATGTAAATTGACTAAATTATGAGAAATCACAAAAGTAATGCAATTTTTTCGTATAATCTAGTTTGACTATTAAATAATCAATCTCAAAAATCTATTATTACATCAAAAAGGGCACTTTATAAGCAGGCATGACAAACTTCAATGTTGTGTTCACCACACAGTGTTTTTCGACATTTGGCGGAAGTAGTTTTCGGCATTCCTTTTTTTTTTAGACGAGTACAGTAGTTACAGTAACGCCTTTCTTTGCTGGAGGCTCTTCGTTATCTGCAGAAGCTCGGCCATGGAGCTTTGGGAGAATATTTTCAATATTACTCCGAAAATATCTTGGCAAAGTGGGAGCATCTTATCTTTCCGACATCAAAGTGGCAGTTAGCCGAGTACTAAATTTTTTCATGTGTTCTCGTCGGTTTAATGACTTTTCATTTTCAGACAAAACATTATGATAATATATGATATACGAATTCACGAAAGTAATGTTCAAAATACCATAAAACATTGCCATAGGCCATCTATTAGTTTTCCTTGAACAAAACATAGCAAAACACATCTGATCGAAAGTCAACCCCTCTTTAGTTTGATTATAATACATTATTATATCCGACTTGCCGGTAGTTGAGTTGAGGACACGTTCTTCGTCGCACGATGATAAGGAATAAACCATTTTTGATGGTTTGGGTTTGTACGAAACTAGCGTCAAAGGTCCATAGTAATTTTACAGCTGCAAACTGGTCAAGATCGTGTATTTTTTAATTCCCCAAGGTTCTGTTGCATTTGATCATCTGCCAATCTTCTTTTGCTTGTCATATTAATATACTAAATGATCTCAACTAAAATAAAACACATAAACATCACTTTATGTTCAATAATACAACAGCAAAAAATCGCTCAAAGTTACATAAAAGATAACCATACGCCTAAAGAGCGCATGAGTTTGCTGTATTGTCTAAACTATGGTACTTACTGCGAAAATATGGTCATTACGTGGAAGACTAGATCGACGACGGAGTTGGTTGAAAAGCACAACTCAATACGTATTGTCAGTCGAAAAAGACAGCACAATATTCATCGCGCGGGCGCCTTTGCGACGTAGGTTATCTTTCTAGGGTTAAGGTACGAAACGAAAAGCAGCTAGTTTCATTCAATTTATCTCACAGAACACTAACATGACATATAATAATTAAGTTACAAAGTCCCTGAGACGTAAATGAATGTTAATAAGCTGTCTTTCTTCCCGGCATGTCGTAAGCTTCTAGGGGACCAAAAGTATACATGTATATAATCTTTTAAGCTTCATTAGCAACCTGTCACCAATGTTCCATATAACATCACAACTCCCAATTTCAGGCTGAAAGTTTTCTAGGAGAATTTACATCTCCGAGATTCTGACCACCGCGAAAGGGATAAAGGACCTGAATATCTATATAATTAATTTAAATGTACCTCCCAGTGTACCTACATATCTTTACTAATTCACTGGCAGAGAGACTCGGCATAATTTATTAAAATGCCAACACCTGTACTAATATTATGAGAGCGTATTTAACGTGAGAAATACTGAGGCAAAGAGGGCATAATCTGATTAGTGGCACCGGTCCATTTGTATGAGAATTAGCATTCATTAGCAGACGCCATTTTGAGGTTTTCGCGACCAAATTGTAGATCTCTAATTACACGTGAGTGCTTCTCTTAGAGATTCAAAGTTCGTAAGATGCGTTCCAACGTTTGGCGAATTATTTGCAAATTAGTACAGTAGATGAACATGATAATAATATTGGATATTTACATCAATTAAACTAACGTTATGCTTAGTGAAATTAAACCTTGTGTTAAAGGTACCAATCGACGTATATTACAGAAATATCTACTAATTATTTATCGATGCTATATGCATAATCATCGACCTGATTAGAAATCAGAAAGGCGTAGTAAACTTTCCGGAACTTCACGTCACGATTAGCATTCAGGTGGTTAACCGAATAATATAACCGGCTAATGTTCATGTTGTGTTGTTGTGCAGTGATGATTATTTGGAGTAAATAAAAGAATAGTGCGTAATATTGTCGTAATTAATGTTTAAAGGAAACCTTTTGAGTATGTTCTATTGGTTACCTGACCTGTGAAAACAGTGTCTCAATAATGAAAAAGTTTCAGTCAAGATGCTATCCCGGTCCACAAACACCAGATTACCACAGACAATTATATAGAATGTTAACTTATAATTTAGGATGAACATAACCTTGGTAAATATGTAGTACGTAAATAGGGTTTAATTTAATTGAAAATTTAAAATGCAAATTCAAAAAATTGCCCGAAATTTCCAAAAATTTCCTACTCTTTTTATTATGAAAATGGGTTCTATAGGTGTTACTAATAGCCAGGTTAAAATATTGCCTGTGATGAATCTGTCACTCTGTATATCACTACATAGTATAAGACAAAGTCGCTTTCTTTGTCCCTGTGTCCCTTTGTATGCTTAAATCTTTGAAACTACGCAACGGATTTTGATGCGGTTTGTTTTAATATATAGAGTGATTCAAAAGGAAGGTTTATATGTATAATAACATCCATCAAATAGTAGAATAGGCTATATATTTCATACCCGTGCAAAGCCGGAGTGGGTCACTAGTATAGTATATATAGTTGATCCATACATAAGCAGACATTAACTATTCCTGTTGAATAACTCTTCGTTCATTACGGAGTGTCATTCAGAGTGCATGCAGTGGGATAAATTTAATTATTTTAAAAGCAGCTCGTACCGAATCGACATAATTGCATCATGCACGTATTTAAGGCTTACACGGACTGCTACGAAGTTCGTGGAGCAGGTTAATAAGCGGGGAAATGAAATATTCGTAGCATAAGCAGAATGTGAAGGTTGTGTGGTTATGTTCGGGTTGGCCAATTAAGATGAACCCTTTTCATAACATATACATTCTCGCCTCTGAATTCTTTCGGGGTGGACAGAACCTCGATACTACACACACGATATCCCCTAAGTCAATTTTCAGCATAAATATTCATTCGACCGGGTTGCGATGGTATTTGAAACCTTGGCGACAGGTTGCTAGCCCATCGCTCAAGTGATTCTATTTACCCTTTGTCCTTTATCGCCTTTTACGCCATGCCGGCAAGAACGGCATTATTTGTATGTCCCAGACTAGCACGAGTGATAGATTACATAATAAGTGCATTATTTTAAATGGTGATTATGATATTGTTTGCAACATTTTAAAAGGTGATTATTAGATAATAAATATTGATTTTTATGAATCAATTTTTTATTGTAATTTATTTCAGCATTATTACTAAGCGACAGCGAAACGTGGGTCAGTTTCTGTGATATCTGCTTACTTCTCTAAATACATGGATATAAGTGTGACACTATAACTGATAACAATATAATAACTGATAACAACGTTAATGTAGCATATAGACAAATTAGAATCTTATATTATTAAAGGAAATATATATTTAACTAAAGAATAACACTGCTCAATTAATACATAATAAATAGGCATCTACCTACAGTTTCCGTACATTCTTTACCAACTCAGTAATTATTATTTTAATAGAGCCTTCAGAGATATCGAAAATAGCTGAGGCTAGCCACAATCATCGATATTAAATTTCAAATCGTGGCAATCAATTATCGCGAGCTACGAAATTAATTTGGAACTTAAACAAAAGCGACGTAACTCAATTTAACTTTATAGGGATGCTTCATTTCTGGAACTAAAGGTTTTATGAAAAAGGATAAGTTATTAGATTGGGTATTTGTGAGAGTGTAAAAGTTTTTAAGCAGTTGTAGTGTAATTCATAACCTTTTCAACAATAGATAAAATAATGTGAATGTTCAGTGCTTGTTAATGCTGACAAGGCTTACATGTCGCATTGAGTACTGACTATCTGGACAACTTGGGTTCGAAGAGGCCATAGAATTACTACCTTCGCAATTGCGGAAATGGAAACCTGAACCTCTGGCTACACCACAAGCGTTAGTCGTGAAAGCGTTTGTCTTTTTGTTTTTTGTTTAGAAAGTATCTTATCTAAGTAGTAAATTATCAGTTCTAAGTAGTATGGAATATATTATAAGAGAATATATTATTTTTAAATTTTGACGACCTTCGTGGCGCGATCGGTTAGCCGCCGGAACGCTAATAGTGAGGTCCCGGATCCGGTGGAGGCAGAGTTAAGAACTACGCTTTTCTACTGCTTTCCAATCTGATCGTTGATTATATATGCTATATATGTATTTATCTATGTATGATACGTATATATTTCTTAAATTTACGTTGACTAGTACCCTTAACACAAGTCTTAAATCAACTTACCAAGGGGCTAGTTCAATTGGTGTAATAATGTCCAATTATTATTACATTAATTAAGTAGTAGTATACGCAATAGGTTCACCTGTAAGGTATGTGATATTATTTTAAATAAATAAACGTAATTTCTTAAATAAGCGCATGCATACACAGGCATATTCTTTTGTGTTCTCCGCAGAATGACTCCGTAATAAGTCGTCCCAGAACATTCGCTAATGATGAGCTTTGAGCCCATCAAATGGCTCTCATTTACTTCAAATCGCTTTGCGGGACTTTGTTAAAGAACCTCACGTTCACGATGAATTTATTCATTCATCTCTCATCCCATGCTAGTATAGGACGTTAAAAACGCCAATTAACTGCCGTTTTTCCGTTTTTCTCAGTTAGTTAATTAGGAGTTTCAGGGACAAGGTGTCTTTCTATTTTTTTGGAATATGCTATGGAATCTATTGAAATATGGGCTGGAAACCCATCGCCGATGTTCAATATAAAACATCAATATGAATGCTATAAGTGATTATATCACTACATAGTATAAAACAAAGTCCCTTTCTTTGTCCCTATGTCCCTTTGTATGCTTCAATCTATAAAACTACGCAACGGATTTTGATGCGGTTTTTTTTAATAGAGTGATTCAAGAGGAAGGTTTATAAATATGTATAATAACATCCATTAAATAGTGGAGTAGGGTATATATTTTATACCCGTGCAAAGCTGGATCGGGTCACTAGTAATATATATAAGTGCTATAAGTTAAATTTTGCCCCAGGGTTAGGGAACAATAACGTATACGAATTAATTTATTTCTTGTGATCAATGATTTGGTAAATGACCTGTTAATCAGTTTATTAAATATGATATCTAGAATGTACAGTGACTTCGCAGGTATTAGCTAGTAGGCAGTATTTACATTCACTGCAAGGATTACTACTTCTGTGAATACGAAGTTATGAATGAATTATGAGATATTTTATAGGTTTGAAGTTTAGCGTCTATATTCGTTATTACGGATAGGTACACAATTTTGGAGGCGGCTACGTGTTAAATCTCTCTAAAATCTCTCATCTCGTATTAATACAAAATTATTAAAGTAACACACTAACACACACACAAACTTATACAAAGTTAATGACTGAAATTCATCTGAAAGGCACGCACATAGATACAGACTTCTTAACGAAGTACCATTAGTTTTATTAGTCTTATTTGATTTATTTTAAGAATTAGTTTATGTTAATGACATATTTAAAAAAAAAAATTCTTTTTGACGTTCAATAAGTGATTTTATGTTCCTTGTGTTGAATAAAAAGATTTTCATTTCATTTTCAATTCCATTTCATTTTCATTTCACTAATAGGACACTATTTTACTTTAACTGCATAGGTGCTGTCCGAAGTTAGATACCCCGTTACTCTGCACACTCCTTTCAGTGTTATGGTCGTGAGTGCGATGTTAAACCCTGTTATTGTTGCCATAAAATGCAACTGTGTGAAGTTAACACTTTGTTGAAGGTTGCGTTTACAATGTATTAATAGTTGTAAAACGTATGCTTTAAAGATAATACAGTTTGGGATGTTTGTAGAATGCTAACTAGTCGCCTTTCTTGCGGCTGTAGCCCAGTGGGTAAGACCTCGGACTTCGTATGAGAAAGGTCCCAGGTTCGAATCTCGACTCTGGCATGTACCAATGAATGAAATTTAAATATGTGTTTTTCATTTATGTACATAATTTACAGTCGCTAACAGTGAGGAAAAACATCGTGAGGAAACCTGCCTATCCCTCAGGATAGGTGATAGACAGTGCCTATATACTGCGATACGGTTCACTACCTATCACGTTGGGTGCTGACTATCTATTGATACGCAGGCTTCGAATGATCCATACCTAAGATGCCTTCGAAATTTCGGAGATGGGCATTCAAGCCTCTGACTACCCCGCCATAATAAAAAAGGGAGTGTGTATACACAAGTCGTGAAGCGTATGTTGTATGTATGTATGTTACCTTTCTTCCCAGCAGGTTGAATATGTCACTGAATGAGATGGGATAAATCCAAAGTGTAAGAGTTTAGTAATCCATAATCAATTGCGTGATAGTATATTAGTAAAAAGTTGTCAATTTCTCATAGGACAAATACGATTATAATTTTATTAGTACGAGTAATAAGTATGCAAGTAAAAATGTACGAACAAACCATAAACACAATAACATCAACTAAAAATAATTATGAATACAGACCTAACATTCTTTTCAAGGCGTGTGTACGTAGTGAAGAATAGAAGAACATGTATAAGAAGGTTAATGGGTGTGAGTGAAACGGCAGGGATTTGTCATGATCGTTAAAGGTAGCGATCGATAATCTGCCTATCCCATTAGGAAAGAAGAGACTTGAATATATATATGTAACTTTAAATACGCATATACATATATGTTTCTATTAAATAATTTTATTATGTTAATTATAATATAGTAAAAAAGGATGATGTTAGTAGTACCTATAACCACCGAGTGTGTGCATGAGGAGTGTCAATGAAGAAATTGTGGTTTGTCAGGATCATGATTCGAGATCTCTTCCTACCCCTCTACAGAGAATCGGGTGTGATGTGTATGTATGTTTATGAAATAGAAACGTATGTTAGCAAAGGCTGTATGTGATTAAGTTAGGATGAATTTAATTACTTAAAAAGCTGCTGCCTGCCGCGTGGAGATAATATCGTTTCGTGTGACGTTAAGCATGCATGGTTTGCTTTGACATTAACAGTACTAATTAAAATTTACATGCATGGTGTTCGTTTGAAATTGTACTTTATACAGGCTTTGTGTATTGTTAAAGGCGATTAAGATACTTAGGTTTTAGTGAAGTGTTTTGGTGTAAAAATATAACTTTATCAAATTATTCCATTTATGCCCAGTCCCTGCGTAATAATACTCACTAACACCAAACTAGCTACCATTCTTTTAGAGTCACAGAGATACGGTATACAAGTATGTATCCGTACAGAAAACACTTTTCTCTACCGTCCACTCAGCTGTTTTTATGGGTCAGTAACGCGGTTTATGTTCGTTTTACGACCATTTAGCCCGTTGCTTGACCATCTGGCTTATTGCTTTTAGTGGGTTAGTTTGTACTAAGGGTCCAATTTCGATTCTCGGTTGGAGTGTCCCTGTTGATATTACAGGCCCTAGCAAAGTGACCTTACACTAAAGCGATAGAAATCTAAATATTTTACGTACACTTGACTGACAGATGTAATAATTTTTTTGTCTGACGTTTTGAAGTGTCACTTTTGTGTCATATGTTGTTTACAAAGTTTGTTTTAAGTATTGTGCTAGTCTATGATTAAATTTAAGTGAACTAGAAGTAAGAGTAAGTTCTAGCTGTAAGGTAAAAATAATCATTAATACACACACACACACACACACTGTTATCCTATTTAAGTGCCATAAAAAACAATGTCGTTGTTTAGCTATATAATTATAGTATGCACATATATACAAAATTATGTCTACTAAAATTATATAGTGTATTTAGACGTTGTAAATGATGTACATTATATCTCATTCTTATTTTGAACATTAATTTGTGTCATAAATAAAAAATTCAATAATATTATATCCAAATCAATTCAACTTGATCAATCCTGTGTAATGTTATGTAAAATTTGTCTCAATGAAGGATTTATTATTACTAAATAAAAAAAACTATTACAAGTAATAAAAATGAATTTACGAAATGCATCGAATACTACGGTGAGGGAGAACATCGTGAGTGAAATAGTCAGTTCTTGTAAATGGTGACATTGTTTACCACCTCTCACATTGAGTACTGACTATCTGGCCAACACATGGGTTCGAGGTGGCCATAGAATTACTACGAGTACCTTCGCATTCGCATTTACGGAGCTGGAAACCTGAACCCCTGACTAACCCGCAAGGGTTAATGGTTGTGAGCGCGTTTGTATTTTGTCTTATTATTACTATTACCTGGAACCGTCAAAACGTCAGCTTTATTGTAATATATATGTAAATCACTATTATTCAGTCCCAAACCAACATAGAAGGAAAACACGGCCATATTTATTCAAAGTCAGGCGAACTGGATCTCATGTGGTAAACGAAAGATGACATTGCTTTTACCTAGCGGGAACGCGATACCAATAGCTATCTTTGCCTATGCCATGGGTTCTTAAACTGTACTACTTTAAATGTATAAGGTAACGGTGAGGGAAAACATCGTGAGGAAACCTGCCTATCCCTCAGGATAGGTAATAGTCAGTGCCTATATACGGCTATACGGTTCGCTACCTATCACGTTGGGTGCTGTCTATCTAGTGATACGCTTTGAATGACCCATACCTAACATGCTTTTGAAATTTCGGAGATGGGCATTCTAGCCTCTGACTTCCCCGCCATAATAAAAAAGGGAGTGTGTACACACAAGTCGTGAACCGTATGTTATGTATGTATGTATGTATAAGGCAAACGCGTTCACGATCATTAACCCTTGTGGGGTAATAAGAGGTTCAGGTGTCTATGGACATCTCGACAATATCGTGTTGACCAGATAGTTAGTACTCAATATGACATGTGGTTAGCCATGTCGCCATTTACAAGCACTAACTATTAATTGTTCTTGGAACAGGTAGGTTTCCTCACGATGTTTTCCTTCACCGTAGTATTCGTTGCATTTCGTAAATGAATTTTTATTACGAAAATGTACATATAAATTCAATAAACTTCATTTCCATTGGTACATGCTCAAGCGGGATTTGAACCCTGTACCCACTGATACAGAGTCAAGCCCTCAACAACTGAGCTACGTCGAATTACTTTGGATGCAGTTAAAGTTTAATTTATATGTGTCGAATACGGTGTTGAGATATTTAATTTATAGCAATTGTATCAATACCTTTACTATATTGAAGGTTTATCATATTGAAGGTTGTAACCTATTATAGCGATATTGTAAGTTTTATATTCTGTTCACCTAGAAAGAGATACATTTACGTGATTTTAATTATTATTAGATCCTTTTTATTTTTGTTTACCACTACACTATTTGTTTAATATACAAATAGTGCACAGTTTGGAAGGCCCTGGTCTAAACAAAAGGAACCTCGTATTAGGTTACTGTTCCTTTTCAATAACAAAAAGCACTCAACTAAATAATTTTTGGCCTTTCTTTGATATGACTCACGTGCTTGTCCTTTATTATATTATGTCGAATGGAATTGCTTTTATAATCTTTTTTGAATGCACAAAAGCTTCAGTTAGGACTAATCAATTTTCAAGGTATAAGTTCTCTTTAACCCTCGTGTTCTTATTCAGTTCTTTTGACATATTAAAAAAGTTTGTCATCAACGCCAAATAGACATACATATTTACTATCAACGGGTGAAGTGACGTTATAACTATCTATTACTGTCGAGTGTGTAACAGGAGTAATATAGATGCTAATGAGGTTTGTCAGCATCGAAACAAAATGGGAACCGTGATCAATTCCCTACCTCTGTATATACATACATACATACAAATATTCACCCTTCTACGTCCCTAATGGGATAGGCAGAGACTATCGATCGCCACTTGGAACGATCCTGATAAACCTCTCTTGCCTCACTCACACTCATTAACCTTCTCATACATGCTCTTCTGTTTGTCACGTTGCATACACCCGCCTTGAGAAACCATAATATACTATATTGCGCATAATCATAGGTATATATGGGGATTCAATGAATTGTTAATACATAAATAAAGCTTATGTCCTTCCCTAAGAGGGGTAGTAGATTTCGTATTTGTATCTAGACCTAAAACTAACCAATAACTAACCTGTCACCAATGTTCCTATGACATCGCATCCATATTCATGCTAAAAAGTGACCTGGAAAACCTCATATCTTCGAGGTTATATCCGCTCCGAAAGGGATTAAAGGACGTGAATTAATGTATGTATCTAGACCCAGTGGAATCTGTAATTTAGCTAATTAATCATCTGTATAACCGCCTAATCCCATGGTAGTTGAGTTGACAGGCGAAATGGGACGAGCGTACTAAACGGGGAATATTATTGAATTAGTTAGTTACATTGCTCTGTTGATTGGACAAAATGTATAGGCCAATTAGTGATACAGTCATTAACTTACTGATTTCCCAATAAAACAGGTAATGGCTTTTGTAAGTTTGTGATTGTGTACTAATAACTCTAAAATGTACTTTCAGTAACTATTGAAAGGGTGATCGACGTTCGTCGTATATATATATTATTACTCGCTCTTACAATAGGAAGATCGGCAGTTAGTTGGAATCACATCCCAGCAAGCACAGGACTAGTTACTTCCAACATCATATTACAAAGCAAATACCAAATTAAACTGCAACTCTGTAGTAAACTCAATTACGAGAGACCCAACAAGTCAGTTTGCTCGAGTAATCAAATAGTTTATCAGATGACAAGCAATGCCAAGGCCATTAGCCTAAGAGCCACATCGACCGTAATGGAAATCTTTGAAACTACACAACGGATTTTGATGCGGTTTTTTCAATAGATAGAGTGATTCAAGAAGAAGGTTTATATGTATAATAAAATCCATTAAATAGTGGAGTAGGCTATATTATATATTTTATTATTAGGCTATATTTTATACCCGTGCGAAGCCGGAGCGGGTCACTAGTAGGAGATAATTTTAATAGAGAAACTCGCATAATATACCTATAATAAGCATAGCATACGATTCAAGACTTGTATACACATTCTTTTTTCTATTGTGGTAGTGTCAGAAATCTGAGCGCTTATCTCCGAAAATTCGAAGGCATGTTAGGTATGGGCGATGTTTGCCCTCATGTTTAACGACTGTTAATTATGTTGAAAAACACATTTTATTGGTACATGCCAGAGTTCGGATTCGGACCTAGGACCTCTAATAAGAAACCAGAGGTCTTCCCTACTGGGTTATAGCCGCATAACATATAATTATTGGTTACATAATCAAATACATAATGTACAATTAAACTAGTACTATCATACAAAATTTTGCAATTTATACAATTTCTTTACCAAAAGCTACTGAGCAGCACATATTCACAGCCACACATGATTTGTTAATGAGGTAGGTCAGGGAGTCGCCTGCCGCAATAATTTTAATGGCAGTGTCAAGTATTAATGATAATTATGATGGAAATTACGCCCTAGCACTCCAATTTCGTTGATGATGCTTCGCAATTCCATTTTAATTTTGGAACGCTGTATTTATTGCCTTGTCGCGTTTAACTGTTTTATGTTTTTGTTTTGCTCCCGATGAAAAACAAAGGAAATTTGCGACGCGACGTTGTTCGTTTGTTTTATGTACCTATATGGGGCTTGAAATAATTATTATTTCAATGTTCAATTTGTAGAATATAATATGACTGTTTGGGTGTAGTTATAGATAGAATTATTCCATATACATTCACGTCCTTTAACCCCTTTCGAGGTAGACAGAATCTCCGAGACACGATTATATCTCACTTTTGGTATGAATAACAGGTTTTGATATCATATGTGACAGGTTGCTAGCTCATTGCCCATTACATTTCAACAATCGCTAGTCCCTTAGTCGCCTCCAACGCCGTGCTGGGAAGAACGGCAGCTAGTAAACATTCTCTTACGTTCCGAGTAGCACGGTTCTTGCAGAATCTTCTTCTAAAAACGTATTACTGGCGAAACTTGGCAGGCAGCGTCGATCCCAAAGTTTTTTATGAAAACAATATAACGGATATGAGAAAAATCGGTCCCAACGTGATAGATAGCGGAAAAAAACATATATGGAACTAAAATACGTTTAGGGGGATCGTGAAGAATATTCTTATTATTGCTTATTCTTCGTTATACAATATATGGTACAACTCTATCTATGTACATTTTCGTAATAAAAGCACATTTACGAAATGCATCGAATACTACGGTGAGGGAAACATTGTAAGGAAACCTACCTGTTCACCGAACAGGTAATAGTTAGTGCTTGTAAATGAGACATGGCTTGCTTGTCCCATTGAGTACTGACTATCGGGTCAACACATGGGTTCGAGGTGGTTATATAATTACTATTTTCGCAATTGCGGAGATGGAAATCTGAATCTCTGACTACCCCGCAAGGGTTAATGGTCGTGAACGCATTTGTCTTTTTTGTTTCTGGTACCACGGTAGATACTATCATGTAAAATGTTGAATGTAGTGTTGGATTTGTATATAGATAGTTTCATATAAAGTAATACTTAATTATTTAACTTCTTAACATTTTTTTTTGCAAGTGATAACTACCATCATATAGTATTACTTACGAAGTATATAAAGAAGTAATTCGTATCTGATATTTTCTGATTTGTTTTCTTAAAACTCAATTGTATATTTTGACGACCTCCGTGGCGCGATCGGTTAGCCGCCAGACCGCTAATCGTGAGGTCCCGGGTGCGATTCTCGGTTGGGGCAGAGTTAAAAACTAAGCTTTCCTTCTGCTTTCCTGTCTGGTCGTTGATTATATATACTATATATGTATTTATCTATATATAATAAGTATAAATTTCTTAAATATACGATGACCAGTACCCTTAACACAAGTCTTAAATGTACTTAGCAAGGGGCTAGTTCAATTGGTGTAATAATATCCAAATATTATTATTATTATTATATTCTATTAAGATTAAACATTTTTAAAATATCTGAACATTACTAACACGTCAATCTTGACAAAAAGGTTGGATTATTCCACCCCTTTCAACACTATAAGCGTGACGTGAATATATTAAAGTAATTGGCAATAAAGGCGATCGTATCACGCGTTACGTGAACTAGAAATTGTTTCGCCAAGATTATATCCTTCATCTCTTAATGACGTGGATTGTGTAGTACAAGGAACGCAGTGGTATTAAAATATACATGTATTTAGATACGCCAATGCATATACATCACACTCGAGTAACTGTAAAGTAGGTAAAGATTACGTATCCCCATTTGTCCCGATCCTGACTGACTTCTTTCGCTTCATTGTCACTCTTACAACTTCTAATACACACTCGGCGGTTATAGGTACTCCTAACGTCACATTTTTTCAATATAGCGTCCATCTGACTGTATGTATGTAAGCGCTTTACTAGACAAACAACCCAAATTCTCGTTATCAAATCTTTTAAAGTTACAAATTCCTTCACTAATATAAATAATATAGTCCTAACATTCACATCACATGTAATTACCTTTAGGGTAGGCAGAGATCACGGAACCCCATTTGTCCCTATCCTGAAAAACTTTTCGCTGCATTGACACTCATAAACCACCTCAAACACACTCGGCGGTTATTCGTACTTCTAACGTCACCCTTTTTCAATATGGCGTCTGTCTGTCTGTCATATGTCAATTAATATTGTTACGTGCTTGGTGTTAAAGTCGTGGAAGTATTACAAGCGGCTATTGTTTCCGATAGCTTCTAAAAATCAACGGCAAACGCGTTCACGACCATTAACCCTTGCGGGGTAGTCAGAGGTTCAGGTGTCCATCTCCGCAATTGCGAAGGTAGTAATTCTATGGCTATTTCGAACCCACGTGAACCAGATAGTCAGTACTCGTGACAGGTGGTAAGCCATGTCGCCATTTACAAGCACTAACTATTACCTGGTCGGGGAACAGGTAGGTGTCCTCACGATGTTTTCCCTCACCGATACCTTCTATTACCTTTCGTGATTCGAACATTCTACGCCGCAGCTGTACACCGAATGAAATGAAAGAAAAGGGGAGTTTTTGGCCCAGAGTTTGTCGTTGGCTATCCAGCGGGGCAACGCTGCTAGTGTGCTGGGGGCTTTTGCTTCTGGGTGCTAAATTCGGGACACTAGTAGCAATGTGTAAATATTTACTTTTGTTAGATTTAAGTGTTTTTTTTAATATTTTAATTTGTATATATTTAGTTTTATTTTGTTTGTTTACATAACTGTTCTTATGTCAAAATGAATTGTAATATATCCGATTACATTTAAAAATGAAATCTAGACAATGCTAGTAACAACATAGCCCATCTAGAATATTAAATATTAGTGCACTGTATCCCCAAGAACATGTGTGAGGAAGACCGCTTAAAAGGCAATTTAAAACCCATTAATAATATCCCCGGCTTGCATGCGTTAGGAGTATAACCACGTATTCGTGGCTCGTATCAAGTGGAATGAAAACTGGCTTAAGACTAGCTTACTTGTAGGGGCGTACTATGGTTTAAAAAGGATATGTAAGCTTGAACGGGGTAGACAGAAATTTGAGGTAAAGATTTCTGAACAGTTATCTCTCTGGTTCATTACCTACGTTGGGTGCTGTCTAGTGAAACGCGGGCTTTGAGTGGCTCATACCTAACATGCCTTCGAAATTTTGGAGATTGACACTCAAGCCTGTAACTACCCTGCCAAAACTGAATTGAATGAGATCAGGAGGTTTGTAAAAGTAATATGTCTTAAGGAAGTTATGCCGTAATTAAAATGCTACAGTTATGAAACGAATAGTTTTTTTGTATGAAATCTATTGGATGTAGTAATCTATGATGAATATTTCATATAAATGTCATCACAGACCTTATAATAAGTCCTTACCTTATAGTTTTGACGACCTCCGTGGCGCGATTGGTTGAATAATAATCGTGAGGTCCCAGGTTCGATTCCCGGTGGAGGCAGAGTTAGGCACTACGCTTTTCTTCTGCTTTCCAGTCTGGTTGTTGATTGTGTATACTATATATGCATTTATCTATATATAATAAGTATATATTTCTTAAATACACGTTGACTAGTACTCTTAACACAAGTCTTAAATGAACTTACTAAGGGGCTAGTTCAATTGGTGTAATAGTGTCCCAAACAGTACCCAAATATTATCATATCATTAACTAGTCCTTTCATTACTTTAATTATATTGACCAAACACAAGAGCCCAGGGTTCTATCCACCATTCCAGACATCACAGCCTTTATATCCCTCATTCAATCCATTTCCATTTATTCGTTTCCAAGTTTTAACGGGCGAAACTTGGCTTCCAATAACCATTTCCCTTTTACGATTTCGGGCTAAGTAACAATAACTTCTAAATATAATAAAGGCGAGTGTGTACTTTGTAATCTTTTTCAAAGTTTTTGCACGTCCACTAATACTGCAAGTCCACTAATGCGTTATAGCACAAACGCAGTTCAATATCAGATCAGTAATAGTGTGAAGTTGTTAGTGATAACTTTTGGTCATCAAAAGTGTCAAATTTCAACATTGAAAACGACATAACTGTCAAATTTCGCTTAAAAGTTGTCAAAATTTGTCCCTTTTGATAATCCACTACCAACTTCATACTGTAACTGATCTGATATTGAACTGTTATTTTGCAAAAAGCATTAGTAGAATAAAGCCCCTGATTTTATGAAAATGCTGCTCCGGGATCGTGAGGACATAACAACATCCTGAGGAAACCTGCCTATTCCTCAGGATAGGTAATAGTCAGTGCCTATATATGGCGATACGGTTCATTACCTATCACCTTGGGCGCTGTCTGTCTAGTGATACGTGGGCTTCGAATGACCCATACCTAACATGCCTTCAAAGATGGGCACTCAAGCCTCTGACTACCCCGCCATACTAAAAAAGGGAGGGTGTATACACAAGTCGTGAAGCGTATGTATGCCCTGGGTTCCAAAGGCTGGCAGTGTTGAGTCACCTTCCCATTGCGTTTAAGTGCATATGATTATAATCATGTATGACTACTGTAATCGTGTGTGTATGAGGAGGTGTATGAGAGAAAAAAGACTTGGTGTGTATGTATGATCTACACGCTCGCGGCCATTTTAACGTCCTCCATGGCGCGTTTAGTTAGCCGCCTGATTGTAATCGTGAAGTCCTGGTTTCGATTCCCGGTGGAGGCAGAGTTAAGAACTACGCTTTTCTTCTGCTTTCCAGTCTGGTTGTTGATTATAGATGCTATAAAGTATTTATCTATATATAATAAGTATAGAGTAATTCGACGTAGCTCAGTTGTTTGGAGCTTGGCTCTGTATCAGTGGGTACAGGGTTCAAATCCCGTTTGAGCATGTACCAATGGAAATGAAGTTTAATGAATTTCTATGTACATTTTCGTAATAAAAACACATTTACGAAATGCGTTGAATTATACGGTGAGGCAAAACATCGTGAGGAAACCTACCTGTTCGTCGAACAGGTAATAGTTAGTGCTTGTTAATGGCGACATGGCTGACCACCTGTCACATTGAGTGCCTACTGACTATCTGGTTAACACGTGGGTTCGAGGTGTCCATAGAATTACTACCTTCGCAATTGCGGAGATGGACACCTGAACCTCTGACTGCCCCGCAAGGGTTAATGGTCGTGAATGCGTTTGTTTTGTTTTTTTTGTTTTAATAAGTATATATTTCTAAAATATACGTTGACTAGTACCGTTAACACAAGTCTTAAATGTACTTACCAAGGGGCTAGTTCAATTGGTGTAGGTTTCCAAGTATTATTATTATAGCATAACGCGGTTGTATACCCTTTATACTAAACCAAAGCCAGTCTATACGATATCAATCGAAACGAAACTTTCCTTTAGCAGCTGCGCAACTTTAAAGTGAGCACAAACTCACACTGCAACTTCAACTCTGACAACTTAGAAGTTGGAAAAATAATTCACTTTAACTGGGTTCTGAATGTTTCGCACCATTCGCTTTAACGAGTTTGTTTTATGCATATGTAACTCTTATTTGGAACTTACATATACATACATTCATGTCCCTTTCGGGGGGTAGTCAGAGGCTTGAATGCCCATGGACAGAGGTATGGGTCATTCGAAGCCCGCGTATCACTAGATAGACAGCACCCAACGTGATAGGTAGTGAACCGTATCGCCGTATATAGGCACTATCTATTACCTATCCTGAGAGATAGGCAGGTTTCCTCACGCTGTTTTCCCTCACCGTTATATATTCATATCCATTCATGCCCCTTTCGGGGTGGACAGAACCTCGGAGATATAATATCTCTTACGTCACTATTTAGCATAATCATAATGGAACATAAGTGACTGTTTGCTATCCTATCGCGCAATAGATTTCATATACTCCTAGTCGCAATGACATGCCGGAAAGAACGGCAGCTAGTTAGCATTCTTTACGTCCCAGGGACAGGACAAAAGGTCGTAAGTTGTATGAAAAATAAGCATTAATTATCTAAAGTGCAGAAAAATAGCACCCACATTTCACAAACCATAATTCCGGGTAGCAGACAAAGAAGCGGAATTTTAATCTAATCTACGACCGTGTTGAGCTTAGACATTATTTTTCAACTCGTGACACGAGAAGGCGGCACGTCACCTCTAGAAATAATTACGAGTGAAAAATGCGGACATTATAGAGTACCCGCCACATAAGGTGGCAGTAGCCAAACTTGGAACTAAATTTGACGTTTCCGCCATTGCGTGTTATTTTGTATGAAAGGTAAATTTAGTATTACCAGCGTTGTGTTTTTTGCCCACTCTTTGTAATTTTTATGTTTGTTAAGGGTGATTATAATAAATTGATTTCTGGAGTTTCTTGTTAGTTCTTCTCCAAGGGTCTCCGCTGAACTTCTTCTTCTCAATCGTTACGCTCTTATCAGAGCGGTCGTGGTCTTCATGACGTGGCATCTTGAGCAGCCGAAATGGTTGGTGAACTAACCTCGGTAAAAATATGTAAAGACAATGCTCAGTGCCATGTTTGAAATAGTTTTTTTACATACATACATACACATCACGCCTGATTCCCTGTAGAGGGGTAGGCAGAGATCACGGATCCCCATTTGTCCCGATCCTGACAGACCACTTTCGCTTCATTGACATTCATACATTCTCTAATACACTCTCGGCGGTTATAGGTACTCCTAACGTCACCTTTTTTCAATATAGCGTCTATCTGACTGTTACATATATGTCTTATTAGGCCGGCCCCTACGTAACCGCCCTTCCACTTCACTCATATATATTCCTTTTGTCAATATATAGTTTTTTTAATTTGTACTTAGATCATAAAATAACTTTCAAAGAGAGCTTATGATAGGGCCTATTTTGAATAAAAATATTTTGACTTTTGACTTTGGTATATTAATTTGTTTTATTTGAGTTTATAGCTCTGCAACCAAAGATCGTTACAAATGAAACCTCAATATAATGTATCGAGCCGTATGGCACAGTGAGTGCTAGTTTTGGCGTGTTTACAGCAACACTGGATTACGCGACTGTGGCGACGCCTCCAACTGCCACCTTATGTGGCGGGTACTCTAAACGTTGCATGTTTTAGCGAAATGGTGTGTTTGGTAAATGTTGAATTTTTAAGGTTTTATGGACATTTATAGTGAAAGTGAATAAGTAGATACTCGTAGTAATTAGATGGAACTTAGTAAGAAGAAGAGTGAGAGAACTTAAGTAAGAGTGGAAGTAGATAAGTTAATAAGTAAGTTACGTTGCAAAGGTAAGAAGTAAGGTATAATATAGTTAACGACGATCTTAAGATAAAAGTGATCAATTACATTTTACATTCCTAATTGAACCTGGCGTTTTTCTAGGTGCGTTACTAGTGATAAATGGAATCTATTGGGCTATGGTTTCTATCTGTCACCAATGTTCCATTATACTATCACGCACCCAATATTAAAGCTATAGAGTGCCCTAAGAGATATTATATCTCCGAGGTTCTGTCCATCCGAAAGGCATTAATGATGTGAATGTATATGAAATATATTCATGACATATTTTTAGTGCACTGGTTATAACACTATTATTTACAATAAAAAAATAAGATACAACTAGTAGTTTTAAGTAATAAACATATACTAGCTAATATGACTCCAATTCGTAAATGAATCCACATTTAAAGCATGTATCACATACCTTGCGAAAGCTGAATTACAGCTAATTACTCAAGCTCAATCCCAGATCCGCATAGCACTCAATCTCCACAGGAATTTTAATACGAGTGCGAGCTTGTAGAATATTTTTCTGTGAATGAATTTCTTGGTACAGTCAACTACCAGTTTGTTTTATACACACAGATTTTTTACGAATTGTATCTATATATGTTTCTTTAATTGGATTCAAAAGCGATTATAATTAAGAAAGAAATATAAGACTAATATATAAAAATAGCTGGCTCGCTCTGGACAAGAAAAACCGAAAACCGCGCACAGTGGAGGAAGATTGGAGAGGCATATGCCCTACGGTGGGCGAATTAGTGCTGTAAAGAAGAAGATATAAAAAGATTAATATTGCAGGAATATTTATATATATATTTAAATTTACACTCTACAGGAAAAAGGTTTGTTGTGTATGTACGATCTACACGCTCACGCACATTTAGATGACCTCCATGGCGCGATCGGTTCGCCGCCTGAACGCTAATCGTGAGGTCGTGAGGGTTCGATTCCCGGTGGAGGCAGAGTTAAGAACTACGCTTTTCGTCTGATTTCCAGTCAGGTTGATAAATATATATATATATACTATATATTATGCATTTATCTATATATAATATGTATATATTTCTTAAATATACGTTGACTAGTACTCTTAACACAAGTCTTAAATGAACTAACCAAGGGGCTAGTTCAATCGGAGTAATAATGTCCCAAAAAAATATTATTATCAAGATGTTTTCCTTCACTGTAGTATTCAGAGCAATGAAAAATCTTCTTTTTAATGTATCGTAGGCATGTAATAAACTAGAACCTGACTGTATGTGCAATAAAAGTGTTTCTAGGTAAAGTGTAAAAGTAAAAGACTTGCCTCAAGCATTTGCACACTTGTAAAGTTTTAATTTTGTAACAACGTTGCAGTGTATGCACACTAATTTAATATTAAATTATCTTTTGCTTTTCATGTTAGGATTTCTCTTTAATATACTCTTGGTATCGATTATTGTGATAAAGGGTCATTTTATAGCTTTATTTATAACATTATGTATTTTATTATATATTTTTGTTCGCTTTTTTGGCATAGTATTTATTATCGTGTTTACTAAGTTATTTCCACAGCTGCTTTCATTAAAAAATATTGTATAAAGAGAGAAAGCTAATTCGATCTGATGGCCGTGAAATATTTTGCTGTTTTGGTAAACGGGTTTGCCATTCCAAAACGCCGAATAAAAAGGAGCTTTCTTCACGATGTCTTCCCACATAGTACTTTACAACATTTAAGGGCTGCTAGTTAAATGAGATCGCGAAAAAACGTCAAAAAAGTAAAATGGCGTCACATTCTGTCAGTAAAGCGTCTATGCGTATGCGTGTATACGCTTACCATGGAGTAATGAATAAGAGGAGTGGGCCTTACGCAATATTTGTATGGAAACTAGCGTGGCATTACGCGGGGTGAAACGAGGTACGCGGGATGGAAGGGAGATATTACAACCAAATAAAACACGGCATCGGCCAATAAAATCAGGTATCTTCTTTCTAGACATTTTTAGTCTCCGCACCAATTAAAATACGCCATTTGGACTCCGCACCGCGCAACGGAGACCGCTCCTTTCGCCTAGTCCTCTATATATTTGGTTCGTGGCGCTTACTGAGAGAATGCGCGCTTGTCAATTACAAAATTTACAATGACGTCACAAAAAAAAAGAATTAGTAACGTCACCCTAAAAAAAAATATTATAAAATTACAATATGTTGAATCGGAATTCATTTGCACAAGTTTAATTGTATTTTTGTAAGTTTTCTAGATCGAACTGTTCTTTTCAACAAATGTTTACTTTTTTTTCTTCATTCTCACAATGCTTATAGACTTTCTCTGCCGCAAATTTTAAAACACGAGACATTATTTTGCGTTAGAAAAAATATTATGAACACGTGCCTAATAAATCGTAATCGCACGTCATGAACACGTGCTTTGCCAACCTTATTCAATGACGTTAATAATAAATCGCGCGCACTCTCTCACTGAACGCGTATTATGTATGCATATCTATACATTTTAATTCCTTTAGCCGTACCGTTTAGCCAGTTGGCTAGGAGATGCAGCCTTCTAGCCATGTATCATACTATACTGCACGTGATATATAATAAAAAAAGCTTTCACGATCATTAACACTTATGAGGTACTCAGAGGTTAGTAATTCTATGGCCACCTTGCACCAGATGGTCAGTAGTCAATGTGACAGATGGTAAG
The DNA here is from genome assembly GCA_030578115.1 of Leucoptera coffeella. Classification (NCBI taxonomy): domain Eukaryota; kingdom Metazoa; phylum Arthropoda; class Insecta; order Lepidoptera; family Lyonetiidae; genus Leucoptera; species Leucoptera coffeella. Next base: position 136,884 of record JAMBLF010000571.1, on the reverse strand, counting down.
CCATCTCGCCAATTACTAGCACTGATTATTACCTTTTCGGGGTACAGGTAGGTTTCCTCACGATGTAGTCTCTCACTGACGTTTTTATTTACATTGATACATTCTCAGAAGTTTGAACCCTGTACCCTCTGCTACAGAGTCAAGCCCCAACAAATACGTGATATAGAGGATGCAGCGTAAGGAATGGACAACCTTACACCCATAAATAGATTTCAATGCGGGATACTAAAAAAAAGATTTTTGTTATATTTTATATACTAAAAAAAAACGTTTTTATTTTAAAAAAATAGAGCATCTTGTCTTACATAAAATATTACAACTATCACAACTGTTTTTTTTTTTAAACAAATTGAAAAAAAAGATATTTTTACAAGTAGTTTGCATTGAGATCTATATATGGCTAGTTGTCCATTCCTGACGCCACTACCTGTATATGTCATGAACTCATGATCCCTCTTTACAACAGGCAACATTTATGTGCAAGAGTCTCTAATGACCCCCAACTGAATGTAGGTCGCTGTGCACCCCTTTTGTGTTCTTAAAGAACTGTGTTATTATTTCTCAAGACATTGTTCCCTTACTCCAGTTTCTGAACAAACAGACAGCGTCTTTTAGAAATAATATGTTTGAATTGTAAACAGGACGGTGAATACAAAATACATACATACACATCACAATCACGTTAGTTCCTCTTAAAAAGGATGGTTTAGATCACAGATTAATCACGTTCTTCCTAATTAATAACTAACGGGACTTATCGCGTAAGTTTAAATATAATAAAGTTACGTTTATTAACCCGACGTTTTGGCTACGTTGCAGCAGCCATGGTCACGGGTAACAAAGGTAACATTATTATATAAAAACTTACGCGATAAGTCCCGTTAGTTATTAATCACGTTCTTCCTTGATTATTTATGTACTGCAATGCGACAGTGAAATACTTTAAAATATTGTTATGCAGGAAACTATTACACTAATTGAACAAGACCCTTGGTAAGATAATTTAAGGCTTACTTTAAGTGTCACGTTTATTTAAGTAATATATACTTATTATTATATAGATAAATACAAATTTAGCATATATAAACAACGACTAGACTGGAAAGCATAAGAAAAGCGTAGTTCTTAACTAAGCTTCCACCCGAAATCGAACCCAGGACCTCACGATTAGCATTCGAGTCTTGTTAAGCAGTCGTGATAATCTATTACACTGCATTGCACAAACAAGCAGTGGCTTGGTATGGAGAAATCATTGTAAGGCATATTAATTGTCTAATGATTGAGTTGGTGTTCAAATGTCAGTCAACTAAAGTGAGTAATTTGAATTTAGAACTTCTAAGTTTAGCTTAAGGGTGGCACATAAGAGCTATGATTTGTACATATATACACATCACACCCGATCCCCTATACTGTGGTAGGCGCTTCCGACAAATCACTTTTTCTTCATTGACATTCATATTCCTTATACACACTCTGCTTTTATAGATACTTCTAACGTCATCCTTTATGTTTATACGTTGTGTCATACCGCAAAGAATAAATATCTCATACAGTTGTCATCCCTTCATCATAAATGATAAAAATTCAGTTGGATATGTGTGTGCTTTACACTCACACTTTTATAACTTACCAAGCTGTATACCGGGAGACTCAAATGTGGCAAGATTTGCTATGCTCAAAGCCACTTTATCGTCACTGCAGGAATATAAAAATGCAAGTGCCAACATGGCTTCCGTAGCACTTTGTTCACTTATTTCCTGTGTCATGCTGCGAATTTTGCACCTAAGTCAAGAGATTTTCCCATTTTGAAACTGGCTGCAGATTAATGCTGAAGGTTTTATTGCAAAATGGAGGGATTTCCGACTGTGTATAGTCTTATATTAACGAACTAGAAGGTTCTATATGTTTATGGATGGATAGAACCACGGATGTATGATATCGTCTTAGTCAACCTTTGAATAACTTAAGCAATGAGTTGTTCTAATCGACCCCTAGTCTTATACAGGAGCAAGCATATGCAGTTATTAATAAAATGCCATGCAAATCACAATGGTACAAATAACAGTGTTTGAGAAGATATTTAGTCTCCACAGTTCGATGTAACCCGAACTTATAACACATAAACGAAATAAAATCTCTATTTCTTTGAAAGAAGTCTATCTTTACGTCAAATATGCTGAACAATGATAAAACCATTAAGGTCATACAGCACATTAGCACTAAAATGCTTGCCCTAACATTCACGAAAGTTTTTGTGTTTCTCGTGGACACTATAAATGATTTATGACCTTTTGTTGTCAACCTTCCAAAAGGCCAAATTAATGTTAAGTTTGGACACTAGGATTGTATTTGAATGGTTGCTTCGAGTAAATGTGGGGTTTGAATATTGTGTAACGAGCTGCTAACATACAGTCTATTCCGATTATCATTAAAACTATTTGTTAATATAATGGTCGGTATGCTGACAAGCCTTGCATGAAAAAAAATGTTTTTGTAAAAACATCGATGATATTTTGAATATAAAGGTATTAAAACATCGATTATGTTAACTTGGTTTAATATGCAAGACAGTTCCTTCAGGGTTATTATTGTCATATTTTTGCAATAGAGTTAAAATTTTGCACATATTCCTATTATCTCATGTATGATTTACTTAATTAGTTTATTCCGTATTTAATCCAATAAGGACTAAACCTAATATCTTATAATTTAGCCATTCTTTACAACTCGTTTAGAAGAAAAGTGGGTTGCATAGACTTTAAGTTTTTAATTATAATATACTAAGTTACATAAGACAGGAAAATTAATTAAGATTAATGGCATCTCATATTGGAAATTTGCTTCGCTTCAAACTTCCCGAAGTATGAATTTTCAAAGGAAACTGTTGACTTGTAACCAACAAGTTACTGCTTTTGGTTAAGTAGGTTAATGATAATAAATATAACCATACATATGATTTCATATACGTCCTTGAATCCGTTTCGGGTGGACTAAACCTCGGAAAAGCGATAATATATCAGAAGACATTTTTATTGGGATTGTGATTTTGTATGGAACATTGGTGACAGGTTGCTAGCCCATTGTCTAATAGATTCCTTTACCCTTAGTCACTTTCTAGGACATGCCGGGTTATCATTCTTTTTACTTTCGAGTCTAGCATGGGACAGAATAAATTATGTAATTTAATAATTGCTTAAAATTTTTATCGAGTTTTTTTGTTTCCATAACATATGCTTTACGACTTGTGTATATACACACCCTTTTTTATTCCGGCGGGATAGTCAGAGGCTTGAATGCCTATCTCCAAAATGTTGAAGGCATGCTATTTATAGGTCCTTCTAGGCCGCGTATCACTAGATAGACAGCACCCAATGTGATAGGTAGTGACCCGTATCATCGTATATAGGCACTGACTATTACCTATCACGAGGGATCGGCAGGTTTCCTCATGATGTTTTCCCTCACCATTACCACACTGTCTAAATACACAGCACTACGAAATCTTAGATGCAACGACGTTCATCCACGCTTTTTAGTGAATAGTTTAAGGAAAACTGGTTTCAATGATGTTTCTGTTAGGTGACTGTATGTTCACCTATTTTCTATAATTATAGGAAATATATTAAGAGCAATGAAAACTTGTTATTCGCTTTCAGAAGAACTAATCCTATTCTTTAAAAAATTTAGCCGTAGGGGAATAAAGAAATAATATAAGCGTCTATTTATATATGTAGAAAGTTTCTTAACTGTAACTAATGAAGAAAAATCTCCTCAACGGTCAGCTACAAAAGAAACCTCAGCAGTGACTTTGATAGGTAATAATTGACACTTCATTTACACGGAAAGTTTGTGGTTTTCTCTTAGTTGCAGTTGCGAAGAAATCTCAAGTACCTCAATGATTAAACTTACTTTTGTGACTTTGGCAAAGCTTTGAAAGCTCTATACATAATAAAAGACAATTAACGCTGGCCGTCAGGGGTTCAGGTGTCCATTTCCGCAATTGCGAAGGTAGCAAGTCTATGGTCACCTGAACCCACGTGTTGACCATATAGTCAGTACTCAATATGACAGGTAGTAAGCCATGCCACCATATGTAAGCAATGACTATCACCTGTTCGGGGAACAGGTTACCTAAAGATGTTTTCCCTCACCGCCACCATATTGAATGCATTTCGTAAATGTACATAGAAATTCATTAAAATTCATTAACATTATACATGCTCAAGCAGGATTTGAGCCCTGTACCAACTGATGCAGAGTCAAGACCCAAACAACTGAGTTACGTCGAATTAAAAATACACATATCACTACATAGAATAAAACAAAGTCGCTTTCTTTGTCCCTATGTCCCTTTTTATGCTTAAATCTTTGAAACTACGCAACGGATTTTGATGCGGTTGTTTTTATAATAGATAGAGTGATTTAAGAGAAAGGTTTATATGTATAATAACATCCATTAAATAGTGCAGTAGGCTATATATTTTATACCCGTGCGAAGCCGGAGCGGGTCACTAGTATAATATATAATGGGTGTGAGTGAAGCAAGAGAGATTTGTAAAAATCGTTCCAGGTGGCGATCGATTATCTCTGCTTATCTCGTTGAGGACGTAGAAGCGTGAATAGATTGAAGAAAAGACTGAGAAACTCACGTATTTACTCTTTTCATGGGGTCATATAATGTGATTGCTGAAATATCGTTAACAATAGATAAAATATCTTAGATACATACCTAATTAGTTTTAAACTTCATGCTTTTATTGGATAAAAGTGCAAGTAATATAGTAAAACAATAAAGTATATATGCTACAAAATTGTCTAATAACAATAGCACGAAAGTAAAAAGCAAAAAGGGGAGTGTGTTTACCTAAATACCTAAATCTTTAAGTGTATCTTATCTCTTATGAAAAGCCAGAGAAAGGCAGCTGACACCTTTCTATTCACCTCCCATAACCTTCTAACTTAGCAAAACTCACAAATAGCATCTCAATACTCGTATAATAGCGATTTATTAAGATCTGAGAACCCCAAAACGGGATAAAGTCGTGACGCTGAATTATGTGTGCAAGTTAAACTGAAAAAGTGCTTTCGTCCCAAGAACTTCATTAACTTTGAGAAGAGCGTACTTTGGAGCCAATTAGCTCCGTCCCAAATATTTACTTTAATCCAGTCACAAGGAGAAATTTAGATTATTTCTGTCCTATTCATAAGAACTAATTATTAATAAATACTACTAGTCAAGTGTGCAGGTTGTAAGCATGGTGTTATGAAGTATTTTTGATGATCAGATAAAGCTTCTTCTTTTCTTATCGAAAAATCCTAAACAATCTCTTTTCAATGAAATTGTTGCGTTTACATATTTTGTATGCTGCACCTTAAATCATATACGTAATTTCAGGTAATTTTGATCGTTGATGTTCTATTCATTATATGTCTAGGGTTAGTCTACGACATTTAAACAGGTACTAGCACGTTACTGATTATTTTTTATCTTTCACACAAATTAGAGTAAATGAAATAATTTTGTTTCTAGTTTCAGTTGTTTTCTAAAAATTAATATTATTTGTTTATTTCAAATTTTCTAAATTCGACGAAACCCTGTTGTTTTTACAATTACTACCTTCGCAATTGCGGAGATGGACACCTGAAGCTCTGACTACCCCGCAAGGTTTAATGGTCGTGAATGCGTTTGTTTATGTTTGTTTGTTTTATACAAATTTTCACTCTTGCTCCCCAACAGTCCACTGAACTTCTGCCTTGTAACGGTTAATTTGTTAAGCGTTTGTCTATGTATATATTATGATATTAGTTACCTTTAGTTTAACTATCAATGTTATATAAAATATTAGCAACCACCAACTAATCAACCCTACTATCCAATATATTATGTCTTTCCTTCTAATACGTGCCAAAAATAAACTAAAAAAAATCACCCACTTCACAGACTAGCACAGGACACTCAACATATTTGTCTCTCAAAATACAGACACCGTCTCAACGGAAACTTGGGATGATATCGCATGTTACCACGCTTGTCAACAGTAACACAACCAACATAACCTGACCGCTTAACTCATCAAAAAGCTATAGAAGGACAGGTCAGAAACGATTAGTTGTTATAAGGTTGCAATGCCAGTACATGAGTGTCGCGAAATGAATGGATCTTTTGTATGGGGCAACATGTTTTGTTTTTTGTTCTATGCGGATGCTGGTAAAATATTGGAATGCCAAGATTTTCACATTTGGTTTTATTCAAAGAAATCGCTTTTAAGGATACAGAGTAAGAAGAGATGCTCTATATTAGTTTTATTTGTAGAGGGCGAGGATTTTGTCTTGGAATAAAGTTAAGGTTGTGAATAAAAGGTTTTAAGTTCCTCTCTTTATTGTGATTTGCCGAAATGAATTACGTATTCATTTCTAATGAAGACCAAATAGAAAGGATTTTTTAAATACTTTGTAACTGCACTTGATAAAGTGAGATATAAAACCAAATATAATCACCTTCAGAGTTAATTATATAGTGAAAAGTAGGGTTAAGTTGGCTAAAAATGAATTACTTGATTATTGCGGAAAACTTCTAACCCTGACTACCACACAAGAGACAATCAGATCCTGCAGTGCAATGATGCCTCACGCATTTTATGTACTAGCTACCGTAAAAAGAAATTCAATTTAGGTCAATTCATTTTCATTTAAACCAATATAAAAAAGTATTGCGTGATTATTATAGCAGCTGATACCAAAAAAGTTTCGTGATTGAAAATACATCGATATATTTTATTCGCGTGGGCATTCACACGCACTACCTATCCTATGAGTATTTAATGGGCAAAACGTGGTCTACAGATGAGTCTAGGGATTACGGCAAATAAAACGGATTTCCTATCAAATATCGATATTAAAAGGGATATAAAGAACCTTAAACTACTGATATGAGTTGAGGAGATATGAAGTGTCAGGTATAAGAAAAATCGTGATTAAAGTAGATTCCTAAATTGATTGATCCTCCCTTTTTGTCAAATGTTTTTTTTGTAATTCTTTATTAAGCCATTCACCACTAAGGTTATGTCGGCTGAAGTACAAACACTGATGTCACGGCGTATGAACTTCTTGTTTTTCCATCGTCATGGTTACACCAACGCCGAGTTCAACATGGAAACCTTCCTTCTGACTTTCCCATAAGGATTTATGGTCGTGAACGCGTTTGTTTTTTAACATTAAGTTATTTTTACGTACGCATAAACGTACGCGTTCACGACCATTAACCCTTACGGAGTAGTTAGAGGTTCAGGTGTCCATCTCCGCAATTGCGAAGGTAATAATTCTATGGCCACCTCGAACCCACGTGTTAACCAGATAGTACTCAATGTGACAGGTCAGCTATGTCGCCATTTACAAGCACTAACTATTACCTGTTCTGGGAACAGGTAGGTTTCCTCACGATGTTTTTCCCTCACCGTAATTTAATGTTCGTTATTTTTATGAACATTAATTTATTTGCCAGTAACTTCGATTCACATTAGATGTCCTAATGAGAGGTCACAAGTTGAAAGTTATGTAGACGCAAACGTTGGTACAATGGCGGTTGTAAACTTCGTGCTAGAGTTAAATGCGGGTCGGCTTGGGGTCAGCTCTTTAAAGAGCAAAGTGAGGAAATGGTTGAAGCTATTAAATAGTCTATTTGAGTTTTGTAATGGTTTTCTACGAGGAACTGGATATGAAACTACGATAATCTATTTTGCAATGTAAGGATTAATTTAACATGCGATTATTTACGTTTTTTAGTGATAGATAGATACGACATAACTGTATCTATCCTTAATTATATACATACACACTTTTTAAGGAAAATGCACATAAAAAATACTGAAATGAACTCCAAAATATAGCTAAACGTACAGCAAAGGTTAGGTTTGGGACTGTATTATTTTTGTGTACAATCCAGTATTTTCGTATTATCTTATGTTCTTTTAAACACTACCCATTCTTTAATCTCTTTTAGTTTGAAAAAATATTGTACACGTGGAAAATTCTTTTTATGATTTACTTTCTTTTATATAAATACTGTGATTATAATAACATATAAAACATTGGTGATTGTTTCCAAGCTTTTCGCTCAAATGATTCTATTTAGCCCTCGTCACCTCCTACAACGTAGAAGAACGGCAGCTAGTTAGCATTTTTTAAGTCCTACACTTGTACATGAAAGTAATAAGGTGACGTAAATGTGTATGTATGTACGACAGAAAGTGCCATAAGTCCTGGTAACACTAAAATGTTTATTTATTCAGTGGGACTTCGTTGGGGCGCGAGGCACGTCCGAAACGAATTGTATCCATCCTGTAACAATTGAATTACATTTTACACCAAAATGATACTATTTGGTTTGTGTAGCACGTCCTTAAAACTGATTGTCGGGGAAAAGATGGAGCCGATATGGTGCTTTCTTAGAGTTATATATACCAAGGTAAAGATATTTATATTAATTATAATGTTAAGGACACTATTACACCAATTAACTAGCCCCTTGGTAAGTTCATTTATGACTTGTGTTAAGGGTGCTAGTTAAAATATATTTAAGAAATATATACCTGCAATATATAGATAAATACCAGACCAGTACTACCAAACTAGAAAGCAGAAGAAAAGCGTAGTTCTTAACTCTGCCTCCACCGGAAATCGAACCCGGGACCTCACGATTAGGGCACCATTGGTTGATTAAGTCACGTGTTTTTTCTCCTTTGATCTTGTAACTTTTCGGTTACATATTTACTTATGGCATTTATGAATTTGATTTAAGTGAAAGGAATTTTAATTTAAAGGCCCAATAAGACATATGACAGTCAGACAGACGCCATATTGAAATAGAGTGACGTTAGAAGTACCTATAACTGCTGAGTGTGTATAAGAAGTTGTATGAGTGTCAAAGAAGCGAAAGCGATCTGTCAGGATCGGGACAAATGGGGATCCGTGATCTCTGCCTACCGAATCGGGAATCACGCGTGATGTGTATGTATGTATGAAAGGGATTTCCTTGGAATTAAAGCGAAATCTTTTCCTATCCCATATCAAGAAATCCTATGCGACCTCTTTTCGATAAACTCATTCCGTATACATATTTTGCATCGTTCATCCATAAGCTTAAATCATATGACGTCACGACATGTATATGTCACGCAAGGCGTGTGAATAATCGTCGTAAAGGGAAGTAATGCTCAAATTGAATAATGCATGAGAAGGATAAAGCGACCAACGATTATAGTTCAGTAAAAAAGTGGGCTAAAGGTACTAAGTTTGCTTCCCAGCTTTAACAAAGTTTTTTTGTTAAATGAAAACAAAGAAAATTATTTAGTAACATACAGATTAGTAATACACTCATAATTTTAATACATCCGTAAGAATCACACTTTAAATCCTTAACAAGAATGTTGGATTTATTAAAGTTATAAGAAAATCTTTTTATATTCAAAGTATTTGATTCCCATATAATTTTAGTTAAACATATATCTCTGTGTCTCCAGACGATCCCTCCTAACTGAGGATCGTGACTCCTCTGGCAATGCTGGACTATGCTCTTCCATTGATGCTTGTCCTCCAGCCCCATTGCAGCACTCATGGACATATCCTGCTGGTTTGTCACCTGGTCACTCCATCTCTTGGATATACATAATCACTACATAGTATAAAACAAAGTCGCTTTCTTTATCCCTATGTCCCTTTGTATGCTTAAATCTTTGAAACTACGCAACGGATTTTGATGCGTTTTTTTAATAGATAGAGTAATTCAAGAGGAAGGTTTATATGTATAATAAGATCCATTAAATAGTGGAGTAGGCTATATAATTTATACCCGTACGAAGCCCGAGAGGGTCACTAGTATATGATAAAATGGGCACAAAATTATGTTAGTAATCAGTTTCTTAATCCTTACATTCTATTCTCTGCCCGTACGATTACGTCCAAATTTAATATCCCTGCCTTTCAAACGAGAAAGACATGCCAAAACCACGTATTAAGTTATTGCTACGTTATAGTAACTGTCAGCTTAAGGCTTACGTGTATTAAACGGCCCCTACATGTCAAAATGACATTTCTCATAATGAATACCAACTTGGTTTGGTGCTGACATATGTAATCCCCGTAGTTTGGTTTACGAAATACTATGTTAGCTTTGCTGTAGCCCAGTGGGTAAGACCTCGGACTTCTTATGAGAAAGGTTACAGGTTCGAATCCTGGCTCTGGTATGTACCAGTGAATGCAATTTAAATTTATGTTTTTCATCTACGTACATATTTTGCAGTCGCTAACGGCGAGGGAAAACATCGTGAGGAAACCGGCCTATCCCTCGGGATAGGTAATAGCCAGCGACCCGTCACCATAGTTCCATATGAGGTCTCTGAGGTTTTGTCAACCCAGAAAGAGATTGAAGGATGAAAATGTACATATATGATTTGAAAATTTTGCATTCCCAATCAATCACTGAAAGTCCTCTGCTGAACGTAGGCCTCCCCAAGGGTACGCCACAAAACACAATCACTCGTGGCCCTCATCCAATCACTGCCAGCGACCTTCTTGAGGTCATCGGTCCACCTAATAGGGGGTGTTCTACACTACGTTTACCAAGACGCGATCGCCATTCGAGAACCAACACTTTGCTCCATCGGTCGTCGGTTCTGAGACAGACTTGGCCGGCCCACTGCTATTTAAGCTTGCAACATGGATAGACAGTATCTATAACCTTTATTCTCTGCCAGATGATCTCGTTCCGGACTCTGTCCCTTGACGAAATACCCGGCATTGCATGCTCAATTTCTCACTGAGCGATACGTATTCGTTGAGCCAGCCCGACTGTCATGTTCCACGTCTCGGCTCCGTATGTCATTACAGGTAGGAAGAATTAATGATCTTGATGATCATAAGTAATATAGTCTTAAGACACTGTGGCAGTGACGTAGAGAAGACATGACACAGCTTCCTGCTTAGGTGCACTCTTCTGTACATTAGAGATATTATTTACTGAAAACAATCGGCTCCGAGACAACAAGTTCGTTGAACAAGACCTTAGTCTTGTCCAAGTTCATCCGGAGACCGACCGCCCGTGATGCAGCGTCAAGACTATGCAATCTATTAGGTGCTAATTATGTTAAAGATGAGAATTCTTGGAAAGTTAAAATTATACAGTCAGGGCGGATGAGAGGCGAAAAAGTTACCGAGAATCGTTCGTAACTTCAGCAGAGTTTGCTATTAAGTGATTTCTAATTAAGTTACTCGGAATTTTATAAAGCTCGAATATAGCGTATATACTTAATTATGATATAGTTGAGCTAAAGTAATATTGCTTTTGTTCATTTGAGCTTTCTGTGACTAGAAGTGAATCCAAAATCTTTGTGCATATTATTGCATAGATAATTTTACCCGTGCATATGAAATATTTATTTATTAACTCAATTACCTTTTTTCAGTACAAAATCTGCCTCTTTTTTGCATAAAATACTATTTGAATATATTAAAGGTGAAATAAGATATACCCTACTTAAGTAATTTATATATTCAACATACGCTGCACGACTTATGAATGCACACTCCCATTTTTATCGTGGCGAGGTAGTCAGAAGCTTGAGAGCCTGTCTCCGAAATATCGGAGGCACTTTATGTTTGAACAACTCAAAGCCCGTGTTCCACTAAATTAGGCATTGTTTTTATAAATCTTTAGTATGTCGCTTATTTGTGAGTAAATAATAAATAGACAAAAAGTTTACTTAGGACACGGAGACAGCCTTTAAGATAACAAAACAGAAACGAATAGACTAAACATACATATACTCATTGCTATACAACCTTAGGCAAGAGGCTAAAACCTTTATACTGTAGAACAGAATACCGTGAAAATGAGATCGATGTTTCAAAACAATATAAGTAAAAAACACATGATTATTTATTAAAATATAGTAAACTTATTAAACCGCTTCTTAGGCAATAGTTTTAAAAAAAATATTATTTTATTAATTTGAATTATAAAATAAATAATGACAGCATGCAACAATTAATTACAGATTAGCTATTGAACGGATCTTTAACGATGCTTATTCTTTTATGCATATTATAAAAGAATATTAACTATTTATCATGTTAACACCCAATATAGCCTTATATAAGGTTATATATTGATGGAAGGTGGAATTGGATGAGGTAGACCGCGTAGAACATATACATCTCAAATTGGAGACATTCTTCTAAATGCAGTTGTAGGTAGTGAAGAACAGAAGAGTATGTATGAAAAGCTAATGTGTGAGTGAAGCAATAGACATTTGACAGGATAGTCTTAGGTTCACCCTGTTAGGGTAAATGAGTGAATATATGTATGTATGTATTAACTAATTTAGAAATAAACTTACCTTCATAGTACTAACTCTACCCTTCAATGCCTTAGCAAGTCCAATCTGAAACAGACATTAACACAATTTATTAATTGGTGCTAAAAGGACTACTTCCATTTTGACATTTGTAATAAACTTGGCAATCTCGCTAAGGGCAAATCAATTATTATGAAATGACAAAAAAGACAAACGCGTTCACGACCATTAACCCTTGCGGGGTAGTAGAGATTTAGGTTTCCCAGGTACCCCGTTAGAGAAGTTGATGAGTGAATTTATTTATGTATTGATGCTCCAAAACTAACAACAAGGTTCTATCTACTCGTGGGAATACATGTCTTGATAGTTTCACATTTCAAAGGCAGTTGGTCAGTGAATAATTGATAAAGGTTGCGCTTCACATGTCTCGAAGCGATAAGCCTGCGGCGAGGAATCATTAATAATTAGGCTTTTGTTATCCGATACAACCTTCGGCTTTGGCCTATGAGAGTGTATTATAGTAAGTGCATACATACCCTGTTAGAATGGGTTTTAGTAAAACTATTAGCGGTGACGTCGATGATACGACAATCAAATTTAAATACTCGTGTAATTCTATATGTATTTATGTAATTTATTGTTATTCGAATATGATATTATGGATAATCTAATATTGGTCTTAATGGATAATTAATATTCGGATTTTGGGTTATAATATACAAATACGTATAGGAAATTTGCTCTTAATATTCTAATATTTGTAGTTCGTCTAATAGAGTGTAAGAGTACGTATATATTTATAAGCCCTAACAATAGTAATATTGACATACCATAAGCCACCTGGTTACATTTCATGAAATACCAGACTAAAATCTATAACATTCTTTTCAAATATTGTAATTCGACATAGCTCAATCGTTTGGGGCTTGACTCCGTATCAGTGGGTACAGGGTTCAATCCCGCTTGAGCATGTACCGGCGGCGGAAATAAAGTTTAATGAGTTTCTATATACATTTGCGTAATAAAAATATATTTACATAATACAGTGGAAAACATCGTGAGGAAACCTCTCTGTTTCCCGAACAGGTAGTAGTTAGTGCTTGTAAATGGCGACATGGCTTACTACCTGTCACATTGAGTACTGACTAACTGGTCAACATGTGGGTTTGATGTGGCCATAGAATTACTATCTCCGCAATCGCGGAGATGGACACCTGAACATCTGACTATCCCACATGGGTTAATGGTCGTGAACGCGTTTGTCTTTTGTCAAGTATTGTAACAGCATGAAACAGGCAAGGTCATTAATAATAATTCAGGTAAAGCCATTAATAAGGCCTTTTGCTATGTCCGTTTACCTACACACACACATATATATATATATATAAAGCCTTATATATATGTAAACATAACATAACAATCTCTTCACGACTCATCTATACACACTCCCGTTTCATTGTGGCGGGGTAGTCAGATGCTTGAGTGTCCATCTCCGAATTTTCGAAGGCATGTTAGATATTAGTCACTCAAAGACCGCCTTTCACTAGTTAGACAGCACCCAACGTGATAGCGTGATAGCCGTATAGCCGTTTACAGGCTATTGCCTATCCCGACGGATAGGCAGGTTTCCTAACGATACATTGCTTTACCGTTAGTGAATTTCAATTAAGTACGTAAATGAGAACCACTACAGTTACTTAGGGGCCAGCCCAATAAGAGATATAACAGTCAGATAGACGCTATATTGAAAGAGGGTGACGTTAGGAGTACCTATAACCGCCGAGTGTGTATGAGAAGCAGTATGAATGTCAATGAAGCGAAAATCGTTTGTCAGGATCGGGACGAATAAGGATCCGTGATCTCTGCCTACCCCTCTACAGGGAATCAGGCGTGATGAGTATGTATTGTGACTACTATGTACTTATTAGTCACAAAATATTTAGAACATAATTACATCATGTTTTTGTACTCGGCACCGCTCCTTATATGTCTGCATTATTATTTTTTCTTAGCGATTAGATTTTATTAAAAACACTTGGACACCAACCTTTGTAAAGTACGGCTTAAAGAAAATAAATACAGTTTCACATTCGGAGTGTTATTCTTCTATCACCAAGTAACAGTTATCACCCAGCCAAGAACAATCCGCCAAAGTATGTAAAAAAACCACATCGGCCAGTCAATACCAGATTACCATATAACATAATTTATATGTAAAAAGTCAATTATTTTAATGCCTTACTCTGTGTTTACCCTTTCAAGTATATTATACGTGATGTGTATCTATATGTTATTGTTTACATTGAAAGTGCTTAGCAACGGTATCACACGAACTAATCCAGTTACTTAATTAGTGTAGAGTTTGAATTTTTCCCTGTATTACGCCCACAATGCTAAAGAAGTAGACAGATTAATGGAGTAGGAAAACACTATTTACTACCTTTTGTCATATACCTAAATAGTGTAAATATCACGACCGTTTAGCAATTCAAGAGTAGGCAGAGATTATGGATCCAAATGTGGGAATGAAGGGAAATATGTGAAATACTGAAAAGAAAAATATTACATTAGGCGTATATACATTCACATCGCGAGTTTTATGCCTTGCGAGGTAGTTAGAGGTGTAGGTACCCATCTCCGCAATTGCGGAGTTATAATAAGTGAGTAGAAGCGAATGTTATTTATGAGGATTTCGAGGATATCAATACAGTTAAAGAATTAAATAAAGTATAAATACGTGATTTAACACTTCATAGTATAAAACAAAGTCGCTTTCTCTGTCCCTATGTCCTTTGTATGCTTAAATCAACAACGGATTTTGATGCGGTTTTTTTTAATAGATAGAGTGATTCAAGAGAAAGGTTTATACGTATAATAACATCCATTAAATAGCCAGAAGTGCGAAGCCGGAGCGGGTTGCTAGTATGATATAAAATTAAAAGATAAAAATCTATTTTTTATCACACGCTTTGTGCGAAAATTCAAGGACAGAATTAAATAAAGAAATACTGGCAGGTTTCAGTGACGATGACTAATAGCAGTTTATTCTTGTCTTCTTACAAATATGAAAGGTGACGTAATGAGGTTGTCAAATCGGAAACAAACTTTTTACATCCATCTTTAATTTGGATTTGAAATAAATAAGTTACATTGCCATTTTATATTAGTAGATTACTTAGTCAAGTAAATAAAAAAGAGAGAAAGTTTTTAAAGTTGAATTGAAATTGCGATCGTTAATCTCTATATGTCGTCTAGAAATAGGTTTATGCTTAAAAATAGCATAGGAACTAAAAACATATATATTTACACATCACATTACGTTTAATATACTTTACTATAGATACATTTAATCACGTCCTTAAATACCATTATAGAAACACATAACACAATACATAATTTCTATGAAGTCACATATACCTATGTTATAAGTTATAACATATAATAATAAAAAAAAAATGTAAACAGATTGACAAAAGGAATATATATAACAGTCAGTTAGACGCTATTTTGAAAAAAGGTGACGTTAGGTGTACCTATAACCGCCGAGAGTGTATGAGAAGATGTATGAATGTCAATGAAGCGAAAGTGGTCTGTCAGGATCGGGACAAATGGGGATCCGTGATCTCTGCCTACCCCTCTACAGGGAATCAGGCGTGATGTATGTTATGTATATAATAATAAAGAACATCAACGACAGTTTACTAGCCCATTGTCCAATCAATTCCATTCAACCTTATCACTCACATCACGTATCAGTAATACAGACAAGTATACCATTCTACACTATCATGGGTAAGAAATAACAACAAATACGTCCCATTACGCCTTGACGAATGAAGTTTGCGTAAGGAAAAATGTGACGTATAACCGAGCGCTTATCATTTGGACGTGGGAGAGAACAGCTGGGTCTTTGTTTCCAGAGACAATTATGAGGGTCACAGGGGTGGTTTTTGATTGGCCTAGGGCCTTACTCCTTACTCCACTAATGCATTTTAAGAACAATATTACTTTACTCCACTTGCACTTTAGGCACAATATTACTTCAGTATAATAATAGTAATATTTGGACATTATTACACAAATTGAACTAGCTCATTGGTAAGTACATTTCAGACTTGTGTATACTCGAATGCTACAGTGAGGGAGAAAATCGTGAGGAAACTTACCTGTTCCCCAAACAAACAAAAATAGTTGGTGCTTGTAAATGGTGACATTGCTTGCCACCTATCACATTGAGTACTATCTGGTCAACACGTGGGTTCGAGGTGGCCTTATAATTACTACCTTCGCAATTGCGGAGATGGGCACCTGAACCTCTGACTACCCAGCATGGGTTAATGGTCATGAACCCGGTTGTATGTTTTTGTCTTATGTGGGTCCACTGCTGAGCGTCTGCCTCTAGCATATGGAACATTGATGACAAGTTAGGTTAGGAATTTTATTATTATATTCATTAACCTCTTTATTGTCTCTTATGACATGCCGGGATAATGGTAGCTAGTTAGTGTTCTTTTACGTCCCAGACTAGCAAAAATCATGACGTAGATATAAAAGAAATTTCTAGGGCGTTAGGCTAGCAAATGAAATCACAATCAAAATTTTACACTAATGTAAAGCCTAAAATGATGAGAAATATTAGGTTTCAATGCAAAAAGTGAATTATGGCTTAAACGGAATTGTATGAAGGCAGGTGATTATGAATATATAATATAATTAATAGTATATAATATATGAGTATATAGAGTCTGCAATCTTCATTTTTAAACCCTCGCGATTTATACGCATTCGTGAAACGTCGGGTGATATAAAGGTATGATATGACCCAGTCTCATATCACTACATAGTATAAAACAAAGTCGCTTTCTCTGTCCCTATGTTCCTTTGTATGATTAAATCTTTGAAACTACGCAACGGATTTTGATGCGGTTTTTTTAATAGATAGAGTAATTCAAGAGGAAGGTTTATATGTATGACTACATCCATTAAATAGTGGAGTAGGCTATATATTTTATCCCCGTGCGAAGCCGGAGCGGGTCGCTAGTAGTAAATAAATAAGATAACATAGAGTCTGACTGAAGGCCACTATTAAGACAAAGAGAATGAAACGTAAGCACTAATTGATCCTGAACAGTACTCAACTTGGAAGGTTTATTACCTACCAAGGTTTTATTGCTTACATACCTACACTTGACCGAACCCGTGCTGATCTGGGATTCCACTAGATACATACTAAGGGTTTCTGCGTGAATTACACTTCTTACTTGTATTTACATACATGTACTTTCACGTCCTTCAATTCCTTTTGGGGTGGACAGAACCTTGGAGATTTAGTATCACCTAGGTAACTTTATAGCATAAATATTGGTGTGGTGATGCCATATGGATTATTAAAGTAAAATACAAGTAAGATGTACTTATTTAATAGTGACTATTACTGTTTTTCATTCAAGAGTTGGTCTTTGTTTCAAATAATCCGCTTATTACGTTGTAAACAAACATAAAATGCTTCTATCTATCCATCTTTTTTCCTTAAAGCGTGGATTGAATTTTGAATTAAATAATACTCGTCAATTACATTAAAAATAACTAAAACAGCTTCTAGTGCTCGGGTCCACATATATTAATGGTGACAGGTTGCTACCTTATCGCTCAATATAGTTCATTATCTTCTACTCCCCTTAGATGTATGTTGCCTACGTTCCTTAGTCACCTCCTATAACAGCTTACAAGCAGCTGATTAACATTTTCTGTCCCAGTCTTACACAATATTATATCTGCTTTTGTTTTTAAAAACAGGCTAACCAAAGGTTTTATAGAACTTGTTTTTTGTCCTAATACTATTATACCGGTTACACTGGGTATTAGAACTTGATTTATCTTAACACTAAAAATAAACCTAAATATATAATATACGTCCGTGACTTAATAATATTTATTATTGATGTTGACTTAGTTTTGAATTACGCTATGTAATGCTTGAAATATAAATAAGGATAATTTTATCATGCCTACAAACGACGTCAACTAAAAATGCTTTGAACATCCATTACATAATAGATCTAACAATCATAAGACCATTAAAATTGGTCGAATTTCATTCAAATTAGAACTACATTTATGTTAAGCATACTCATCTAACTAGTGAAATAATAAATAAAAAAGAAAAAAAAATACTACTAAACATACAATAACCCACTATAATTCATAATCATACTTTGGGGAACATAAACGAGAACATTAGTTGTAGGCATGTAAACAGATATAGTCATATACACAAATACACACTTACACATATACGTACATACATATTATTTATAAATTATAGACAGTAGTAACATCGTATACATCCTATAAACATACATCAATATATTTCAGACACTTTCACATACACATAAATACGAAAATTGTATTTTTTATAATTGTTACGCGATATATTAAAAAAATACTTATTTTGGAATCTTCACAAAAGCATTTTTCGTTTGCAGTACCAGTAATACGGTATTAATCCACAACCGTAGCATGATATTTTGAATTCACCTACTTTTCCACTAAAACAAGTCCTATACTACGACTGATCCGTCAGTATCGCGTACTACGTAGACTCGCGCGGATGTCTGCGTTTCGTAGTATACACGCGTCGAGATTTTCGTAAAAAATATCGCAACTGTATTCCTAATACATTTTAACTCATAGTGATTTATGTGAATAACTAATATACATATATAAAGTGTGTGTTTAAGGTATCATATCTGTGTTGTGTGTATGTGAGTGTGTGTTAAGGTTTTAACAATGCAAACACTAACCTAGTTATCGTCACAAAAGGCAAGGTGAGCAATGATTGTCGGGGTGTTAATAATATAAAATGTTGCTTTGACGAGATACCTACTATTCGTACCATTTGGTATGAAAAGGGGTCAGGATATGGCGTAAATATTTAACTGTATCATGATTAAAGCAAGGGTAATGAACATCGAAAAGTAAAATGTATGCCTCAAATAAAATTAATACTTATGCTTACTTGTATATGATTGCATTTTCAGTATTCACTAACATAGAAATGAAACTTCAATTCTGAAAAGCAATAGAATAAAACATATACTTATGCTTATATTATTATATGTTCATTAAAGACTAACATACAAATGAAAATAACATTCGTAAACGTAATAGTTACAAAAATACAGTAATTCATTTTTAAGTTTTTTTCTTTATATTAGAGTAAAGGCATTGACTAAAGTTTTAAGTTTTCTAATAAAACCAGTTCTAAAAATACTCCAATTTAATACTATAATTGTTTTCTTGAAAGGACATGAAAGTGCCTGTTACTGGAAATATGCTTAAATGGGAAAATCTAAATTGATCATTAACTATTCAGAATAAACATCAAATCTTTAGTCTGTTCTCGCAAGTTTCTATTAAAGTCAAGAATCAGTGAACTAGAATAATTGAAGACAGACGTAAATCATAATTTAACTTCTATTACAGAGACGACTAACAAAATGTAAATTACATATATATGTTTAGTTTACGACCTGTGTATACACACTCCTTTTTTTATTGCGACGGGGTAGTCAGAGGCTTCAGTGCCCATCTCCGAAATTGAAGGCATGTTAGATATGATCATCTCAAAGCCCGTGTTTCACAAGATAGACAGCATCTAACGTGATAAGTTTTGAACCGTATTGCCGCATACAAGCACTGACTATTACCTATCCCGACGGATAGACAGGTAACCCTACGGAGTTTTTGAATTACTTGAACAATGTACTTAAATGAAAACATAGGTTGAACCTTGGTTTTCTGATAAGAAGTCAGAGATATTTCTCACATGGTTACAGCCGCTTTTTTATACAAATACATAATAAAAATAAGTAATTAATTTATAAATAATTTAGTTGAACAAGTATATAGTTTTGTATTTTCATAAACTATAAACAAAAGTATCGATATAACAATTCAGTCATTTTATTATTTCTCTATAAATATCACATATGTTTTAAATCGTATTTATAATAATATAGAGTATTTAAAATAATCGTTGAAAACGAGTGAAAATATTTTACAATTGAAATATTACTCATCATTCTGTGAATTTATAAAACAGAATTGCTTATTGAAAACGTTCCTCGCATTCAAATTGGTATTTAATGCAAACATGGGCTGTAAATCCAGGTTTTGTCATCAAAAGGACGTCTGTAACGATGAGGGAAAACATCGTCAGGAAACCTGTTTATCCCTCGGGAAAGGTAGCCAGTGCCTAAATACGACGGTTTACTAACTATTACGTTGGGTGCTGTCAATCTAGTGAAACGCGGGCTTCGAATGACGCATACCTAAAATGCCTTCGAAGATTTATCACATTAAGCCTAATGTTGAGATCAGTAGGCGCTGTTAGAAGCAAAGAAAAACAACAACAAAAAGCAGATTAAGAAAACAACAGGTAATAGTTAGTGCTTGTAAATGGCGACATAGCTTACCACCTGTCACTTTGAGTACTGACTATCTGGTTAACACGTGGGTTCGAGGTGGCCCTAGAATTACTACCTTCGCAATTGCGGCGATGGAAACCTGAATCTCTGACTACCCTGCGAGTGTTAATGGTCCTGAAGGCGTTTGTTTGTCTTTATCAGAAAACAACTGTTTTATTTTAATTTTGAATCACTTTTATTTATTTATTCGTAAAAATGTATAGACATTACATGATAGTCTTCTAATGCTACATACATACTGGTTTCCTTAACATTGATATTCAAGATTAATAACTAACGGAATTTATTGCGAACTTGATCTCTGCCCGTGACCAAGGCTGCTGCAACGTAGCCGATACGTCGGGTTAATAATAAAGGCGACTTAATTATATAAAAACTTACGCGATAAGTCCCGTTAGTTATTAATCATGAGTGTGAATCGCGAATCTCTTAAAACGTTAATTAATATTCAATTACAATTATAACAAAAGTATACATGAACTAAATTATTCTGATGTTTATATTTGCTTCAATACTTAAATCTGTTTGTCTGAATAGGTGCTTAAATCCCGTCTAAGCTAGTCTAAGACGTAAATAGAATGTTTACTATCTACTTTCATTCCACTTCAAAAAGTGACTAAGGGACTAAGTCGACATAATCTATTAGACTTTGGAATAACAACCTCTCATCATATCTACGTGGCGCGATTGGTTAACCACCCGCTAATCGTGGAGTCTCAGGTTCAGGTTCGGTTCCTGGTGGAGGCAGAGTTAAGAACTACGCTTTTCTACTGCTTTCCAGTCTGGTCGTTGATTATATATGCTATATGTGTATTTATCTATATATAATAAGTATATATTTCTTAAATGTGCGTTGACTATAATACCCTTAAACCAAGTCTTAAATGTACTTAACAAGGGGCTAGTTCAATTGTTGTAAAAGTGTTCTTAATATTATTACATTGTAATATCGTTGCCATTACAACCCCAATATTACTGCTATGAGTGACCAAGGAGATATAATTTTTACATTGTTCTATCCATCTTGAAACGTATTAAGAGATGTGAATGTATATCTTTTCTCATTAGTCACTTAATGTATCTGCTTAATTCATCTCAATCTTAAACCTTTAGTAGACAATGTAGAGCGCAATCAGTATTTGTATATTATAAATAAATTATTTTGTGTATGTTTGTTATTTCTCTTGTGACAGTTTCCGAATTGGGTGCTGCCGGAGGACCAGTGATGCAGCCTAGCTACATCGTATACTGAGGCAGCACCTTTTCACTGCAACAATGGTTTATTTACATTTACTTTTTCCATGTTTGTGTTTTGTTAATGTAGTGAATAAAGTTTTCTTTTTTCTTTCAATCAAATTCTTTAGGACAAGAATAGAATATGACAGGGATAAGTAGTGTTAAAGCAAGCTGAGACGAGACTAATGGTGCCATTTATCCTAATGTCCCCACTGGTTCACCAACATTAGGCGTTTAGGGTGGTAATGATCGGTGGGTCATTTATTAGGAGACGAACCCACGTGTTTCGGGAACTGTGATGAAATTAGTTACCATACTTTAGTGAACTGTAACTTCTCTTTGTAACCATAAGTACAAGTTTTGATAATATCATTTATTGTTAGTTCTAATATTATTTTTTATAATAATATAATATTTAATTATATTTAGGTATTTATTAGACCAATTGAACTAGCCCTTCGGTGAGTTCATTTAAGACTTGTGTTATGTCAACGTATATTTAAGAAATATAATTATATAAACATAAATTCATAGATAGTGTACTGGACTGGTGACTGGAACCAGACTGGAAAGCAGAAGAATGCGTAGTTCTTTAACTCTGCCTCCACCGGGAATCGAACCCGGGACCTCACGATGAGCATTCAGCAGCTCAACCTAACCCACGGAGGTTGACGAAATTATGACTACTGTTAATGTATTGATTCTAGTGTCATATTTATGCAATACCTAATTTCACTACAATAAATCAATGCAATAATATTACGCTATGTTAAATAGATGACATTCGAAATTCGAATAATAGTTCGAATCCCGACTCTGGCATGTACCAATGAATGAAATTTAAATATGTGTATTTCATTTACGTACATAATTTACAGTCGAAACCGGTGAGGGAAAACATCGTGAGGAAACCTGCCTATCCCTCAGGATAGGTAATAGTCAGTGCCTATATACGGCGATACGGTTCACAACCTCTCACGTTGGGTGCTGTCTATCTAGTCGCGGGCTTTGAATGACCCATACCTAACATGCCTTCGAAATTTCGGAGATGGGCATTCAAGCCTCCGACTACCCCGCCATAATAAAAAAGGGAGTGTTTATACACAAGTCGTGAAGCGTATGTATGTATGTTAAATATATATGACCGAGCAAATGGAGGTTCCGTTTAATTCATTACGGAAAAAGGACGTAATGTAGTTATAATTACGCCTCTTTATTTCTTTGTGAACGGAGACGAACAGACAAAACTTGGAAGATGTAATATCCGTTTAGCTTTACCAGTTTCTCTGCATTATTTTATTAACCCTGGACAAGAAAACTTTCTACATAGCCCTTGTCTTTAAGTCACTAACAGAAAGTAGTAATCGCGTTATTGAAAGAAAGACAATATATATACATTCATACACATCATGCCTGATTTCCCAATTAAGGGTAGGCAGAGATCACGGATCCCCGCCTGTTTCAATCCTGATAAACCAATTTCGCTTTACTGACACTCAGCCAGCTCCTTGTACACACTCGGCCGTTATAGGTACTTCTAACGTCACCCTTTTACAATATGGCGTCTATCTGACTGTCATATGTATTATTAGGGCGGCTCCTACTAAGACCTCCCTTCCACTTCACGCATATATATTCTTTTATCTATATCATTCATCCGCATAACATGTCCAAACAATCGAAGCATGTCCTTTTTTAATCTTAGTCACTTCATCTTCTGCCAAACCGCAACCTTCCCTTATCACACTATTTTTTATTCTATCATTCAATGTTCATTTTCGACACCATGTTTCATAGAGACATTTACAGCTTAAGACCTACACAATCGATATTTAAAAAGAAAAAGTGAAATCAGCCAATTTATTTTTTCAAAGCAACCGGGTTCGATTCCCGTACTAGATACAGTTGTTTTTTCAAAGAAAGTATGAATGCAGTTTTTCTTTTTGTCAAAATCAGTGACATGGTTCCTAAGAACAAATCTTCGTATCTCTTATAGTTGCAGACTTTCCCATACTGACCGTTTTGAATGCGCCACCCTGTATACATAATTGCTGAATATTATAGTCTATAAAATGAAACATGATAAGAATGACAGCTGTCAAAGAGACGTGGGTAGTGAGGGGTTTAGGAAAATAGATACCGATAATTATGAACGTACATACCGTATACAGTTTTATCCTGTATTGTCCTGTGCTAGTCTGAGACGTAAAAAGAATGCTTACTAGCGGTCTTTCTTCCCGGCATGTCGTAATAGGCGACTAAAGGACTAGGGGTAAATAGAATCTATAGAGCGATAGACTACCAACTTTTGATTACTCATAAAGTTCTATATACATGCCATCAAAACCCCAATATTCATGCTAAAAAGTGACCTAGCAAATATTATCGTCTCTCCAAGCTTCCGTTTACCCCAAAAGAGATAAAAGAACGTAAAGCATATGGTATATAGCGGCCTTTACATGCCAACCGTGTGCAGACACCCTTAAGCAAATTGCAGTGACTGTAGTATCTGTTCCAATAATTCAGTGAAGGGAATGGAGTGTGGTAAATAGGAGTCGACATGGCTTTTACCTAGGGGTAACTTTAGCAGCCTTCACAAGGGTTAAGCCTTTAACTTAGACTAGTCATAGTGTGTTAAAACTTGTGCGGATTTGTTCAACGTTGACTTGTATGGAATGTGGTGGGATTATCAAATGGCAAAAGTAAAGGCAGGATAAATAGATAAATATATTTGCTGTAAGTACAAGTGATATGATTTTGGCTTATACTCGTATATAAAGATAAGAAATTAAAATGATATTTACAAACTGAGAACCAATTAAAATAAGAAATTTAAAAATTAGTCACTGTCTTTGGAGCAAAACAAAAATAACGATTGAAAAATAACGCTTATTAAATAAGATAAATGAACACAATTACACGCTTGATTGTACCCTATATAAATGACGTAAGGAGTAAAGTATAAAGACTGATCACATATACAGAGATGATAATTTATTAACCGACTCTCAACCTACCTTATCTTATACTTTTTAACACATTAGCCAATGCAAACAGATGAGTACGCAAAATGACTTTAATTTGATTTGTATATTCTTCGCGGCCTTACTTGGTTCTATAAATTCTTTAACCCTTCTTTCATTCATTCAGTCCATACATACATACACATTACGTCTGATTCCATGTAGAGGGGTAGGCAGAGATTATCCAGTCCATGTTTCTAAATACACAAAGCGTACGTAGCGTGTAGGACAGAGTAGCATAAATGACGAGGTTAATAGGCGTGAGTGAGGCAATAGAGATTTGTCAGGATCGTTGCAGGTGGCGATCGCTAGTGCCTGCCTACCCCATTGGGAAGTAGGTATATGCAGGAAAGCAAAGGAGTGACTGCAGAAATGACGGCTGATAGAAGAGTGTCGAAACTTAAAACATATTTGCTGAACTATAAAGGGATAGGGCATGATGATGATGTATGTAGGAATACTGTAAACGGTGTACATGCATACATACATACGCTTCACGACTTGTGTATACACACTCCCTTTTTTATTATGGTGGGGTAGTCAGAGGCTTGAGTGCCCATCTCCGAAATTTCGAAGGCATGTTAGGTATGGGACGTAAAGCATATGGTATATAGAGGCCTTTATATGCCAACCGTGTGCAGACACCCTTAAGCGAATTGCAGTGACTGTAGTATCTGTTCCAATAATTCAGTGAAGGGAATGGGGTGTAGTAAATAGGAGTCGACATGGCTTTTACCTAGGGGTAACTTTAGCAGCCTTCAGAAGGGTTAAGCCTTAAACTTCGACTAGTCATAGTGTGTTAAAACATGTGCGGATTTGTTCAACGTTGACTTGTAAGAATGTGGTGGGAATGTCAAATGTAAAAGCAGGATAAATAGATAAATATACATATGTAGATAAAGATATGCAGTAAGTACAAGTGATATGGTTTTCGTTTATATATAAAGATAGAAAAGAGTATTTATTTAACAAACAAGAAATTAAAATGATATTTACAAACTAAGAACTAATTAAAATAAGAAATTTAAAAATTTGTCACTGTCGTTGGAACAAAACAAAAATAACAATAGAAAAATAACGCTTATATAAATAATATAAATGAATGTCGTCTATCGTGGTGCGTCAACAAAGTCAGCAGCTCAGTGAAAGTTGAAAATACAAATAATTATTTTCGGTTGAATATTTAGTCAGTTGTGATGCCAAATTGGCTAAATATGTTTGCTTTGGTATTTTATTTGGATCCTCAACTGGAACGAACCGAAGAACAAGGAAGAGAAGAATTGGAGGTTCGATTTCGTTTTTCTTCGGATGTAGCGGCTGGCGGCGTTGGTGTAACCATGGCGATGGAAAAACAAGAAGTTCAAACGCCGTGGCATCAGTATTTGTACTTCAGCCGACATAACCTTAGTGGTGAATGGCTAATTAAAGAATTAAAAAAAAAAAAAAAAATAATATAAATGAACACAATTACACGCTTGATTGTACCCCATATAAATGACGTGAAGAGTAGAGTATAAAGACTGATCATATATATGTAGATGACAATTTAATAACCGACACTCAACCTATCCTTATCTTATACTTGTTAACACATTAGCCAATACAAATAGATGAGTACTCAAAATGTTTTCAATTTGATTTGTATATTCTTCGCGGCCTACTTTGGTTCTATAAATTATTTAACCCTTCTTTCATTCATTCAGTCCATACATGCATACACATCACGCCTGTTTCCTTGTAGAGGGGTAGGCAGAGATCATCCAGTCCATGTTCCTAAATACACAAAGCGAACGTAGCGTGAAGGACAGAATAGCATGAATGACGAGGTTAATAGGTGTGAGTCAGGCAAGAGAGATTTGTCAGAATCGTTCTAGGTGACGATCGCTAGTGTCTGCCTACCCCAATGGGAAGTAGGTATATGCAGGAAAGCATAGGAGTGACTGCAGATATGACGGCTGACAGAAGAGTATCGAAACGCAAAACATATTTGCTGAACTATAAAGAGATAGGGCATGATGATTATATGTATGTAGGAATACTGTAATCGGTGAAAATACATACGCTTCACGACTTGTGTATACACACTCCCTTTTTTATTATGGCGGGGTAGTCAGAGGCTTGAGTGCCCATCTCCGAAATTTCGAAGGCATGTTAGGTATGGGTCACTCGAAGCCCGCGTGTCACTTGATAGACAGCTTGATAGACCCAACGTGATAGGTAGTGAACGGTATCGCCGTATATAGGCACTGGCTATTGCATATCCCGAGGGATAGGCAGGTTTCCTCACGATGTTTTCTCTCACCGTTAGCGACTGTAAATTATGAACGTAAATGAAATACACATATTTAAAATTTTACGGTGTACATTTGAACCAAAATTTTCTGTATACATTTTAATCATCCTCAAGCTGACCTAGAAATCTCGATCTCACACTCAAGTAAGGCTGTGGTTACAAACAAAGAAGCCTCCGCTATAGTCAGAAACAAACTACTTTCAGGCTTTGTCATAAACTTTATGTTTGTAGAATCCGGACTATCCGTAAATTTGTGAGAAAAAGGGCTTTAGATGGATTGCTCATTTGAAAGGGATATTTTCCTCTCTTTAGATTGGTTTCGAATGAAAAGATAAACATATAAAGCAAAAACAAGGTAAGTATTTGTTGAAGTAGAATGAAGTATGATTGTTCCAAAAAAATTGAAAATTAAATAAGAAATATTCATTAAATGATATGATATTTTGTCATATTGAAACGGCAATTGATCAAAACTGTTCTTATTCAAAGCAAACACTTTAAATTTAGTAGCGTTTCTACATAAGTTAATTTTTTTTCTCTTAACTTCACTAAGAAGGTGATTCTAAGCATCTGTCTACCCCGTGTTAGCCTGTAAACAGTTGAAAGAAATCTAAAATCACATTTTCTTTAGGGAAATTCCTTAATAATTGTCTCATCTAATCTTAATTAGCTCAGAAATCTAATTGCATACTCTTGTAAGAGATATAATTACGTAATCAATCTTCCTTCATATTATTATTCTTGATACACATCCTAATTAGATTGGTAGATTGGATTGCTCGCGCATAACGACTTAGATCTATTTTGGGGGGCCTGAAGTTCAAGTTTGGCGTATCAATAATCACTAGTTTGATAATTGAAAAACGAAGAAACATTTTCACGACTATTAGCCCCTAAGGCTTAGTCAGAAGTTCAAGTGTCCGTCTCCAAACTGGTAGAGGTACTAATTCCATGCACACCCTAATCCACGTGTTGATCAGATTGCCAGTACTCCGAAGACTATTACCTATGTGGGGTAGGTTTCTTGACGATTCTTACGTTTCTAAAGTAATTAACTACTTTTTTAGAAAAGGCAATTAGTATTAAGACTATAACTTCCTTTATAACTTACATAGAAAGAAATGGAAATTCAAACTTGAATGGCAACGTCAGTTGATATAAAAGTAATATCTTTATTTATCGAATTTCGACGTAGCTCAGTAATTCGACGTAGCTCAGTTGTTTGGGGCTTGGCTCTGTATCAGTGTGTACAGGGTTCAAATCCCGTTTGAGCATGTACCAATGGAAATGAAGTTTAATGAATTTCTATGTACATTTTCGTAATAAAAACACATTTACGAAATGCGTTGAATTATACGGTGAGCGAAAACATCGTGAGGAAACCTACCTGTTCGTCGAACAGGTAATAGTTAGTGCTTGTAAATGGCGACATGGCTGATCACCTGTCACATTGAGTACTGACTATCTGGTTAACACGTGGGTTCGAGGTGTCCATAGAATTACTACCTTCGCAATTGCGGAGATGGACACCTGAACCTCTGACTACCCCGCAAGGGTTAATGGTCGTGAATGCGTTTGTTTTTGTTTTTTTTGTATCTTTATTTAATTTTATTGCGATACGACCCGGTCTCATATAGTAAATAAATGTTAAGCTTGCTTTTCCAAAAGACTTTATCTTAAAGCGAATGTTAAAATAGACTAATTACGTATAATCAAGATAATAGTGAATATAAATGGCTAAGATTAAGCACGCGACAAGGTTATTAAAATCAAAAATTGAGCCTGTTGTGTTCTTATTGTTTCTTTGATAATAGGGTTGCTAATTTACGCCTTAATCATTTTTGGGTTCAACCTTTAGTCTGGGAAACGATGACCCTAATTAGGAAAGAGATTGGTTATACGAAATGGTATTGTGAAGACAATTACGGTATTTGTGCATAAAGACTGAGTGAATACATTTGTCTGTGTCTAGAAAATATATTAGTCATTAAGGCTGTTGCTTTATAAATACATATACTAGTGACCCGCTCTGGCTTTGCACGGGTATAAAATAGTCTACTCCACTATTTAATGGATGTTATTATACATATAAACGTTCCTCTTGAATCACTCTATCTATTAAAAAAAATGCATCAAAATCCGTTGCGTAGTTTCAAAGATTTAAGCATACAAAGGGACATAGGGACAGAGAAAGCAACTTTGTTTTATACTATGTAGTGAAATACATTTACAGCATACTTGTACTTACTTGTAGGATTTATGTAATTCTACTAGCTTACTTTGTCATACCTTGAATTCTTTTCTTTTTCTTTCCAACTATCAGATAATCCAGCATAAACTAAAATGGTGAAGTCCTGTATTCGGTTTCCGGTGGAGGCAGAGTTAAGAACTCGATGATTATTGTTTATATATAGTATTTAATATTCCACAATAAGTATTTCTTTGTCAAATATACGTTGATTATCAGAGGGACTAGTTCAATCGATGTAATCTTGTCCTTCAAT
This sequence comes from Leucoptera coffeella, assembly GCA_030578115.1. NCBI lineage: Eukaryota > Metazoa > Arthropoda > Insecta > Lepidoptera > Lyonetiidae > Leucoptera > Leucoptera coffeella. The sequence continues at coordinate 106,989 of JAMBLF010000571.1, read as the reverse complement.
ATCAGTATTATTTTCTTCTAACTAGTTGCCTTTCTTCCTCTCAAACTTTAAAAGAAGATGTTAAGGCTCGTACAATATTCAGTATCGAGTCTCTCGCCATTTCGGTATTTATATTTAAAGCTAACGAGGAGATATTTAGACGAAATGTGAATAATTTGGTTGGTTAATAACTAACGGGACTTATCGCGCAAGTTTTTATATAATAAAGTTACCTTTATTAACCCGACGTTTGGCTACGTTGCAGCAGCCATGGTCACGGGCAGACTGACGATGCATATTACGACTGACGATAAGTCACGCTAGTTATTAATCATGAGTATAAATCGCGGATCTCTTAAAACTATAATTTGGTTGGTGTATCAGTGATGGTTGCGGTTTGAAAAAAGCTGTAGTGACTAAGATTGAAAAGGGCATGCTTCGATGGTTTGGATATGTTATGTAAATGAATGATAGTACATTGACAAAAGGAATATATGTGAGTGAAGTGGAAGAGCGTTTACGTTGGAGCAGGCCCAATAAGACATATGAGACATTGAAAAATGGTTATGTTAGAAGTACCTATTACCGCCGAGTGTATGTGAGGTGTATGAACACTCATACAATGAAGCGAAAGTGGGTTGTCAGGATCGGGAAAGATGGTTCTCTGAGATCTCTGCTTACACCATTACAGGGAATTAGGCGTGAATCAGGAAAGTGAAGTGTTATTCTGCGTAAATGTCTCTCAAATGTGAAAAAAATGCCTAAATGAACTGTAACACAAGTATGTATAGTACATATAATGTTACTAGTGTTTCTATGCGTGTCAATACTCAAGCAAACATGTACACGTAAAACATTTTTTATTGACGTCCTTAATGAAATCGTTGCACGCAAGCCTTAAGCGAAATATTATTTTCGGTGCCTACCAAGCGAGTGAAAGGCGAGGGTAAAACATCGTGAGGGAACTTGCCTATTCTTTGGATTAAGTGACAGTCAGTATACATATGATAGGAATATCGTTAGGTCTAGGTGTAACGGTGAAACGAGACTTTGAGTGGTTCAGAACTACGTTACAATAAGAATGTATAAAACCAAACTGGAAGATATAGTTGGACGCGGTAGGCCACGTAGAACTTATACAGATAAAATTGGAGACATTCTCTTCAAGGCGGGTATATCAGGTACGTAGCATAAAGAACAGAAGAGCATGTATGAGAAGGCTAATAGGTATGAGTGAGGCAAGAGAGATTTATCAGGAACGTTCCAGGTGGCGATCGATAGTCTCTACCTATCCTATTGGGGACGTAGAGGTGTGAATATTTGTACGAGAATTTCATTTTAACTATGCTGTAAAATTAATCTTTGATAACTTATAAAGAGTTAACGGTTATGAAGCTTGATCGTTTAACAAAAATTAGCTTCAAGCTTTTGCTAAGTTGATAACACCACAAATAGTAATAATTGTATGTCATTAACATATCATTAATATTTACGATACGGTAAAAGCTATGTGGTAAAAAGTGACCTTTGACTGACCCTATAGACCTTGCTATAATAGCGGTCACTGAAGCCTTTAACTGCCAATGAGCAATAAAACTCAAAACGCTTGCATTTCATTCGTAAAACTCCATTTGAGTGTTAAAAGCGGTTACAGAACTATTGAAGCGGTGAAACTCGGCCACAACAGCAGGCAAGGTGAGTGCCTCTAATTGCACCGAAGCCATTGCAGCTCATTATAAACGAAAAGGGGAAGTTTCACCGTAGTTTTAAACGTGTGGTTTTCAACTACGGTTTTAACTGAGGTTTGTAGATAAAGTTTTTAGTTCGTTCCGAATTTATTTTAATACGGTTTTTTGTTGTCTCTAGCGGGGTATTAAGGTGCGTGCGAGATTTGTGTTATAGTGCCAGTTCGTACCCGAGAAAAAGATTATTTAATCAATTTATCTAAATAGAACAGTAGGAAAAGTAGGCTTCAAAAATAGAATTGAAACTTTTCTTGTGGTAGACAAGAATGCGTAACGGAAAATACATAATAAGTTTAAACAATTCGTTCAAGGTGGAAAGCGTTAACAAACGTATGACGCTTACAACTTAGACAGGTTTCATTTAATTAGCTTAGTAAGTTACAAAAAGCTGCGTGCTTTCCGAGTGAAAATTCACTAGTAAATATTTTTCAACAGGACTAGTTAATACAATGTCTACACGCAACCTTCGTGAACCATTGTTTTAGGTACTTAGTGTAATAATAACCTATCGCTGCCCGTAACGAGGGCGTCCATGGAATCCTGTACTACGAAATTATTAAATAACTAACTTAAACTATGGCGTGGCTAGCTAAATTATTTATTTTATTTATTAACAGCCTCGCTTACATTGGTTCTCGTTCAAACAATCTAAGCAACGCTGGTCTGTATTAAAATTTTCGTGACTTGTACGTTTCGGTGGGGTGAAGTACTGTGGGGACATGAAAGATCATGTGCAAAGTTTTATTATGTTAGTAGTTAATAAAGAAATTCCAATCGCAACTAAATATACTCAAATTAGCCCATATTCTTACCTTAATTCTCTGTACAAACTGAATAAAACATTGAACTTAAGTTAACTTAATACACATATCACACCCATTTCAGAGAGGTGGGAGAGATCACGGATGCCCATGGTGGTTATAGGTACTGTCATATGCCTTATTGGGCCTGCCCCTACTGCCGTTTCGGCTCATCTACGTATAATCCTTTTGTCAATCTACTGTCATTCATCCACATAACATGTCCAAACCATCATCGTATATCATACTGAAGTTTATAGCTTGAACAATAATAGTAAATATAAACGAATATCATCACTACGTAAATATTATGCGGATGAATGATAGTCAATTGACAAAAGGCATACATACATACATGTAAGTTAATGCGTTTACGTAGGGGCCGGCCCAATAAGACATATGGCAGCCAGACAAACGTCATATTGAAAATGAGTGACGCTAGAAGTATGTACCTTAAACCACCGAGTCCGAATGAAAAGTTGTATGAGTGTCAATAAAGCGAAAGTGATCTGTCAAGATCGGAAGAAATAGGGATCCGTGATCTCTGCCTACCCATCTACAGGGAATCAGGGGTGATGTGTATGTATGTACAAGTAGACATTTGTCTCGATCCTGACAACCACTTTCGGTTATTGATATTCATACACCTCTTACCACACTCGGTGGTTATAGGTACTTAAGTCTCATGTTATTTAATATGTCGTCTAAAGACAGTCATATGTCTTATTGGGCCGGTCCCTATGAAGCCGCACATTCACATAAAATGACAACTATCTATCATTCATCCGCATAACCATCCATCATCGTATCCTACAATCGTATTAAAGTTTATAACTTGAACAATAATAGTAAATGATTAATAATTAACGGGACTTATCGCGTAAGTTTTTATATAATAAAATTACCTTTATTAACCCGACGTTTCGGCTACATTGCAGTAGTCATGGTCACGGGCAGACTAGCCGAAACGTCGGGTTAATAAAAGTAATTTTATTATTTAAAAACTTACGCAATAAGTCCCGTTAATTATTAATCATGAGTATAAATCGCGAATCTCTTAAAACTATAATAATAGTAAATACCATGAATTTCATCACTGGACAACACCAACAGAACTGACGGCTCGTTACAGTAAATTTATTGAAACGCCCTGGTGAAAACATTATCGTGAATTTCTGACTTAATAGGACCATGATAAAGGGACGTTTCACCGAATTCCCACGTATCAATGCGTGGGTAATTGTGTAATGCATCAGCAGATAAATCCTGTTACAACGAATTCATAGTTCTGTGGAAGGGCTACCTAAAACATACATATATTTCTTAAAATAGGTCAACTTGATCAGTTATTTTGACGACCTCCGTGGTGCGATCGTTAATCGGCTGAACGCTAATCGTGAAGCCCCGGGTTCGATTTCCGGTGGAGGCAGAGTTAAAAGCTAAGCTTTCCTTCTGCTTTGCGGTCTGGTTGTTGATTGGATATGCTATATATAGTTTTAAGAGATTTGCGATTTATACTCATGATTAATAACTAACGGGAATTATCGCGTATATTTTTAAATAATAAAGTTACCTTTATTATCATCATCATATATTATTATATTATCAGTCTGCCCGTGACTATGGCTGCTGCAACGTAGCCGAAACGTCGGGTTAATAAAGGTAACTTTATTATTTAAAAACATACGCGATAAGTCCCGTAAGTTTTTAATCATATGCTATATATGTATTTATCTATATATTTCTTTACGTTGCCTTAACACAAGTCTTAAATGTACTTCGCAAGGGGCTAGTTCAGTTGGTGTAATAATGTTCAAATTTTAACTAAATAACTTTACTGACAGTCACTTAAAGACCCTATCTTAATCATAATCATCATCAGCCTATCTGAATCCACTGTATTAATAATAAGCCTCCCCCCAAATAACCACTTCTCCCTATCTTAATTGTTTATGGCAATTTTATAAATGTAATTTTGAGGTGTTGACTACGCATAGAATATCTAATTTTATTTCATGTAAACCATGATGCAATCTCCCAAAACAGGCTTGTTAAGTTTAGGTTATTTCATTAAAATATAGTAAACTCAGTTCCATGCACGGTAATTATGGATTCTTGCAATTGGTTCTTTATTAAGCAGATTCCTAGAACATGTCTTCAACACAAGTTTAACAATTTTCGGGTAGTTTGAAGTTTGTTTGACGTTTGTAAGTTTAAGTCACAATAAGCTTATTAATAGCTTATTGTTCAAGTCTACCGTCAATTTTGGCTCTATAAATTAATTATATGTATAAGTATATAATAAATAAATCACTACATAGTATAAAACCAAGTCGCTTTCTCTGTCCCTATGTCCCTTTGTATGCTTAAATCTTTGAAACTACGCAACGGATTTTGATGCGGTTTTTTTAATAGATAGAATGATTCAAGAGGAAGGTTTATATGTATAATAACATCCATTAAATAGTGTTGTAGGATATATATTTTATACTCGTGCGAAGCCAAAGCGGGTCGCTAGTAAATTATAAATATATACTAAACTTTTAACCCACCTTTCCTCCATCTGCCCCGATGGTAATGGGTGTGAGTGAAGCAAGCGGGATTTGTTAGGATTGTTCCAAGATAGCGATCGTTAATCTCTATCCATACTTTAAGGGACGTATAGGCGTTAATATGTATGTATGATATAATACAATTTTAATGAATGGTTTTCGCAAAATACGTCAGAATGTGAATAGGCTACTTTCCTAGTTTTAGAAAACTATACCGTATTGTTCCGATTTCTTAAAGTAATGCGTTGTCGATTATATTTTTCATTATAAGCATGATTTAATTACGTAAAACTCTATTTAAATTCATATTCTGCAAAGCCCTGCCAAAACACTATTTTTATCAAAATGGCGACGATGACAGTTGTCACGTGATAGTATGACGTATTTTCTATAGTAAATAAACAAACAAAATTTTTAGGTTAGGTAGGTGATATAAACAATTTAGTGCATAATCTATACTTATTTAGAAAAGATGAGTGCAAAAGTACATCGATTAAGACACCGGAAAAACTATTTATCACTGTACCAAACAATAACTTAGCAATAAGAAAGAAGTGGTTGCAACTAGCAGGAAGAAATCTAGAACTGGAAACTATATCTGATAAATCTATAATTTTCTTTTGTGAGGACCGCTTTAACGTGAGTGTTTTATTTGTTTAATTGTCTATTTTAATACATACTTTCGAGGCTCAACTTTGAGGTTACCTACATCATAATACGTCATCATAATAAAATATGTCATAATAAAAAAAGCCCGTAATTAATTTCCGTTTTTGGTCACGTGATATCCGTGCAATAATTTATAATCTTTAAAATTACTTTTTACAATTAAATCCTAATATTTCAGAGTTTTAAACATGTCCAAACGATTCCTAATCAATCTAAGAATGCGGATGGCATAAAAACATCACATATTTTACATAGTGGAAACTAGCCTATTATAGATGAGTATGCATGTGACTAGTTAGTTGTACGGTTGTGTACGAAAATGAGCTTCATTATAATAATACTGCCGTTCCAACAATGGAAATGCAAAGTAGCCGAGTCGAATTAATATGACGTTAAACTTTCATAGCGAAATAAATAGGGTAACACACGGATAATAATAAAGTCCCGTTCTAGACTGGGATGCAAAATATTACAAACTGGATACCTATTCATGATTAATAACTAACGGGACTTATCGCGTAAGTTTATATACATAATAAAATTACCTTTATTAACCCGACGTATCGGCTACGTTGCAGTAGCCATGGTCACGGGCAAACTGACGATTCATGTTTCGTCGCCTCCATCGCAGTGTTCAATGATGGTAGTCGGAGAAGAATCTGACAGAACACTGCGATGGAGGCGACGAAACATGAATCGTTAGTCTGCCCTGTTAGTCTGCTCTGTTAAGTCCCGTTAATTATTAATCATGAGTATAAATCGCGAATCTCTTAAAACTATAAGGGATACCTATTATTTCCGAATTGTCGTAGGAGGCGACTAAGGGAATAGGGCAAATAAACTAGGCCATGGATTAGCCACCTGACACCAATGTTCCATTATGACATCAGAACCCCATAAATCGATACTTGAATTTATCGACATAAATTGCACCGATTTGGACGGAGTACATCACTTTTTCATTATAACCCAACCAATTTAAAGCGCCATCTGGTAAATGTCATGTCTATTAGAATATTATTATTTCATATTAGTGGATTATACGATTTGGTAATTGTCTAATTAGCCTTCTAAGAATAGAACGAAAGAAACTTTATTCACTTCATTAACAAAACACAGAAATGGAAAAAATAAATGTAAAAAAAAAACCATTGATGCAGTGAAAAGGTGCTGCCTCAGTATACGATGCAGCTAGGCTGCATCACTGGTCCTCCGGCAGCACCCGATTCGGAAACCGTCACAAGCTGCATATAATAAATAACAAACATACAAAAAAATAAAAAAATTATAATATACAAATATAGTACTTACTCATATATAAAGAATGGCTCCACTATAAGCTGAAAGAAATAAAAATTTATGTTTCACTTAAAGTTTTAACTTGAGACAAGATTACAAAACGACACAGCATTCAAACTTTGCTAAGTAGCCATATGTAATATTCTATAGTAGTAAAAATCTGCTAACTAATTAGACCCCTTTAGAGAAAAAGGCGACATATTTGTAAGTAAGAGTAATGCTGCGTTCACACTACGTCAACATATATATACATACATACACATCACGCCTGATTCCCTGTAGAGGGCTAGGCAGAGATCACGCATTCCCATTTGTCCCGATCCTGAGAGACCACTTTCGCTTCATTGACATTCATAGATCCTCTCATACACTCCCGGCGGTTATAGGTACTCCTAATGTCACCTTTTTTCAATATAGCGTCTATCTGACTGTTATATGTCTTATTAGGCCGGCCCCTACGTAACCGCCCTTCCACTTCACTCTTATATATTTCTACTAGTCTAGTATACACTGCGTCAAGTAGCAAACAATCGTAAAACCGAGCACTTATCGAGTGCAAATGCAATCATCTCGAAAGCCACTTAGAAACACGAGTTTTCGCTTCAAGTTACATTAATTAACTTAAGCTGCAAGGCGACGTTAGATTCATTTTCAACTTATACTAAAATTGTATGAATTGAACAAGTAATAAGGAAATACAATTCTAAGAATTTCTTATTTGCACGTACATACTTTATTGTTTGTGCTGTGTTTTAAATGGCGACACGGCTTACAACCTGTCGCATTGAGTACTAACTATCTGGTCGACACGCGGGTTCGAAGTGGTCATAGAATTACTACCTTCGCAATTGCTGAGATTGACACCCAAACCTCAGACTACCCTGAAAAGGTTATTTGCCGTGAAAATGTTCATTGATTGAAAGAGGGTGTTGTTAGAAGTACCTATAACCGCCGAGTGTGTATGAGTGTCAAAAAAGCGAAAATGTGCTGTCAGGATCGGGGCTACATTATTTATGACTACCCCTCTATAGGGAATCAGGCGTGATGTATTTGTTGTTTGGGTTAGTAACACGACTTTAATATTAAAATCTATCCTTCATTTCATAATAATTGTTTTGCCCTTTGTGACATTGCCATATTTAATACAAATCTCAAAATGGAAGCAGTATTTTTAGCACCAATCAATATTGTTAATGTTTGTTTCAGATTGGACTTGCTAAGGCATAATGAAGGGCAGAGTTAGTACTATGAAGGTAAGTTTATTCCTATAATAATATATATATAATAATAATAATAATATTGTAGGACGTTATTACACCAATTGAACTAGCCCCTTGGTAAGTACATTTAAGACTTGTGTTAAGGGTACTAGTTAACGTATATTTAAGAAATATATACATATTATATATAGATAAATACATATATAGCATACAGAATCAACGACCAGACAGGAAAGCAGAAGAAAAGCGTAGTTCTTAACTCTGCCTCCACCGGGAATTGAACCTGGGACCACACGATTAGCGTTCAGGCGTCTAACCGATCGCGCCACGGTGGTCGTCAAATAGTCGGTCGTCCTATAGTATTAGTTAATACATACATGCATATCCACGCCTCAACGTCCCCAACGGGATAGACAGAGACTATCGATCACCATCCAACAATCCTGACAATTTTTTCTTTCTTCATTCACATTCATTAACCTTTTCTTACATGCTCTTCTGTTCTTCACACTACATACACCCTGGAGTAGAATGTCTCTAATTTGATCTGCGTAAGTTCTACGCGGCCTACCCCATCCAACTCTACCTTCCACTTTGGCTTTATAGATTCCTTATGTAAACCTCCTCTCATCCATCCGGTCCATGTTAATCAGATATTCTATAATATAGTTAATCTAATAATTAAAAAAAAAGGTTAATTCACAGCCACAAAAACGTTCATAATATGAAACGTTTACAGTTAAAACTTACAAACTAGGGGATATAATATAGCTTGTTCTTGATTAATAATTAACGGGACTTATCGCGTAAGTTTATATATAATAAAATTACCTTTATTTTATATAAGCTTACGCGATAAGTCCCGTTAATTATTAATCATGAGTATAAATCGCGAATCTCTTAAAACTATAGCTAGTTCTTGTTATTGTCGCAGCAAAAAGGTTTAACCCAGCTGGGTATGTTGCGTTTGATGGCAGAGAGAAAGGTGATTTTATGTTAGAACCATAGTATGCTAGGTTCATAACATAACATTCACTTCACGACTTGTGTATATACACTCCCTAATTTATTATGACGGGGTAGTCAGAGGCTTGAGTGCCCATCTTCGAAATTTCGTAGTCATGTTAGTTATGGATAGTTTTAGCCCGCGGTTCACTGGATAGGCAGCACCCAACGTGACAGGTAGAGAACTGTATCGCCATGTAGGCACTGGCATACCTATCCCGAAGGATAGGCAGGTTTCCTCACGATATTTTTCCTTAAAGTTACTAGGTTTAGTCACATATCACTACATAGTATAAAACAAAGTCGCTTTCTCTGTACCTATGTCTATTAGTATGTTGTATACACACACACACACATATATATATATATATATATACATATATATATATATGTGTGTGTGTGTATTTATATAATAATAATAACATCCATTAAATAGCCAGCAGTACGAAGCCGGAGCGGGTCGCTAGTATAAGAATAATTTACAGTATAATAACAAGGCATTAAAAATACGTACGTATACGTTTCCATAATCTAACTAAATCTAGAGTTACTCATGCAAGCGTAGAACTTGTTGATTCAACGGAACATTAAGTAGCAAAAGCTCCGTTTTCACTATTTATGCAGAATGATAGTTTTACTAACTCGTGTTACTGACTTAGCTTATCTCGGTTAATCTTTTCGCTCAGTCGGGAGTTAAATGAGGTAACTACCAGTATGTTTGTTCGGTACATTGTTCCGTTAGCTTCAGTGAAATATTCATTTGTATTCGGAGAATCAGTTAAAGATACATTGCATACACAACAACTTGACGACCTCCGTGGCGCGATCGGTTAGCTACCGGTACGCTAATCGTAAGATTCCCGGTGGAGGCAGAGTTAAGGACTACGCTTTTCTACTGCTTTTTAGTCTGGTCGTATTTTTTATGGTGTATTTATCTATGTATAATAAGTATACATTTCTTAAATATACGTTGAATAGTACCCTTAACGCAAGTCTGAAAAGAACCTACCAAGGGGCTAGTTCAATTGGTGAAATAACTTCCATATATTATTATTATTACTTCTTCAAGGTCTCTTTAGAAGTGGAGAGAACTTTGAAAACATTATATAGCGTAGGTCACTTTTGAATAATAAAATTGGGGTTGTAATGTCATATAGAACATAGGTGACAGGTTGCTAGCGCATCACTTAATACATAGATTCCATTTACTCCTGGTTCCTTAGTTGCCTCCTACGGTATGCTGGGAAGAACGGCAGATAATTAACATTATTTTTACGTCCCAGACTAGAACTTAGAAGGTAGGTACAGAGACATGAAAATTTACGAAATATCCTTCGTTTACACACGAGATTTGATTAGAAATAAATGTTAACAGAAACCAAACTCTCATCTACTAAACAACACTTTCATTGAAATTAGAAACAATAGTTGTAATGAACATGCTCCCTCTATTTACAGACAGTTGGCAGTTACAGGAGTTAACAATTACAGAACGTCGAAGTTTACTTGTTTCATTTCAGAATCGGTTCGTTTACCTCCACCGAAATACAATCCTCGATATTTGCGGCGACGGCGTATCTGTATATCGGTAGTTGACTGTTTAACACATAATGATTTAAGAGGATTTGCGATGAACGAACGAAAAAGGGAATTACAAACGGGTATATATGTTTGTTTATGAATAGAAGAGAGATTATAGCACGTGAATATATGAAATGGTCAATTCATGATGAAGAGATGTGACGAAGGTTATTTCATGTATTAATTAGGGTAATGGTCGTGAGGAAAGATAGCTTATTGTTAGGAATGGGATATAGTCAGCCTCTTTTAGTCAAATCAGTGTTCTATTAATTGGTGGTGATCTATCCTTAATACTCTCTGTAACAAATACTTCACTGTTTTTATGTACATACATATCGATGGCAGCAAAGTAATTACGGACAACTGCAATTTTTACAAAATGTTTTTTTTATAGAAAATAGCATATTATATCACTATCTAACGTTTCACGAAACAAAATTATAAAATTTCCTATTATTGTGGTTTTTTTCGGCAGTAATTAAAGATATATACCGTCCTTTTTTTAAAACAAGCAACGTAAACAGTGACATGTAACAATGTCCGTAATTGCGCGGGAGTTTGCGCCCCGTAATCTGGCGTAAACAAGAACATGTGGCAGTTGTCATGTTCTTGCGCGGACAGGTTATGTTTTACAGAAAAAAACTATTTAAAAATAATTTTCTTGAGTTGCACATGAAACTAGATGATTTTATATTAAAAAGAAGAAAAAATAAGTGTGACAAGGAACAAAATACTTTTAAATATGGCAAAAAAGGCGTCCAGAAAGAAATTAACGACAGCACCGGTCTAACAAATTAATTAAACAGAAACTATGGAAAGAACAATTTTATGTAAGACATTTATTTTAAATATATTATTTTAATAACTTTTAATACGTTTTACTTTATTCGATGTTGATTTCGTTCTTATTTAGACTAATTCAAAACTTGAGGTTATTACAGCGTAAATGCAGATATCTGGCAGGTGTCATTATTTACTGCGGACTATACTACTCAGATGTCTCTATTTACAACCACTTCATACAAGTATTTTGATCGAAATTTATTTTTTCAGTTAATTCAGATACCGAGAAAGCTCTTATACAATAAGAGGGCATCCTAGAAGAAATTGAAACGCAATCCCTAAATAAAAGATACTATATTATTATATTTTACGTCGTAGAAACGTACCCGTCCCGTTCAAGTCTGTGACGTTATAATGCTAATTAGGTGCCGTGATTCAATGGAATCTTTTGGGCGATGGGCTGGCAATCTGTCATCAATGTTGTATATGACACAACATCTCTAATATTTATGCTAAAAAGCGACCTAAGAGGTATTATTATGCCTCCAAGGTTCTGTCCACCCCATATTTACATTTACATCCATACATATCTTCATGCTCGCAAGTTCATAGATAGTACCGTCTCTTGTAAAAAGGCATCCCTGTTTTACAAAGTCATTCACTAGCTCCACAATCTCCTTATCAATTTCAACTTTACAATGTCTTTCCGTTCCTTTCTACTGTCATAACTTTCGCTTCATACCTCTCATCTTAAGTGCATGATGCACACACGTGAGCATTTCCTGCAACTCCCCAGCAGATGAGGCAAATTGAACTTGGTCGTTTATTCTGTTGACCCATACGCTATCCCCAGTCTTTTAACTTAAAAAAATTATCAATATACAACTTCACCATCTTCGACTAGGGTTTGATAAAAGTAATTTGCTAAAGATGAAACTGTGGCAAAAAGGGGTTCCAACGAAGTTGTCAGTTGCCTTTACGATTACATTAGAAGGAAAGCTGAAGAGGGTCTAGAAGATATGCACTTATGGTCAGATTAGCCACGGTGGTCTGAACCGGAACCGTATTGTTTTTCTATAACTTTGTGTTTACGAATTGTCAGAGACAATCGATCCGCATCTGAAAGGTTTCTGACAAAATATCTCTTGCTTCACTCACACCCATTAACCTTATCATACATGCTCTACTGTTCTTCACACTACGTACACTCACCTTAACAAGAATGTCTCCAATTTTATCTCAAAAAGTTCTACACGGCCTCCCCCCTCCGAATCTACCTTCCACTTTGGCTTTATAGATTCTTTTAATAATCCTCGTTTAATCCATCCATACATCAAACCACCTTAACATACCTATCTCTATTTTCGTCTCTAAATCTTCTTTCATAGCACAACGTTCACGCATCACAGTATACCGTAGCCTTTAACAGAACTTAACATTACACACTCTCCTGAGGGACCTCATCTCTACCACAATAATTTTGCTTTCATGATTCTTCTGCCATACCAGCACTCATTACCTTACATATTCGTATTTGCCATCGCTTTTTAGAAAAAGGTCATACATAACAAGAAGGAGACAGAGTCCATGCATTAATTTTCTAAAACTATTTTTCTGTCACTAGAATGGTACACCTGCGTTTGCTGGAGTAAACTCAATAATGAACCCTATGCAGTTGTTGAAGTGAGCTAAAACGAAATTCTGAACTCCAAAAGTTTCTTGAACAGTACCTACACATGATTAAAAAACCCAGGACTTGGTGTAATAAGTCAGACATGATATCTTAACATTACGATTAAGATATTTAGATGAAATGTCTATGATCATTGAATGATGCAAAAAAGGCACGGTCTCAGCAGAATGAAACCATTCCATTGGAACTCTCAAATTCTTATAATGCAGGAATATCAATCATGACTGCTAAGTACAATGATTATGTCTTTGTGTTTGCAAAATCTAATCCCACCATCTGATCACAACTTCTTTAAGGAGTTAAAACATGGTCTAGGTGATGAAGGAGACGTTGACACTGATGAATAGTTCCTATTCCATCTACTTTGTGATTAAGACAAAACGAGAAGACTTACTAGACTAGTCTATTTCATACATTTTCGTTTAAATTTTTATTTTGTTTTCTACGTGAATAAGAAAGATACTTAATGTAATGTATAAAAATAAAAACTATAATCAAATATAATTAAAGTTTAAGTTAACGAAAAAAACCCCTAATGTAGCATTAAAACAATTAAAATAAATAGGAATGCCATACTTTAACTGAATCTCAATAATATATTTGATTTTACAGGTAAATGATTGTAATTACATAAAAATATTTCTTGAGTTGTATGTATATTAGTATGAAGTAGATAAAGACGTGTTTAAACATTCCAGTGTTACTAAAGACATCTGCATTATTTGGCTAGAAAATATTATTTTGTCTTTACGAAGATATGTAATTTATTTGTTTAATTAGTTTTTATACATATGTTTATGGTTTTCATTGCAAATAACGTGTATATTTTGTATTAAAAAGTTTATTTAATTTTACGAAGTAAATAGAGACATCAGTCAGTTGTCTTTATTGCTTGATTCTATAATACAGCGTAAAAAAAAACAAGTACCATATTTCAAAAACTACAAAGAAATATAATGATTTTTCAATAATATTTAATAAATAGTAATATTAAATACCATACCTGAAAATTTCATAAACATTGTATGTATGGTTTAGAAAATACACCGTTTTTTCACGGTTTTCGCTCCCCTGTAAAATTGAGTTTTTGTAGATGTCTTTATACACTTTGCTGCCATCGATATATAAACATCACGCCTGATTCCCTGTACCACCCCTCGTAGGCAGAGATCACGGATCCTCAATTATCCCGATCCTGACAGACCATTTTCGTTTCATAGACACTCATACACTTCATCATGCACACTTGGCGGTTACAGGTTCTTCTAACGTCACCTTTTTTCAATATGGTGTCTATCTGATTGTCATATGCCTTATTGGTCCGGCTCCTTTGTAACCGCCCTTCTAGTTCACCTACATATTTTCCTTTTATTTGTGACTTATAAATTTATTTATACAAAGATATTAGTATTTCTTTACTTCAATGTAACGCAGTATAATCTTAGTGAATCATAAACGTGATCTTTGGATATATGATTTAGCTGTAAAAAGAGTCAACCACCCAATCATGCCTGTTTACAAGTCACTCACTCTAACGTACATGTGTTACCGGCGGTTACTCCAATTGTGGCTTCGAAAGTTATGTGCCAAATAGAAATGATATTTGGCAGCATAATTATATCCCTGTTCACAGGTGGTTTAAGACTTTAAGTCAAGGATTATTAAGTTAAGGATTTTCTAACTAATACTAACAATGGTAATTTTTAGAGGTAAAAAACACATATGCTTCACGACTTGTGTCTACACACTCCCTTTTTTATTATGGCCGGGTAGTCAGAGGCTTGAATGTCCATCTCCGAAATTTCGGAGGCATGTTAGGTATGGGTCATTCGAAGCCCGCGTATCACAAGATAGACAGCACCTAACGTGATAGGGAGTGAAACGTATCGCCGTATAAAGGCACTGACTATTACGTATCCTGAGGGATAGGCAGGTTTCCTTACGATGTTTTCCCTCACCGTTAGCGACTGTAAATTATGTACGTAAATGAAATTTAATTCTAGAGGTAAACTAATCTATTATACTTTAATATTCAGTGTTTATGTGACATCTTCGTCTGAGAGAGAGAAAGAGAGAGATGGAAGGTTAATATCACGGTAGCCTATTTAAATTATACAATAGTATAACTTACGATTTCATTCCATTGAGTTTCATACACCTTCACACAAAATTCACAGTTTAAACTTCATTTCTTTATTTCATTTAAATCTTTGTCTAATACCTACTTCTGCTAGAAAAGAAAGAAAAAAATACTTTTATTGTGTCATATGCGTTATTAGGATGTACCTACAATCTTAAAATTAGTTTCAGCATGGGCTGCCTCGTATGGTGTAATATTTGAATATAACAATGGAATAAAAGTATCAGAACATAATATATAGCCTTATTTTTGACATTTTAAGTAATAATAATAATATTGTAGGACATTATTACACCAATTGACCTAGCCCCTTGTTAAGTACATTTAAGACTTGTGTTAAGGATACTAGTCAACGTATATTTAAGAAATATATACCTATTATGTATAAATAAATAAATAAATAGCATATAATATATTCAACGACCAGACTGGAAAGCAAAAGAAAAGCGTAGTTCTCAACTCAGCCTCCATCGGGAATCGAAACCGGGACCTCTCGATTAGCGTTCAGGCGTCTAACCGATCGTGCCACGGAGGTCGTCATGGCATGTCAGTAATATAAGTATTAAGTATATATTATAACTAGTGACCCGTTCCGGCTTTGCACGAGTATAAAATATATAGCTTACTCCACTATTAAAGGGAAGTTATTATACAATATAAATATAAACCTTTCTCTTGAATCATTCTATCTATTATAAAAAATCGCATCAAAATTCGTTGCGTAGTTTCAAAGATTTAAGCATACAAAGAAACATAGGGACAAAGAAAGCGACTTTGTTTTATACTATGTAGTGATTTCTTAGAACTTAAAGTATTCGAAGGTAGATTTTAGCCTACTGACCATTATAAACCGGGTTGATTTATTATATATACTTTCCCCTACCTATTCTTCTATAGAATGTTTAAAGAGTATAGGAGGTATTAAGAGCTCCAATTGATTTATATGTTGAGGACCCATGAGTGGATTGACGAAATAATCCATCTTAATCCTAATTTTCGTACCGAAAGCGATTAGAGGGCTTTCACGACACACTTATATATATTATATGTATGACGTTAAATGTTCTTATATCGTGCTTAATCACAGCTTAAATTATTTCAAGCACATATAGTTACCTATAACCGCCGAGAGTGTATGAGAAGGTGTATGCGTGTCAATGAAGCGAAAGTGGTCTGTCAGGACTAGGACAAATGGGGATCCGTGATCTGTGCCTACCCCTCTACAGGGAATCAGACGTCTGCCTACCCCTCTACAGGGAATCAGGCGTGATGTGTATGTATGTATGTATATAAGTTCAAGTTCTCTTAGTAGTTTCGGGGTAGACATGACATCAGAACATTAATATAGCTTTAAATATTTTTATCAATCTTCGTAGCGGTATTTTTATGGAATATTTTATTATAGGATTGTGTCTATTTCAATATTCAGTAGATGACAATGAACCTTATAAGGTATAAAGATAACTTATTAATGTATAATAAGTATTGAACCGTAATAGTCTCATACAAAATTTCCCATAAAAAGCAAATTTAATCATTCTATTTACGGTACCTATTTAAAATTGAATGCTATAAATAAATATAATATAATAATAATTATGTTTGGACGTTATTACACCAATTGAACTAGCCCCTTGATAAGTACATTTAAGAGTTGTGTTAAGGGTACTAGTCAACGTATATTTAAGAAATGCAAACATATTATATATAGATAAATACATATATAGCATATATCATCAACGACAGACTGGAAACCAGTAAAAAAGCGTAGTTCTTAACTCTGTCGCCACCGGGAATCGAACCCGGGACCTCACGATTAGCGTTCAGGTGTCTAACCGATCGCGTCACGGAGGTCGTCAATAATGTTTTTACACGCTCAGTTTAGAATTTTTGAATGTACGTAGGCTTTAAGCCGCCAAGTCACAGGAACAATCTTAAGCAACTTAGGCAAAGCGGCTTACGTTTTTTCCTATTAAGCCTCGCTCGAATGAGCGCCCGACAATTTCCGCCCAAATAATCTGCCCAGGACTCACAAAAGCCTCAGGGTCAATTTGTACTAGCGCAGAATCAAAAGGCATCGACACGTCTATCTAAAAAAAGGTGACATATTCAACCTTAAATCCATAGCGTAACGCACAAATTACTTTGAATTAATACTACTCATTATACTATTTAATGATTTTAAAAAGACGCGTGCATTCTTTGGAATTTACACGACCACATTCGCATAGCTTTGGTTTAGTTGTCAGAAGTAATATATGTGTTACGCAATGAACATTAGGATTTCTTTTACTCTTTAATATGCCATTCATAATTTAGGATAGATTAGGTTAGGTTTGTCAGCGTAAGTACAAACACTGATGCCACGACTTGCTATTCTATGGTCATGGTTACGCTTACGCCACTCTAGCCGTTAAAACCGAAGAAAAACGAAGTCCATGCTTAAATTCTTCTCATCCCCGATCTTCGGTTGGTTCCAGTTTAGGATCCAAATTGTATCGCAAAGCGACCACATTTAGCCAGTTTGGCATCAGGATTGACTAAATTTTCTGCCGAAAATAGAAATTTATATTATCAATTTTCAATGAGCTGCTGACTTTGTTGACAAACCATAGACGACTGGAAAATTAAGTTCAATTTGGACATGTCAAGTTTTGATTTGACACTTCGCTTGTCTTTACCGCTGCGCTAGTATAAATTGGCCCTTAGGTACTTGTTAGGAAAGATGAGGTTTAAAAAAGATAATTTGGCGGTTGGGAATGTCGAGTTGAGGGAAAGTTGCAGCATCGCTCAATTATTAGGAAGGTTCCGGCCTTGTTTTTTGTTTAGTACACTTTGTTAATTAAGGTTTTTTTGTTCGGTCAGTTTTGGCTTATGTAGAAAAAATTTGAACACACAAACACTGTACAGTAAAGAATGCTGTGGTGGAATGCTAATACAGAAAGGATTTTTTTGACTTTCAATGAATGTACTGTACTCATACTTATATTGAATATAAACATTTGACTTTATGTTATGGATGTTATATGCATAAAAATTAAGTAAAATTTTAAGTGATCTTTACGAGATTGTCTCTTAAAAATGATCTGAGCATATAGACTATTTTTCACGATAGCTAACTACTGATCAAGAGTAATAATAAGGTTGCTTTATACATACATACACATCACGCCTGATTCCATGTTGAGGGATAGGCAGAGATCATGGAACCTTATCTATCCCGATCGATGTCATTGACACTCATACACTCGGCAGTTATAAGTACTTTTAATATGATTTATAATACTGATAATTTTCAGTCATTGAATTGTTTATCCTTATGATATGGACATATTTCGATTAATTAATATTCTTCTTTATTTCAAATTATATTCTACAGTAAAGTTTATGATTCCTTATGCATTCGAAATGAGGCGTTTCAGAACAACAGTTCTTGGTAAACAATTCTTTGTAAATAATTTCTTAGAGGTTTTTGCGATGAAGGAGTCCTGATCTGAATATAAAAATCTGCGAAATCGTCGAGGGAAATAACAAGCAACTTATTTATTGCGGTAGATAGATAATCAGTTTCTTTGAGCTGAAATTGCTTTAGCGATTGCCTATGAGTTACTTTTCGTAATATGTTTGTGGCGACCTCTAGAGCGCCACACATACACAGAGAAACCTAAGTAAACCTAGGTTGCAATTAGTTAAACATAATTACCACAGATGACACCGCCAAGAATATAAAATAATAATTGCACACAAATCAATTCCTAGAACGCGCAACAAAAATATTTATCGGAAACAAGATACATACAAATTTCCAACTCAGGCCATTAGCCTGGACGAACACCTGCCCAGGTAGGAAGCTTCCTCTTTTCATGTAGGACACAGTGTTTCCTACAATTGGTGACCCCGACGTGATCAAACCCGACGTGATGCAACCCGACGTTGATGATACAACCTTCTGCTGGTAAACCCGACGTGATGAAACCCCGACGTGATACAACCCGACGTGATGATGCGACCTTCTGCTGGTAAACCCGACGTGATGCAACCCGACGTGATGATGCAACCCCACGAATGATGCCATATAGAGGAGAAGCTGGAGACGTACGGGATAGCGCTCACAGCCATTTCCGTGCTGTTTGGCTTGATCGCCCTCTACGTTGTCTATCGAGCATGCTGTGCGCACTCCAAGAAGTGGATCCGCAGAGAGATGCGCGCGTGGCAGAACACCCCCAACCTGGCGCCCCCAACATCTATTCCCGCTATCACCATGGATGGAATCGGAAAAACCACAACAACACCAACTCCGATTCAACATTTCGTGGCTTAATTATACTTTTTTACATTTTTATTATACACATTAACTATTTTTATTGTTAAATTCATTTTATTCGTATTCTCGTTTATTTTATTTTTATTCTTATTGTCAACAAAACTTTTGAACTTATATTATTGTATAAAAATGAGTTTTTTTTTTTCTTTTTAGAAGGGGATGACTGTAGCGGTAACACGTACAGTGTTAGCGTATTCATTATTGCTGACTTGCAATTCAATTAGTTTAGATATATTATTAGATTATTCATCAGTCACGATTTATACTTAAACGAGAATACACACAAATATATACTATCATCTTAAGTTAACCTTCGACTTTTATTAGCTAATTATTAGAACAACCCTATTAGCTAAATGTTGAAATATTATTTCTAATTCGTTTTTCTATTCCATTCTATATAAACATAAAATGCAGTGTGATACCAAACTGGCTAAATATGTCCGCTTTGGGATAATATTTGGATCTTCAATTAGAAGGAGCCGACGAACAAGGAACAGAAGACATTGGGACTTCAGCTTAGTTTTTCTTCGGTTGTAGCGGCTGGCGGCGTTGGCATAACCATGGCGACGAAATAACAAGAAATGTTAATTCCATGGCATCAGTGTTTGTACTTTGGCCAACGAAAGATGAATGGCCAATACAGAATCAAAAAGTATAAAAAGAAACATTATCCAAAAAAACAGTATATTTAAACTATTCGCTTTTGTATCGTTATTTTTTTATTTCTAATTCACCGAGACATGCAACTTCAATATAATATAAGTTACATTAATCTTTTTGTATAGAAATTTTCTTTTTTGATTTTTCCAAAAGTTAGATAGTTATGAACTGAGGGCCCAAGCAAAATCGTCTAAAACTATATTAAACGCATTCTTAAGATTTGTGATTTTCTTAATTTATTTAAGAAATTCTTTATTAAATCCTCGAAGAAACAGTATCATCCCAGGATTCGTACTTTCCGAGATCTAGGATATGCTGGCATCTGGATTGAGGGCCCAAGTTTTTTGATAATAATTGTTTTGTTTCAAGTTTAATAAATTTAAGAATAAATGCAATAGGTTTTACTAATTCTTTACTAAATGTCCTGCGAGTTTCATTTCGATTGTCCAATATTTGTAAAATGGACCCTCAATCCAGATGCACACAATTTCAATTGGTACAACTCCGATACAACATTGGTACAACGTTCAACCACATCGTTTTTTAAATAAATATCATAAACAGTTTTCAATACAGCCTAACCTTTACCACAGAATAAGTAGAACTAAATTGACTAGTAGAATTGTAGCAGGAAATTAGTTTGGATTGTTGCAAAGATACATGTATTTGTTGGAACGTGCTCCGTGTACCGATGGGCTTCGTCGGGATAAACATATTTTGTTACGGGCGACATCTAGGGGAGTTTGTTGGGTAACACAATCATTAGGACCTCTTTTGACAATATTTCCTCAAGGTTTAGCTATAAATATAGTTATAGATTGGAATGAGATTATTGCGGTTTGAAAGAAGACGTAGTGACTAAGATCGAAAAAGGTATGCTTCGATGGTTTGGACATGTTATGCAGATGAATAGCTGCATGTTGGTAAAAGAAATATATTATGTGAGTCAAGTGGAAGGATGGTTACGTAGGGGCCGGCCCAATAAGACATATGACAGTCAGACAGACGCTATATTGAATAGGGTGATGTTAGGAGTACCTATAACCGGCGAATGTGTGTGAAAAGATGTATGAGTGTCAATGAAGCGAAAGTGGTATGTCAGGATCGGGGCAAATAGGGATCTCTGTGTACCCCTCTACAGGGAATCAGGCGTGATATGTATGTATGTTTATTGTGTACGTTCCCATGAAGATAGTTTGGGACTTGAATTAATTGTAGGTAGTGAGTGGCATTAAACGATGAATGAGATAAGATTACAAATATAAAATGTTTGTAACTGGTTGGGACTGATATATTTTCATCATTGCAGTAATTTATAATAACTTAATACTCGTAGATAAATTAACAATTTCAAATTCCAAAAATTCCAAAATGCACCGAATATTGCGTGAGGTAGGGGAAGATATCGTTAGGAAAACTACCTGTTCCCCGTAATAGTAAGTGCTTGTAAATGGCTACATGCCTTACCACCTTTCACATTGAGCACTGACTATATGGTCAACACAAGGGTTCAAGGTGGCTATAGAATTACTACTTCTGCGATTGCGAAGATGGAAACCTGAACCAGGGTTAATGGTCGTAAACGCGTTTTTTATAAATTGCTTAATAAAAAGAAAAACAGAGATGTCGAAAATAAATTTTATTGATCTCTTCTCTTCATTGACATTCATAAACTTAATTAATCATTAGTTTTTTTCATACATACGCCTTACAACCATTATATCTTTCAAAGTATTCTGAAGTATGCGTCTGTAAAATTACTTAGTACATTCATAGACCTACCTAAAATTAAAGATTATATTGAAATTTGAATGCCGTAGAACTTTTTATTTAAACTTCCGAACTGAATGCAAGCGAGGGGAAGAAAAATTTAACCTTCCAACTATGGCGGGATGTTTTTCAAGAAATATGTACCGGAACTCAGAACAAACTGTTCGCGGCCCATCTGCATGCAACTTGGAAACTCAACTTAGAGTTCCCGAGTTCGTACTCGTCCGTGGATATTTTAAAACTTTGCAAACATTTTTCTTTAGAGTGTGTTTAAAATGTCTCTCGGAGTTTTCGCTTCAAAGTTCACTTTCGCCTCGCGGCCTCCAAATTATGCTAATACACTTAAATGACCCGCCATCTGGTCTATAGGCTAATCTTCGATGTTTCGACACTTAGTTTTGGTTAAGTTTCTTGGAAATTGTGACACGAGCACAAGATGACAATCGAAAATTACAATTGAAAAATACCAAATAACACACAATATATAATTTGCATAGTACTTAGTGTGTCTAACTCTCTGTTATCGTAGTAGTTCAGAGGTTTGCCTATCTTGAAAATAAATACCTATATTTTAACCAAATAACACGCATATAAGAACCAAAGTGATTGACATAGTCTATCGCTGTTGTAAGTGACAGTCGGCCGGCCATGTCTGTCGTAGAACTGACGACCGCTGGAGTAGAGCGGTTCTCGAGTGGAGGCCGCATCTCGGCAAACGTAGTGTAGGACGCCTCCGTGCCAGGTGGACCGATGACCTCAAGAAGATCGCTGGTAATGGCTGGATGAGGGCCACGAAACATCGTGTTTTGTGCTTGTACATGGCTTCATGCTTACTGCCTGTCCCCTTGAGTACTGTCTATCTGGTCAACAATTAGATTCTAAGTGTCCATAGAAATTGGCTTCGCAATTGTGGACATACCCGAACCTCCTACGTAGGGGCTTATGGTCGTGAAAGCGTTTGTGTTTTTATATGTAATTAGGTACCTCCATGTTTATAAACCCTTTCATAATAGTTCTTATCTTTTGTTGTAGATGTCAGCACTGCTTCTGATCTTGCTGCACATGTCAATGCATGTGGTCGACGAGGGACACGCCGTCAATCCTAGTGAGTATACATCATATAGCTTTGAAGGAAAATGTTAATATTCAATGTTATACATACATACACATCACGCCTGATTCCCTGTAGAGGGAGAGATCACGGATCCCCATTTGTCCCGATCCTGACAGACCACTTTCGCTTCATTGATATTCATACATCCTCTCATACGCTCTCGGCGGTTATAGGTACTCCTAACGTCACCTTTTTTCAAAATAGCGTCTATCTGACTGTTATATGTCTTATTATGCCGGCCCCTACGTAACCGCCCTTAATTCAATGTTAAGTGAAAGATAATAGGAAATATTGTGCGCAAAAGTGTGAGTAAGTTTGATACGTGTGTAATTATTCAAAGGTATAATTTAATGTGACAATTTGAAATAAAACCGTTACAATATTTTCTGAATATAAGTTCTCTTGTAGTTTTGAGTCAGATTTATTTAACTTTAGATGGGTGGATACAGATACATTTATAGTCTAAATGATTCAATACAGACCATTTTACACAAATACGGGACTTTTATTAACAAACTATTATCTCTGTCACTCGACATCTGTTTATAAAGTATACACGTATAAATCCCGTATTCTTGTAAAATTTATAAAAATCTATATAAGAATCTCTCAAAAATATTTTCAAATATATTTTATACCATTAACTTTACAACTTTTAAGACTTGCTGACTACTAAAAGCTAATACATACGTACATATGAATATAATTTTTTGACTAACATTAAGTGATTTTATAATTCTTAAATATTGAATAAACTAATTATAACTTCATTTGATTTCAGAAACAGTAATTCATTTGATACAAACTATTCATTTCAATTCAATTACACTATTAGTCTATTCGCGTTAAGTAAATAGTGACGTCATGATATATAGACGTTAAACTGACCAATGAGACGTTAGTAAATGAGAAAACAATTCACATCGACCAATTGCAGACGACAGTTGTCACGTCTCATTGGTCAAATCGTCGGGACATGATGACATCACTATTTTCTTAATGCGAATGTACTATAGACGAGAAAATGTAACATAGAACTTTGAATTCAAATTCCTTATTTCTCTCTGTGAGTTACACCCACTGCCATTGTATACCTATTAGACATCGCTACATCAATCGATAGGATACCTAGTACTTGATGCCTATATTTAATGTCCTACTTAAAACACTAATAGTCATAGTTCGTAGAAATTCAGATCAATATAGAGTTTAAACGCTACACTTTAATATTACATGATCAGTGATTGCCTTTGCTATTGGATTTTAGATTTATTTCATTGAGTTCTAATGCCTCTTTGCATTTTATATGAACATATTGGGTAGGTTCAGTTTAACTTGTCTATATATAAACCTCATATGTTATGGGCAGATAGGTACAGATAAAAAATAGAACGTAAATAATCGATATTTAATTTTATTGTATGTGATGTAGAAAAATCTTAACATCTAATATTAATGTAATTACAGCTAAAGTTGTAAGCTGCGTCTGTACATAGTTATTAGCGTAATACTGACAACTAGATTTAGTTATCATCCAAAAAACACTGAAAACCTTCAGTCTTAAGGCTAAACATAACAACATTACAACATAACTTAAATCTTATTCGTAGATATCTTATACGTTTAGGTCACGAGTGTTGCGTACCTATGTAAATCCATTTACAAATTGCACCCTATAAAAATATGCCTAGTGCCTAATAAACTTTTTACACACTCCAGAAATTGCAAAGGAACAGTGCGTGAATTTTTCATAGACTCATAAACGCGGAGAATAATACTAAAACCTTTGTGAGGGAAACGATAGAGGTCGTACATGAGCGTGTCAAAGTCAGCTTAGGAATATTTTTCTAAATTATATATGACAGAACGACACATTCGTAGTTTTGGTGAGCGTTCGAAATAAAAATTGCGAAGTAAAAGTAAAGTATTGGCTTTGATTCCTATTAAAGTTTTTTAACAAATGAAAATGATATTCTAGCATTAATATCTTGTTTAGATAAGTGGATATATAAAAGTCAAAGACATAGAATACTCACGTGGCGTTGATGACTCAATTTCAGCCAACATCAATTTTATTTTTAATTATATATAAGGTAGACCCCCGACTTCTTATTAGAGATCCTAAGTTTGAATCAGGCTCAAATAAATAAAATTTTACATAATTTACAGTCGTTAACGGTGAGGGAAAACATCGCGACGAAATCTCGCTATGCTTCGGTATAGGGGCCTGTATGCAGCGATATGGTTCATGACTTATCACGTTGGGTGCTGTTTATGTAGTGAAACAAGGACTTTGAGTAACTCAGACCTGCATAACGTGCCTTCAAAATTAACAAAAACAGTGGGTTGTACAATGAACACACTATGTGTACGTGTTTATCGTGTGATGCATGTATAAGATTGTGTCAATATTGTTTCTGTTAGGGGTAGTTAGAGGTTTGTTAGTGATTATGTAAGAAAAAGTTATAAAAGATATGTCTTTACATACATACACACACATCACGCCTGATTCCCTGTACGGGAGTAGGCTGAGATCACAGATACTCACCTGTCCTGATCCTGAAAAACCACTTTTGCTTCATTGATCAAACACCTCCTCATACACCATTGGCAATTATAGGTAATTCTAACAGCACCGTTTTGAAAATGGCGTCAATTAAATCCCTATCGTTAACCGCCATAATCTGAGTGTGTGATCTAAATAGAGTACACTTATAGTAAAAATTGTTTTGCACCAACGTTAGCAATAAGCGAAAGTGGTTTTTTGGCCGCTCCATTAAATATGGATACGAAGTCCGTTGTACTGTTTGTTAGCTTTCTGGGATACCTGGAATATTAGGTTTTAGTGCTTTTGACTCTTTGTAGTTCCGAAAATTAAGTAAAATATTAAAAGTAGACAGTATATATTCACTACATATTCAATAACTTTGGAAATTGAAAGAAATACGACGTCAATAAAACAGGCAATAATTCGTAGCTCGATTAGAAAAGCAGTTTAGTGCCACATGATGATCATAATCACATCACATGACATCACATGATCACATGATGATGATGAGCATTTACGAAGTTGCGTCACATCTTCTCGTCGCCACTACCGCAGTGCCTGAAAACCAGGGTTTATAACCAGTGTGTCCTACCCGTAATGACATACGGATCCGAGACGTGGAACATGACAGTCGGGCTAGCCCACCGACTACATGTCGCTCAGCGAGCAATGGAGCGTTCAATGCTGGGTATCTCGTTAAGGGACAGAGTCCGGAACGAGATTATCCGGCAAAGAACCAAAGTGATAGACATAGTCTATCGCTGTTGTCAACTGAAGTGGCAGTGGGCCGGCCACGTCTGTCGTAGAACCGACGACCGCTGGAGTAAAGCGGTTCTTGAGTGGAGGCCACGTCTCGGCAAACGTAGTGTAGGACGCCCCCCTGCCAGGTGGACCGATGACCTCAAGAGGGTTGCTGGTAGTGGCTGGATGAGGGCCACGAAAGATCGTCTTTTGTGGCGTACCCTTGGGGAGGCCTACGTCCAGCAGTGGACTGATACAGGCTGATTGATTGATGATCATAAAATAACTTAATTATTTATAATTATACTATTACAACTTATAGATTACTTAGCTTGTGCTAAAAATGATCTAAGACAGATCTAAGAGATTGACAGGTGGTAAAACTTCTCGCAATTTACTAGGACCTCAAGTAGGTTTCGTCACGATGTTTTCTTTTAGTCTAGTAGTGTTTGCTAAATTTCGAAAATGTATTTTTGTTGCAAATATGTTCATAGAATATGCATTGCGGTTTAACCCTGTATCCATTGATACAGAGTCAAGTTCCGAACAACTGAGCTACGCCGAATTTACCTCATATTTATTTATTTACGCCAATTACATAATTACATACGCTTTACGACTTGTGTATACACACTCCCTTTTTTATTATGGCGGGGTAGTCAGAGGCTTGAATGCCCATCTCCGAAATTTCGAAGGCATGTTAGATATGGATCATTCGAAGCCCGCGTATCATTAGATAGACAGCACCTAACGTGATAGGTACGTTACTTAATGTTACGCCAATTGTATATTGAAAAATAAATCTGAATCACTGCATAATAAATTTAGAATAAAGGCAGGAAAGACAGTGAATTACTTAAACTTATATTCATATAAAATATACATACAATAGAGAGAGTAGATACAATCACGTCATTTAATCCCTTTCGGGGTGGACAGAACTTCGGAGAAATTATATTGTCTTTTATGTCACTTTTATCATGAATATTAGGGTCTAGATATCATATTGAAACAATGATTAGAGGTTATTAGCCCGTCGGCCATTGAATTCCATTGATCTTTAGTCTTTAAATCACTTCTTACGACTTGCCAAGAAAAACGGCAGCTAGCTAGCAATCTTTCTAAGTACCTGACTATTACAAGCCTTAACAGATCCCTACTAACACACAGTCAGTACTGAGTACTAATACTTCATATTACTCTCATTTTTCTCTCTGATTCCCTATAATGAAAGATGAATACCGAGGAGCTCGAAGTCGGAAAAACTTCGTAATACCAAAAGTTATTATTATCAAAGTTCTTTCATCATATGTACTAGAATGGGATGTAAATAGAATGTTTATTAGTTAAATTTCTCCTTTGTTTCAAAGGGAACTATTAAAAAGGGTTACGTACATACAGACATACACATCACGCCTGATTCCCTGTAGAGGGTTAGGCAGAGATCACGGATCCCCATTTGTTGCGCTCCTGTCAAACGATTATCGCTTCATTGACACTCATATATGATCTGGTGGACCGAAAGTACAATTTGCGGCTTTCATAATAATAACTGTGAATAAAAAAAGAATAAATATTCTGTTGAAAGTTTCAGGCATTATACAATAGATCTGTTTGTATTAATTTAAATCGATGACCGCTTTATTTTTGCTTCCCACACAGCTCGCCTCCGCAAACACATGCGTCGTGTATAGATTATTTTAAAGGCCACCCTTCACCGCCACATATTCTATTGTTCATGCGTCACAGTTAGCTATGGCGGTTTTTTCTTTTTTTCTACCATACATCTAGTCTCGGGCTAGTCTATAACGTGAAATGAAACTAGCTGCCGTTCTTTCCGACATGTTGTAACAGGTAACTAAGAGACTAGGGGCAAAATCTGTTGGTCGATAGGATGGCAACCTGTCACCAATGTTCCATGAAACGAATAGGGTGCTAAAGGACCAGTGATGTAGCCTAACTGCATCGTATACTGAGGCAGCACCTCTTTACTGCATCAACGGTGTTCTTTGCATATTTTTTTTGTTTGTTTTTTGTTTTTGTATGTTAGTGAATAAAGTTTTTTTCTTTCTTTCTTATATGATATCACAAACCCAATATTCATGCTAAAAAGCGACTATATTATCGTCTCCAAGGTTCTGTCCACCCAGAAAGGGATTAGAGGACGTGAATGTTTATATATATAATATAATATTAGTTTTATTAATTTAATATGATTTATTTAAATAATTTGTGTATATTAATGACATATTTTTTTATAAAAAATGTTTTTTTTTTTGGACTTTCTATAAATGATTTTATGATCCTAATATTGAATAAAAAGATTTTCATTTCATTTCAATGTATATATATACATATATGCCCCTTCATCACTTTCTATGCTAGATGCCTGACTACATGGTAAGATCCATCTCGATTCAAAGTCAAAGGGTCACTTTAAATTAATTAGTGGATGTTACGAAAGGAAACGTCCCTTCGAAATCAGCGAAGTTAGAAACGGGCCACGTTAACATGTAATCAATTCAAAAGCTGTTAATTGGAATAACTAGTTTACTTTGTGTTTATTGGTTGAGTGTTTATGAGGCCATCAGATATCTTTTCAAAATTTTATAGAAGTCAGTATAATATAATTATGTATAAGAGTTTTATTTTTTATAAAAGATAATTAATGTGTAATATCAGTTGGAAACTTTTGTGTGTTATATTTTGGAAATCACCTGTTCATTTTAGAATAGACAAAGACAAATAATATACCCAAATAATATTGAGCAAATAATATTAGATACAACGATGATTCATTCAAGTCTGTAGACCACCCTCACACACAAGGACGGTCGTTAAGTTCTAACTATTCCTAACCACCTACAAAACAATACTTACACACGCATCACGCCCGTTTCCCTATAAAAGGGTCGGCAGATATCACGGATCCCTTGTCCCGATCCCGAGCAATTACTTTCGCTTCATTAACACTTAAACACTCATACTCACTCAGCGGTTACATAAACATACGCTTCACGACTTGTGTATACACACTCCCTTTTTTATTATGGCGGGATAGTCAGAGGCTTGAGTGCCCATCTCCGAAATTTCGAAGGCATGTTAGGTATGGGTCACTCGAAGCCCGCGTTTCACTTGATAATTACGTATCAGCGGTTACTAACTTACTTAAATCCTAGAACCCCTCATCAGGGACATAGGGCCTTCCAAAGCACGCCACCTGAGCCTATCTGGCGCGATGACTTCGATCTCAGCCCATGGTACAATACCAAGAACTTCCGTTTTGAAAGATTGGCGCTAGGTCTGTTTCGGCTTTGCGACTTTTCGCAAACCTTGGGGTAACCATTTCACCGCTACTTTAGGGAGATGCTCTTCTGGCCCTCTCAATGGGTGCCCAATCCATCGCCACTTTCTTCTCCGAAGCTCCATGTCGATTGGCTCCTGGTCATATCGGCGGTTATAAGTACGAATTACGTATATCTTAATGCTACCTTTATTTATTTATAAATTGGTACACACACAGAATACAATCATAGCATAAACACAATAGAAATACAATTTGGTTCTAAAAATCCCGAATTTAATCAAAAGCAGTGTACTCAACATGCCAAAAAAAGATAAAGACAAACGCGGTCACAACCATTAACCCTTACGGGGTAGTCAGAGGTTCAGGTGTCCATCTCCGCAGTTGCGTAGGTAGTAATTCTATGGCCACCTCGAACCCACGTGTTGACCAGATAGTAAGTACTTAATGCGACAGTTGGTAAGCTATGTCGGAATTTACAAGGACTAACTATTACCTGTTTCCTCACGATGTTTTCCCTCACCGTAGCATTCAACATGCCAAACTTAATTATGCTTTTAGTTTAAATCTGTTTATCAATAAAATACTATTCTTGTTTTATAATAAAAGGTTTTGTTTACAAGCTATACCTCCTAGTTTGTAAGTTTGATTTGTAAAATATTTGTATTGTGTATGTTTTTGTTGCTGTAAATAAATGCTTTTATTATTATTAAGAAATTGCTATCAATGTTACAAACTTTCTCATTACAAATATTGACAGTATATAAAATTCAATATCACATTTTACTATATAAGAAACTAAACTACTGAAATTTACAACTCTAGCTTTAAAATATCGACTGTTTTTTCTTAGTGTAGTGTAATCTTAGTGCAGAGAATCTATGGTTGAAACTGGCCCTGGACAAAAAATCCTGAAAGCCGAGTTTCTTGTTGGTTCTTCTTCGTTCTAATTATATTTATAATATATATTATATAATTATAATAAAAATTCTACCGTTGCATTGGTTCGGAAGCCCTGGACCAATGCAACGGTAGAATTTCAATGTTAAGAGACAACCAGTGTAAGGCAAATGTTTTGACTTTCAATGAATGTACTGTACTTGTACTTATGTTGAATAAAAACATTTGACTTTGAATATATCGATGTTATTGTTACAGGTTGTACATGTATCCGGTTCTCCTCGACCCAGGGAAAAGAAAGGGGGACGTTCAAGAGTCCTGACTATCCTCGGCCTCCCCCAAGACCACTCTGTCACCTCTACGTGTTCACAGCACCACAACACCACATTGTGGAAATGATCTTCAACGAGTTCGACGTTAAGAAGGACGGGTATAACGAGTGAGTGTTATTGTATAGTTATTTTATATGAAATGTATTATGCGTTCACTGAGTGAATATGCGCTTGTCAAAATGTGTAACTATGACGTAACAAAAATAATACTCAATCATAGTATTATATTATCTGTGACTCAGTAATGTTAACAAAATGTTCAGTCGTCTATGGTTCGTCAACAAAGTCAGCAAGCTCAGTGAAAGTTGAATATACAAATAATTATTTTCGGCTAAATATTTAGTCATTTGTGATGCCAAATTGGCTAAATATGGCTTTCGGATTATATTTGGATCCTCGATTGGAACGAACCAAAGAACAATTAAGACAAGAATTGGAGCTTTGACTTCATTTTGCTTCGGTTCTAGCGGCTGGCGGCGTTGCCATTACCATGGCGACGGAATAACAAGAAGTGCAAACGCCGTAGCATCAGTGATTGTACTTGAGCCGATATATTAGTGATGAATTGGCTTATTACATAAGAAAAGAAGAAAAAAATGTTTAATGGGAATCATATTTTATTATTTTAATTATTTAATCGTATTTTTGTATTTTTTTCTAGATCTAACTGATATTTTCAACAATGGCTGACACTTTTGTTTCCATCTCGATATGCTTTTATACATAAACCACAAATTCCCTAGAGTGGCGTTTTAAAACACATGTTTTATAAATAACACAAAAAATATATCAACTCGACCTTTGCAAACTGCATTTAATGACTACAATAGCACTCACTCAGTGAATGCATATACATTAAATGTACAGGTTTTCATAAAATAAACTATTATAAATAATATCGGAGAAGAAAACTGCGCTGTTAGGTTAGGAAATAGAATGTTATCAAACTGTCTTTTTAATGGAATGGTAAGACGTAACTGCCACATTAGACAAGGAACAATGAAGTCATGGGCTGGGAATCTGTCGCCAACATTCCATCATATATAAGTCGGCCTATAGTATAGATTCAGTGATCTATAAGTCTGATACGATAGACAGACTTCTATCCTATTTAGAAATTTAAATTATTTTCCAAGTTAGACAAAGAAATAAGCTATAGGCATCTGTTATCGACTTGAGACGTTCCAAAGAATTTTCCGAGAGACTTTGCAAAATATTGAAATGCCCGAATAATTATCGTCTTAATTTACAAAAGAGGGAAACAATTTTTATTACAACGAAACTTGAGGCAACATTCTTTGAATTAAAACTTGACTAAGCTGCCTTTTTAGAAGCTAAGGGAGATATTATGATCAGCTTTTTTTTTTAAATCATTTTCTGACAGTTTATTAATAATGAGGTTTTTTTAATATTTATATGTAAGTTTTATTTAATTTACATTAGTACCTAATCTTATAGAATTCAAATTACAAAATGCCTAATCTTATTTATTATTCTATTTAGATTTAATTGCTTGGTCACCAATTTTTTTTGGACTGAATTTTATTATTATTAGTGGAATAAACGAGTATGTATTAACGTTCATTCATTCATTCTACTCCTATTTACGTTCATTCATTCATTCTTCTTCTATTTGCGTTAATTCATGGCTAACTTACCTTAAAACTACTATGTAACTTTCGCTAATCTATCATAAGTACATTCCCAAACATTATAACTTTAACAATGTTAAGCCGCGAAGACATTACGGTGACACATTAAATATTTTATGACCCAGCAAAGTGTGTGTAGAACAAGATTGGATTATTAAAATCTACATTATGTACGTAGTTAAAATGAGGGAAAATGTCGTGTGGATTCTGGCATATTGTTCAATTGCATATATTCACGCCTTTACTTCCCTTACCGTATAGGCAGATATGTATTTTTTTAACCCTGAAAAAGGTATATAGGTATAGGTGGTCTGGGTCCATAACCTGTAGAAACAAAACACTTTAAAGAGTTAAATAACAAAACGGTTTATTGAAAAAGTTCCAAGTAATCTAGATGACATTCATAACGCGTACGAAAACAAACTGAAGCAAAGACGGTGGCGCCACAAGCGGCTCAATTAGGTACTAGATCGATTTATCTACATACATACATACATACACATCACGCCTGATTCCCTGTAGAGGGGTGAGCAGAGATCACTGATCCCCATTTGTCCCGATCCTGACAGACCACTTTCGCTTCATTGACATTCATACATCCTCTCATACACTCTCGGCGGTTATAGGTTATCTGTTGAAGTTAAAAGCGTTGTTTACATTCTTTCATCAATAACCACCAGGAATCAGTCGTCTGTGGTGCGTCAACAAAGTCAGCAGCTCAGTGAAAGTTGAAAACATAAATAATTATTTTCGGCTGAATATTTAGTCAGTTATTATGCCAAATTGGCTAAACATGTTTGCTTTGGGATTATATTTGGATCTTCAACCGGAACGAACCGAAGAACAAGGAAGAAAAGAATTGGAACTTCGATTTCGTTTTTCTTCGGTTGTAGCGGCTGGCGGCGTTGGTGTAACCATGACGATGGAATAACAAGAAGTTCAAACGCCGTGGCATCAGTGTTTGTTCTTCAGCCGACATAACCTTAGTGGTGAATGGCTTAATAAAGAATAAAAATTTGTCTTGCTTGACTTACACTCATTAACATAGTCTACTTACGGTTCTTACCGTTACGAATAGGTTTACTTAAATCGAAGTTTTGTTTGAGGAGAATGTCTCAATTTGATCTGTATATGTGCCGTTTCCTAATATTCAGTATACTCGTAGATTATAGTCAATTCCTGTAACAGTAAATTTTTCTTTCTGATAAATAGTTGAGTTTGATATCAATCTTATAAGTCTTTGTTTATTTAAAAAGATTGAAGGAGTTATAATGAACATTGTCCTTTCTTTCGTTTATCTCTAATTCTGTTTTGTTTCACGTCTTTTAAGCTTTCTGGATGAACAGAACCACAGAGACACGATAATATTTTCTTAAGTTGAGTACTTTTTTGCATATTGGGTTTGTTATGGAATATAAGTATCCGTCCATTATCAAATCTTTATTTAGTATCAAATTAAAACTATGAATCCTCAATACTTGTCTTTTACGAATTCTACTAAAGTCCACAATCAGCACGGTACAATATATTAAACCTTATTTTGCATAGAACCTCCTAATGGAATGATAATAAACACTATTTAAACTACTTAATAACCTAACCACTACGAAATTTTGTCGCTAAACTGCTAACCAACTCCAATATAAGCCTGACCCGAAGCGCAGAACAAATTACATAGTGGGCAGAGTTCACTTTAAATTGGTTTTGTGAAGGTGCAGAATTGTTGAGCTCAGCCGAATAATTGAATACTCGTTTGAAATTTATTGACTTTGCCATGACCTTGTCATTTTCAGCAGGCTTATAGTTTTAGATATCTTTTGGTAGTCTGAGACGCTGAAAGAACCTTTTCTAAATGCATTATAACTGGAAAAGAGATAAATATTATCTATAGACATTGTCTATGGATGTTGCAAACTGAAGTGTCAGTGGGCCGATCACGTCTATCGTAGAACCGACGACCGATGGAGCAAAGTGTTTCTCGAATAGCAACCGCGTCTCGGTAAACGTAGTGTATGACGCCTCCTGCTAGGTGGACCGATGACCTGAAAAAGGTGATTTATGTCGCAACCTTGGGGAGCCCTACGTCCAGCAGTGGACTGAGATAGGCTGATTGATTATCTATTGGGTGATGAAATACCAAGTAACATTTAAACAGATCCATATTATTCATATTAAGAGCATGATATCAATTTGAACGGTAACCAAGGAGACATAATTTCTCTGTAGTTCTGTTCTTACCAAAAGTTCTTTAAACATGATACTAAAAAATCTTGCATATATCCATACGCCGTAGTAATAATTCCCTCATTCATCTGGGACTCAATATAAATAACCAGCTACCTTCTACTTATAACTGTTAAGACAGTCACAGTACATATAACAGTCAGACAGACGCTATATTGAAAAAGGCGACGTTAGGAGTACCTATAACCGCCGAGAGTTTATGAGAGGATGTATGAATGTCAATGAAGCGAAAGTGGTCTGTCAGGATCGGGACAAATGGGGATCCGTGATCTCTGCCTACCCGTCTACAGGGAATCAGGCGTGATGTGTATGTATGTATGTAGGTGTCTTATAACCCTCCTTTCACTCACTTAGTACTCAACGTGACAGCGGAATTCCTTAGGAACAGGCGTTAACTATTGCCTATCCGTTGAAGAGGTATGTTGGAACTCAATACACTTCATTAGTACGGAGACAAGTCTTTGAATAGATTGATTAATCGACTTAGTGAACTAAGCATTTTAGGCAAAGCGGAGTGTGGCTTTGTTGCGACTTGGTTGGGAACTTAGAATAATAATACTTAGAAGTGTGCTTACGATTTACCATAGTAATAATAATATTTAGATTCGACGTAGCTCAGTTGTTTGGGGCTTGGCTATGTATCAGTGGGTTTAGGGTCAAATTCCCTTGAGCATGTACCAATGGAAATGAAGTTTAATGAATTTCTATGTACATTATTGTAATAAAAACACATTTACGAAATGCATCGAATTATATGGTGAGAGAATACATGTGAGGAAACCTACTGTTCGTCGAACAGGTATAATTAGTGCTTGTAAATGGTGACATGACTTACCACTTGTCTCATTGAGTACTGGCTATCTGGTCAACACGTGGGTTCGAGGTGTCCATAGAATTACTACCTTCGCAATTGCGGAGATGGAACCTGAACCTCTGACTATCCCACAAGGGTTAATGGTCGTGAATGCGTTTGTCTTTGTTTTCGTTGACTATTACACCAATTGAACTAGGCCCTATCTAAGTACATCGTCGTACATCGTCATAAGTCGACGTATATTTAAGACACATATACTTAGTATATATAGATAAATACATTTATAGCCTATATAATCAACGATCATCTTAAGATACTCGTATCTAACTTTTGTTCAAAGTGTTCAACATGCTTATGACAGCGTCTAGGGAAATATCTCATTTATTGGACAATGTACATCCCTTACATATAAACATCGACGTTCTTAAATGCCTTTCGGGGTACACAGGGCCTTGGAGAAATGATACCTTCTTATTTGTAATTGATAATAAGAATAGTTATCTGTTAGCTGGGATGAAATAATATTCATATATAGCTGCCGTTCTTCCCGGAATGTCGTAGGACTTAGGGACCAGGTGCAAATAGAATCTATTGGGTGATGGGCTAGCAACATGTCACCAATGTACCATTATGATCTCACAACTTCAATATTCAAGCTTAAAAGTGACCTGAGAGATATTATATTTCCAAAGTTCTGTCCACCCTGAAAGTGATAAAAGGACTTTAATGCATATACAGCTTACAATCTTCATTTAGAATGCTTCACGAGTACTCTAGCACTTACCTTTCCGGTCAAAAAGTTTCGGAAACAATTAGTCAAAAGCAAAGGCCGACATTCATAATGAAACTTCTTATTGCGCCCTTATCTGATTCAAACAGTAATTAAGAAGACAAATACCCACTCAACCAAACGGCTTCATTTCAACTTTTTCGTTTCAGACAACTCGGAACTTCTGTGCAAAGATTTTCGACGTAGATAGTTGAAATAGAGGTTTTAAGTAGATGTTTTAGTATATTTATATTTTAGTAGTTTTAGTATCTGTAATTTATACACCAATTCGTATAATACCGTGTTAAGATATATCTGTATAAAGAATTTCATACATTGGTTCGGTAGAGTCGAAAAAACATTGCATGAAAAACAAAACATAATAATAATTGAGAGTCGATAACATGTGTCCGTAAAATTAGTATTATAAGTATCATGATAAATTCTTATGGCGACCCAGTGCTATATCTCCAACGGGATAGGCAGAGACTAAAGATCGACACCTTAACTCACGCCCATTAACCTTCTCATACAATATACCCTTCTGTTCATCGCGCTACATCCGACCTTGAGCAAATCGATGTAAAGACACTTAAATTATTCTGAAAAATAAGATTTCCACTGCGATATTTTCACTCTACGTTAAGGTGATCTATGTTGCAATTATTGTAGGATTATAAAAAGAAGAAGAAGAAAAGAAAAGAATACACTTTATTCACTGCATATGTAACACAAACACTAAAAAAATAAAATGTTGAAGCAGGGGAAAAGGTGCTGCTTTTTAATAAAGTAAACTTTAGATGATGTAAACGACGTGATTAATAACTAACGAGACTTATCGCGTATGCTTTTATATAATAAAGTTACCTTTATTAATCCGACGTTTCGGCTACGTTGCGATAAGTCCCGTTAGTTATTAATCATGAGTGTAAAACGCGAATCTCTTAAAACTATAATGTAAACGACGGTTTGCTCCTTACAGAACGAAAATCTTTAAATTCCTAGATTTCATAATCTAAAACCTTTCGGCCCTTCTCTCAACATTACCCAGTGAAAACATTTTAATTTTCGCGCGCCGTGAAGCACGAACGATTACCTCGTTCAGAAAACACTCTTTCTGACTGCCATTACCTCGAAAAACAAATCTCCGATGCTAAATGGCTTTTTAGATGAAAATCATTTTGTTTTTAAAACCCTCTCGAACATTCTCGTGATTTATCTCGGCCCATCAGGTGAAAGGATTGCCGTTTTCACTTAGCTCCTTCTTTTAGAATTAAACTAATCTAACCGGTTCAGCGAACCTGGGTTTTATTTATTGTTTTAAGCGAATTTAAACGAGAGCTAGGCCATAACTGTGAACTGAATTTAAACTTAGTAAATAGGTTTTTTTTAAATTCTTTATTAACCCATTCACCACTAAGGTTATGTCGGCTGAAGTACTAACACTGATGCCACGGCGTATTAACTTCTTGTTATTTCATCGCCATGGTTACACCAACGCCGCCAGCCACTACAACCGAAGAAAAACGGAGTCGAAGCTGCAATTCTTCTCTTCCTTGTTCCTCGGTTCGTTCCAGTTCAGGATTCAAATATAATTCTGAAGCAAACATATTTAGCATATTTGTCCTAAATCTTTAGTACTACCTACTACTAATACTTAATAAAATATATACAAATCATAGTTTACGTAATATTTTATTTATTTTCATCACCTTTATGTAATTCTAATGCAACTCTTTAGTTCCATTATAAGATAAGATATAAAATCTCTGTATCCCAAACACTGAGAAATGCCGCATAACTTTCTAGATTAACGTCGTCATAAAATATTCGGACCTTAAATTATAAGAAGATACACTTTGAAACTTCCATATCTCAGTGAAACAATGAATAAGTGGAAAGTACCTTAAGCCTCGTTGAGAGCCTTGTAGAAAAGTTTCCCTTCGAATAAGAAACTCTTCAATTGTCTCATTTAGATGACAACATTAAGTGGGAGGTTCTGTTTTGTTTTTTCTTCACAATTTTGTTTTAGAAACAGAAAGTGTGTTTGCGAATACTCTGAGAAATTTTACTTTAACGAGCTTATTGAGTTTTCGGTTAGGTGTCTGTGTTCATTTGTCTTTCACAAGCTCACGGTAACCCAAATAAACCCAAGAATAATGTATTGCCTTAATATGTGTTTAGTTACGTAAAGGCATGGTAAGACATATGACAGTCAGATAGACACCATATTGAAAAAGGGTGACGATCACCACCGAGTTTGTATGAGGATGCGTATGAGTGTCAATGAAGCGAAAGTTATTTATCAGGATGAAGACAGATGAGGATTCGTGATCTCTGCCTACCCTTTTACATGGAAATGGTTTTGTAAGTGTTTCGTTGGGAACAAAATGTGTTAGAAATGTAACATTTAGTTTTTGGTTGCTTATAAAAAACATACGAATGCAAATGTTTAGAACTTCTTTCTAATGGCGTTGTTAGTGTATATGCAATTGATTACAATACTGTAAGATTACTACTAGACGGGTCAAATTAATTTTATTAAATATCCTTAAACCACTATCTTATTTATTCATTGCGAACATATGCACATTAAATAGGAGACATTCTTTTCAAGGCGAGTGTACGTAGTGTGAAGAACAGAAGAGCATGTATGAAAAGGTTAATAGGTGCGAATGAAGCAAGAGAGATTTGTTAGGCGCTGTCCAGGTAGCAATCGATAGACTTTGCCTATCGTGTTAGGGGACGTAGAGGCGTGAATTAATGTATATATGCACTTTTTAATTCAGCAAAACATCGTAATGCTCTGTTAGATATTAAATATATGGAATTTTGTAGCTCTGTCCACCTCTAAAAAGAAAATAAACGTAAAGTAAAGCCGAGAGTATGAGGTCATATGAAAATCCATCGTAAAGTTAGGATCACACTTAAAATTTAATAAACTGACGGCAATAAAGTGAGGTGAAAAATATGCTGCGGTTTAATATTAGATTTTTACAACCAAAGCCTTAATACAGAACCAGCGAATTTATTTCTTTACGCTCTATATTTAATTTAACACACATCTGCTTCCAAAACACTATTTAAATTCTTTTACGATCAATAACTATAGTGATTTAGAGGTTGGAGTGTCCATCTCCGAAATTTCGTACATAGTAATTTTATGACCTCCTCAAAATTAGTGTTTAATCAGATAGTCAGTAGGTATCCAATTATAAAGGTGTAAACATGTCCCATTTAACACTATTACCTGTTTCAAGGACTAAGTAGGATTGTTTACGATGTAAGTATTTCTTATCTAACCTTAGAGGGTGTTTTTCTCAAATATATTTTACGAAAATTGTTACCAATAATAACAGACGTCATCAAAGTATGTGATCAATATAAAATAGACTACAAAACTGTGATATTAAACTTCACATAAGTAAGTAAAATGATATTAAAATATTCATGACCAGTCCATTCTTCGAAATGTGCAAATGTCATTGCCTGTACTTTACCTGTCACATTATGCGCGGAATATCTGATGAAAATTGATTCCGCGCGTCCCTTTTCACATACTGTGCTATTGTAGATAAGGTCAAGCTGACTTTTACAGATAAGGTAGGCAGAGATCACGAATGAATTTGTTAAATAGTATTTACAAGTTATTTAATTGTACAGGGTTCAAATCCCGCTTGAGCTCGAACCAATGGAAATAAAGTTTAATGAATTTCTAGGTCAATTTTCGTAATAAAAATACATTTACAAAATGCTTCGAATATTACGGTGAGGGAAAACATCGTGAGGAAACCCACCTGTTCCCCAAACAGGTAATAGTTAGTGCTTTAAATGGCAACACGGCTTACCTCCTGTCACATTGAATACTGACTGTCTGGTCAACACTTGTTCGAGGTGGCCATAGAATTATTTTGCAATTGCGGAGATGGAAACCTGAACCTCTGACTATCCCACAAGGGATAATGATCGTAAATACGTTTGTTTTGTTTATTTAATCCCTCTCGTAAATGAAGTGTATAGATAATAATGAAAAGAGAGTGATTTATCAGGATTAAGACAAAAGGGGATCACAAATTATGCTTGATCATCTCCTGAAATGCAGTCTTTATAATATTTTGAAATTGTTATTGATGAATGATGATGAACGAAAAGAGGTTTACGTAAGGAATCTATAAAGCCAGAGTGGAAGGTAGAGTTATATAGGGTAGGTCGCGTAGAACTTATACAGTTCAAACTAGACATTCTTCTCAAGGCGGGCGTACATAGTGTGAAGAACAGAAGAGCATGTATGAGAAGGTTAATGAGTGTAAGTGAAGCAAGAGAGATTTGTTCGATCGTACCAGGTAGTGGTCGTTAGTCTTTGCCTATCCTATTGGGGACGTAGAGGCGTCAATATATGAATGTATATATGTTATTTATAGTGTCAGAGAAAATTTCTACGAGGAAGACAGAGGTCAGCGAGCCACGTTTTACCAGGTTATCTAAGAGGTTGATTACATAATTTTAGATTAACAAAACACGCTTAATACGGTGATGGGTTCCCTTATCTCTACCTACGACATTTGATATAAAGGGTTGATGATTATATAGAATATGCCACGACAATGGTCAGCAGCCACCTCTCACCAAAAAAACCGTGCAAGAACGATCCTTTAACAAACAAGCAGTCCATTACCCGTTTGTTATGATCCCAAACACTGTAGCCCTGAGATTGCGAGGCAATGAATAAGCACTTCTGAATGATGACCCGAGGGAATGAGAGTGATTGCTGTTTTATGCTATTATCATTCTCTTGCGGGATTATTATTTGTATTAAGGCCACTGACGTATTTGGGAAGCATAGCTGCCGTTGTTTTCGATTTGTAGAAGGATAAGGGTGTATATATCTAGGAAACTGTCAATATTTCTTATCAATGCCATCTCATAATAAGAACAATTTTCAATATAGTTGAGGAGATATTCAGAATCAAATGTTAATGTATATCTTAGCGTATATATTACATAATAACTTGGTGCTGTCGGAGGAATAGTCATGCATCATATCCGTATTGAGATACTGAGAAAGTTAGTATCATTTCACTGCATCAAGTTTCTATTATAAATGTGCTGTATATTAGGTTACGTAAGACGTGAATTTTTTTACCCTTTTCTGTACATTACTGCAAGTAGTACACATTAGGGAGATGTATGTACTGAATTAGATCGCAAATATGAAAATCCCGACACATATAAGCTTCCAAATTCAGTCAAACACTCCGATGGGCTAACCACATAGTAAGCAGAATTAACAGATGAGTGGCCCAATCGTGCATAAATGGGGATTAAACTCATATGAACACGGAATAATAAATGACCTTAATAATTCATACACTATTATGATGATAGATTTAATTTGTATAAAATATTACTAGTTGTAAGCTTAGAATTTAAGATGCGTTTTCAATACAGTGGTTTTTTTTTATTTCTTTGATATGCCATTCACCACTTAGGTTATGTCGACTAAAGTACAAAAGCTAACG
Source organism: Leucoptera coffeella (assembly GCA_030578115.1). Lineage (NCBI taxonomy): Eukaryota > Metazoa > Arthropoda > Insecta > Lepidoptera > Lyonetiidae > Leucoptera > Leucoptera coffeella. The sequence goes on along the minus strand of JAMBLF010000571.1, from coordinate 64,829 downwards.
CCACGGCGTTTGAACTTCTTGTTATTCCATCGCCATGGTTACACCAACGCCGCCAGCCGCTACAACTGAAGAATAACGAAGTCGAAGTTCCAATTCTTCTCTTCCTTGTTCTTCGGTTCGTTCCAGTTGAGGATCTAAATATAATCCCAAAGCAAACATATTTAGCCAGTTTGGCATCACAACTGACTAAATATTCAGCCGAAAATAATTATTTGTATTTTCAATTTTCACTGAGCTGATGACTTTGTTGACGCACCATAGACGACTTTTCAATACAATGTTAAATTGATTATCTCGAAATTAGTACAATACTATACTATATTACATATTCGAGTATGTACATACGTACATATCTTAGTCCATAAAATTTTATAAGTTGGTACAGCATAACATTAATATTATTTTAAAGACAAAGAGACAAACAAACGCGTTCACGTCCTTTAACCCTTGCGGGGTAGTCAGAGGTTCAGGTGTCCATCTCCTTAATTGCGAAGGTAGTAATTCTATGGCCACGTCTAACCCAACTGTTGACCATACAGTCAATACTCAATGTGATAGGTGGTAAGCGATGTCACCATGTACAAGCACTGACTATTACACACTGGTAGGATTCCTCACGATGTTTTTCCTCACCGTTAACATATTTAACAATATTAAAAACATATTTAAATTTCATTCATTCGTACATGCCAGAGTCGGGATTCGAGCCTATGACCTTTCGCATAAGAAGTCCGAGGTCTTACCCACTGGGCTACAGCCGCACCCTATACATACGTACTAAACTAAAAGCCTCTCCGAATAATAGTTCCTAACTCATCCACTCTTTCGGTTCAATATCTTATCGGTTCAAATTGCCCCTCTATATCTCCTCGACGACTGAACTGCATTCAGATATTTAGGTATCTGTTTGGTATCTGAATTCTTTCCTTCATCCGCTTTAAGACCAATGGATTCAGTTTGCATCCCCAAGTAGAAAAGGTAGTTTGACAAAGCAATGCGTATATTTAAGGAATATATACATATTATCGCTACATAGTATAAAACAAATTCGCTTTCTTTGTTCCTATGTCCGTTTGTATGCTTAAATCTTTGAAACTACGCAACGGATTTTGATGCGGTTTTTTTTAATAGATAGAGTGATTTAAGAGGAAGGTTTATATGTATAATAACATCCATTAAATAGTGGAGTAGGTTATATGTATATTTTATACCCGTGCGAATCTGGAACGGGTCGCTAGTATATAGATAAACACATATAATCAACAACCAGACTGGAAAGTAGAAGAAAAGCGTAGTTCTTAACTGTTTCTCTATCGGGAATCCAACCCGGGACCTCACGGTCAGCGTTCAGGTGCTCAACCTATCACGTCACGGAGGTTGTCGATGATGATGATGATGATGATGTCATGTTATCGATATTTAGTGCTTTTAATACAAAATCCGTAAATGAAGAAAACATACTAAAGTTTATTACTTTGAATGCTTATTTGATTATCCTATGCATAAATAAATATATACATTTACATTCACGTCCTCTAATCCCTTTCAGGGTGGACAGAACCCTGGAGACGATAATATGTTCAAGGACTCTTTTTAGGATCTAACTTTATACAAATGGAACCTATTGAGTTATTTGAAACCGATCTTCATAGATATGTCATGCTTATAACTTTATAGCCCTGTAAGTTTTTTATTGCAACCAAATAAATCCTATTTCGTCGTTGTTTCATCTAATAAGGAAGATATCATCAAGAATGAAAGAATCTGACTGAAACCGCTTTAAACTCATAAAGAAACAAACAATGTGAGATTCAAAGACAGCCAGTACCTTCCTCTTAAAGTTTCAGTCTAGCACAGTACTATACAATAGAAGAATACTAAATGGTCGACTCAATTGGGCAGTCCCGGAGCAATAATAAAACATCCTTTATTGCTCCTATCTCGCTCGGAAGCAATTAAAAAGACAAACACTCACAGCCGCTTGAAATATGTTCTGCTTAAGACTGGAAAAAGTCATTTTTAATCTCTGCGGTATTTTTAAGGTTTAATGATAATTGTTGTTCGTGGTAATCTGAGACTGAACTAAATGCAAACCGGTGTGAATAGAACGTACGTATCGGCTTTCTATGCAGATGACATAAGAAAATAGTAATCAAGAAAAACTCGACAAAATTAGGAAATATTTTCTTGATCGCCTTAATACAACTATTATACATACACTACGTTTGACGACCTCCGTGACGCGGTCGGTTAACCATCTGAACGCTAATCGTGAGGTGTCGTGTTCGATTCCCGGTGGTCGCAGAGTTCTGTCTATATATTTTCGTAGTATTATTTTGACATTTGGCGTAGCTTTGATTATATAGAATAAATAAAGCACAACAGCTGATTTCAAAACTTTTTTTATTTTCTCACTTCCTACGTAGACCACAGAGTTGTCCACAAAAGAGTTTGTAGTCAATCATGGCCACGCCCCCTTTGTCAATAATGGGGGCTCTGTCCAAGGCATAGTCAACTTCTTTTTCTGTGAATTTATCCCCCCAAGTCATCAGGTCGTGACGAATTCTGAAACAAAATGGTTTACATCAATATTTACATACATGAATTTATAAATTCACGTCCTTTAATCCCTTTTGATGCGGAAATAACATTAGAGAAATGGAAATTAGCATGAAGATTAGGGGATTCAGTCATGTGAATCATTGATGACAGATTCCTAGACCATACATACACATCACGCCTGATTCCCTGTAGAAGGGAAGGCAGAGATCACGGATCCCCATTTGTCCCGATCCTGATAGACCACTTTCGCTTCATTGACATTCATACAACTTCTCATATACTCTCGGCGGATATAGGTACACCTAACGTCACCTTTTTTCAATATAGCGTCTATCTGACTGTTATATGTTTTATTAGGCGGGCCCTACGTAACCGCCCTTCCACTTCACTCATATATATTCCTTTTGTCAATCTTCTATCATTCATCCACATAACATGTCCAAAACATGTTCCTAGTCCATTGCCCAATATACTCCATTTGCGTTTAATCGCTTCCTTAGACATGCTGGGAAGAATGGCAGCTAGGTAGCTGTATTTTACGTTCCAATTTAGCACGGTCCTATGAATAAGACATATATTAAACATGTTACGATGGAAGGATGATAGTAAGTTACCAAAATGTTTAATAATATGGAAGAATGGTGGTCAATTAGAAATATATAATACAGTTTTCTAGGGGCAAGTGTAATCAATGAAGTATCAATCTTGCTTTAGGCAAAATAATCCCAATTTTATAACTTTAAAAGTGACAACTGCTTAACTTTTTTGCCGACATCTTATTTTCATCTTATTGTACACAGAATTTATTATTTGCAGCATTATTCCGTTCGTAAATCCGTAACCATTAATATAATTTCCGGCCGATCATTTTTCTCCGGGCTAATGTAATCACGGCCTGAAATTCGCGAACATATCCATAAAAATGCATCATCTGAACGTCGGAGAAAGTAATTTAATCTTTACCGCGTAGTTTATGAATCCCGTAGGATCCGACTGGGATCCGAGGCTTAAATCGAGTTTATATTTGCCTACACTCAACATTTTTGATTATATTTTTGCGTTGGAAGATGGTTCCATTTATTTTGAAACAATTTTGTATAACGGCATTGAAGACATTGCTTGTGTTTTGTCGTGTTACATGTTTTATATTACACGTATGTATATTGTTAAACATTCTTTGAATAACTATAATTTAGGTACCGTATGTCAATAATGTGCAAATTTAATTTAGAGTAGCCATTTCTTTTAAGATGATAATATCATATTATCTAGATTTAGTTGCTTGCAGATATTATCTAGATTTTGTTGCTTTTTACTAATTGTATTTCGACCCTTCCTATATATGTACCTATTTAAACGTCGAGTATACCAAAACACATCGAAATGCATTTACCAAAGGCGATGTACAAACAAATATGCAGTGACGTATATCTAAGTCACAGCCCATGTAAACGCTGCTTCACTCCTTTTGTTTGTATCGTGCCCGGCGGCGTTTTTAGTCCTACATTCCCGTAACACCTTTATTGGATTTCATTAGCTTGTGAGCTAGAATTCTCTGAGGGTCTGAGAGTGCCTGAATATTGGTTTGGTATGAATAATAATACTGCCAAGTTTGTGAAAATGTATGTCAATGAAGCGTAAATTGGTGGCTAGGATAAATAAGTATGAGAATTTGGTATTATTGCTAATTCTTAAGTAGGTAAAAGGTGTGAATGTTAGTAAGTTAAAAATGAGGTAAATTATAAGGAAGGATATTATGTGAATGGAAAACAATGTTCTTTTAATATCTTTTTACTAAGCATGTCATATTAGGTGCTTAACGGAGTAGGAGAAGAAAATTTCAATTTATTAAAGGATTAATCAATTTAAATGATGACAATTCTACATTATTGTTATACGCTTTTTTATGAACATATTTTTATAATACATTTCACAATTTCGTCTTGCATCTCTTTATATTTAATACTTCATTTCCAATGCACCGCCATGTTTGATTCCAAATTGACACTTCTGACTTAGATCCCATTAAATGTCAAATCCTAATGACATCTGTCAAACCTATCCGCTCAAATAAAGCTACTGTCAGACGCGTAAGCCGCTTACCTAGTCTCCGAAATGAGGCCCGTATTATTCGTGTCCCATCGCGATAGGGCATCTATGAGAGTCTCTTCGGAATCTAGCTCTAGGGTTTTATAGCCTAGGAGTCGAACAAAGCCTTCGAAGTCCAAAGGGTTTGGGGCCTGGAACAATGGGAACTGTTTTATTGACCTTCATTATGGGGAGTAGAGATTGGAGATTGCTTTTGAGTGTGTTGCTTTGGGTTGGGTGTGTTTGTCTATTTTTAGGGCTATGCAAATATGCGAATATTTATTACAAGTTAATGTGAATGGTGACGGTATAATAAGTCATTTAATGTCTTAAATGTACGAGTATAAGTAAGTATACAATTTAAGATAATTTAAAATATAAGTTAATTAATTATTTTGAAATAAATACAATACAATCGTAAAATATAAAAGAATAAGTATATCACAGGTGCACGAAATAATGTAGTAATATAAAAAACAGATTTGAAAACCTATTCTACATTGAAGTCCTTTTAGACACTACAGTTTATCATTTGTTTCGATTGAATTGACATAAATGAAATAGGTATATAGAGATGAAACAAAAATTTTGGAGAATTGTAAAAGTGATAATTACTATATTATAACATATTCTTGTTAGTTGTGTATACAAAAATATCTATTTTTTCATTTCCCCTCTCTACAGCGAGCTAGCTATCGGATGGTATTGGACCAAAAAACTTTGGCCATAAAATTTTATTTATTTTTCCTTCCAATGATTTACTGTATTTATGTAATGGTTATATCTTGTTGACTTTTTCATTGTGGCCCTGAAAGGGTTTCATATAAATTCCCCATTTGAATAGGTCGTCGATAACTTATAAAAAGCGGGACAAGGGTCTTCATTATTTATGCCGTAGTTTGTGTTTTTCTCGCTATCTTGTCTCTATTTTATTTCTTTCTGTAATGCACATCATTCACACTTTGGTAAAGAAATATCGGGAACCTTTTGTAGTGAGAAGAAAATACGTATTTACAGAATAGAAATAGACAATTCTGTGTAAAGGAACATAGCTTACACATACAAGTAACTTGTGTACACTTACACTTAGAAGTTCGTGTGTTCATCTCCGCAAATATGTAATAAATTGACACTAGAAATCAATGTACTCATAACCAGCTGTTTTATTATATTTTTCTCATCTCAATTTTCAACAGAGTGTTTGAGAAGTTTCCTTATTAACAATAAAATGTATCAATTAATTAGAGGATTATAAATCGAGTGTGTATGTTACCTCAGCCAGCATATTATGTACCGCTTTGTCATCGACCGTTTCTCCCAAACTGACGAGAGTTGCTTTTAAATCATTATGGTCGATGCACCCATCGCCATTCATGTCAAACAAAAGAAATGCCTGTAAATAATAATAATATATTTATTCATTTATTTTATATTGTACATGCATTAACTAGAAACTTAGGGTGACTATAAATATTAGTAGTATTAGTCACATTTTTACGAGAAAATGTAAAGATCATAGATAGACTATAACTATAATCTTCGAATCTACTTAATATGAGCACCTTTTCAATACTCTACGTGAATAGTTATAGTCTATATCACTCTTTAAAAAGGCTGTCCATTACCTATTCCAGGGGAAGACTATAAATTCTTTTAAAGCGATTTCTCTATTCCACCTACCTCTTTCAGTTCATTCAATTTGTCTTCATCTAGCTGTTTTAGCACATCTTTGGTGTTCGCTAGCGTATCTAGCACCGCCTTCGATCGACGCCTTTCGAAAGCCGCATCCGATATCACGGACCTGTTCAGCGATTCAGACGCTTAATTTAGCCATTCAAATGCTTAGTATGGTTGAAATAGATTAAAGGTTTTTTTTTTTAAATATTTTATTTTGTGTTTGATCTGTGATAATATCAAATAACACTTCATACACATTTTATGTCAAATTTGGTGGTAGACAATGATTATCATACAAATATACTCGTCACGACCGATTCCCTACATCGGTGTGGGTAGAGATCGAGGTATATAAATTATTATAGCGTTAAGAGATTCGCGATTTATACTCATGATTAATAACGAACGGGACTTATCGCGTAACTTTTTATACAATATAGTTACCTTTATTATTAACCCGACCACGGATGCTGCTACGTAGCCGAAACGTCGGGTTAATATAGGTAACTTTATTATATAAAAAATTACGCAATAACTTCCGTTAGTTATTAATCATGGATATAAATTATTAATCTTCGATATGAGATAACAAAAAGAAAGGCAGGTATTCTTAATAAAGCGTTATACTATCACAGACGACACTCAACTGCTACTAAAAATACTAACACCTTGAATACAGATTAAAAGTAAATCTAAGGAACAAAAGTTTTCACTACGCTATAAAAGTCTTACCCCGAAAGGGAAAACAGTCGTGAACGTTAGATAAAGTATTTGAGACAAAATCCTGTGTCATGTTTGTTCCCATTTTGATTGCTCAAAGGAATTGAAATCCTGAAATATTTCTAAGTCAAAGAATACTTCATACTTTGCTTGTGTGAAATATTTATATGAGAATTTATTCTTATGTCTTATATTTCATTCTAGTCTGGTCACCCCGTGATAGTTTGGGACGTCAAAAGAATGCTAATTAACTTAGGAGGCGACTAAGGGACTAGGGTAAGAGAAATCTGTTGGGCGATGGACTACCAACCTGTCACAAATGTACTATTATAACATCGTAACCCCACTATTAATGTCACTTAGGAGATATTATGCATATTTTCGAGGTTCAGTCCACCCCGAACGGGATTGAAGGACGTGAATGTATATGTATACGCGTGTACGTCATGGTAGTATGGGAACAGAAGGTAATATTACAGTTTCCTTTTTTTAGTTAGAACTCCTACTTATTTACCTAATACTCTTAATTGGCGACTTGAAGTCATAAAATTAAGAAGAATGCAGATATTGATAACAATTTGATAAACGGAGGATTACGAAAGGAATTTAACCAAAGTGGAGTTAGATTTGGGTGGGGTAGGCTGCGTAGAACTTAACAGATCAAATTGGAAACATTCTTAAGGTGGGTGTACGCAGCGTGAAGAAATAGAAGAGCATGTATGAGAAGGTTAATGGATGTGAGTGAAGCAAGAGAGATTTGTCAGGATCGTTACAGGTGTCGCCTGATAGTCCCTGCCTAAGGATTTAGAGGTATATGTAACCTATAAAATATCTTAAATATCCCCTAGTTGCTTTTTACACTATCTCATTTTATTTCACCAAATGTTTTTAAGATTTCGAAAATGTACATAGAAATTCATCAAACTTCATTTCCATTAGTACATGATCAAGCGGGATTTGAACCCTGTACCCACTGATACAGAGTCAAGCCCCAAACAACTGAGCTACGTCGGATTTTTATCTTGTCGTATTATACTAGAATACTTACTCTCCTACGGCGACAGTCTGCAGCAAATTCTTTTTAAAAGTTTCGATCTCAGTTTTCACGTCATCTCCTTGCATATTTGATTCTTCATCATGCTAAACATAAGACGATATTTTGAGTAAAACGTACTTTATTAAAATTGAATGAATAGAAAAAGGTAGAAGTCAAAGATAACTCAGATATGTTTATAAAATTATTAAAAAAAGATTTAAAAATAATCGTAGTATTAAATTAAAAATACATACATGAATACCCCATGTAGCCTGTTCACAGAATTCGTAAATTTATCAATAAAAACTAAGTAAAAAAACTATTATAAAGAAAATGAATTCCTAAGTATGGTTGACGTTATATTAACATATCATGTTTAAAAACTATAACCATTTTAAAATTAAAATATATAAATATTTTATATATAGTCTATATAATCAGCAAGCAGACTGTAAAGCAAAATCAAACTCAAAGCAAACTCAGCTTCCACTAGTAATCGAACCCCTTTCACGATTAGCATTCAGGTGGTTCACAAATCGCACCACGGAGGTCGTCAATTTCAAATTTAAAATAGCAAAAACTCACCACCGTTCCGTTCACCATAATTCTAGTTCGAGTGCTATTTGCTCGCAACCCTATATGCTTCGCACACGCCGCTTCCCACGACTTCGAGAAACGGAATGTTTGATCTGGTGTCGGGATTCCGGATAAGATCGTCAAATTCTACATACTCACTAAATCTGAGTCTTGACAACTTTCATTATGTATGTTTGAAGGGAATGTGCTTGTTTGTTTGTTCATGTGCTGTTTTGGTAGCGACGTAAAAAGAATGAGAAATATTTGCCTTTATTCCTATAATTTTCAAATGTAGTAGTAGGGATACATACATACATAAACGCACATCACGTTTGTTCCCCTGTAGAGAAGTAAGCGGAAATCACGATTCTGATAAAGCATTTTTGCTTCATTGAGACTCATACACATTCTCATACACGGTCGGCGGTAAGTACTCCTAACGTCAATCTTTTGCAGTATGGAAAAGTAGGAATAATTGGAATTTATTTAGCAATGGTTATCAAAGTTAGGCGTAGGAATTAGTATTATTTACCTTAAAATACCATATAATGATAATGAATATTCCATGTTATATGTGCACGTATTATACCAAATTATACCACATACAACTGTGAGATGTCCCAAACCAAAACCTAGTAAGAGCCAATTAGAAAATTTTACAAGAGTAGCAAACTAAATGAAATTGCTTGCCTGTCAAAAAGTAAAAAGTTGCAAAAATAAGTATAAACTTTGCTTTTGAGTACGTTTGAGCATCCAGTGTTTTTGCATTAGACGTAATTTTATATTAAATTAAGAAACATCGAATAAAAAAACGGTTTGTTAATTAAAATTACTCTTACTAGATTTTTGTTTAGGACGGCCGAAAAATATGTATGTATTATTTAAATGAAACGAAACTTATCGCGATTAATACTTGAAAGCTTCGTATATGTTGAGGCTTAATATTGCTGTCGGATTTCAACTGTGTATTCACAGATACTTGATACAGATCACTTTTAGAGATAACCTTTGTTTATACCAAACACGATCAGATATTCCTGCGGGCCTCACCGCACTGTTTTACTCATTCATAAATTCATCTGGTATATGGTATGGTACATATTAGTACACATACACCGTTATTAATTGCGTTTACTATAACTTTTATTTTATTCTATAATTTTTATTGGACATGTTATGCGGATGAATGATAACAGATTGACAAAAGGATTATATATGAGAGAAGTGGAAGGGTGATTTTGTAGGGGCCGGCCTAATAATAAGACATATAACAGTCAGGTAGACGCCCTATTAAAAAGGGTGACGTTAGGAGTACCTATAACCGTCGAGTGTGTATGAGTGTCAATGAAGCGAAAGTGGTCTGTCAGGATCGGGACGAATGGGTATCTGTGATCTCTGCCTACCCCTCTACAGGGAATCAGGCGTGTTGTGTATGTATGTATGTAATTGTAGCAAACCTTGTTTAAAACGTAACATTCTGCTTTTTATTGAACCTTTATATTCAAAAACAATTTGAATCAGCCAGTAATTGGCTAAAGCTGCGATTTAACTACTAGTTCAATGTAGATGGTCATATCTGTGGATCGTAGTCAGCACCAGTTATCTGAAGCCCATTATCTAAATCACTGACTTATAATAACGGTTGAATGCTAATTGTAAGTTCGCGGGTTTGATTGCTGGTGGAGACAGGTTTCAGGAATACATTGTTCTTCTAATTTTCACTGTCGTCGTTTATTATCCATGGTATATATGAATACCCTTAAAAGTAGTCTTAATTGGGCTAGTTCAATGGTGTAACAGCGTCCTAAAATATCATAAGTAGTATTATTAATACTTTCTTTCCGTCCCATGCTAGTCGGGGACGTAAAAATAATGCTAACTATCTGCCGCTCTTCTCAGCATGTCGTAGAAGGGACATAGGGACTACGGGCAAAGGGAATCTATTGGGCAATAGTTTAGTAACCTGTCACTATTGTTCCATATTCACAACCCCAATATTCATGCTAAAAACGACCAAAGTTTCATGTCGTTGAGGTTTCGTCCACTCCGACAGAGATTAAAGCGCGTGAATATATATGTAATTCGACGTAATCGACGTAATGTGTATGTAACGTTTCGCGTAATTCGACGTGGCTTAGTTGTTTGGGTGTATCAGTGGGTTCAAATCCCGCTTGAGCATGTACTAATGGAAATAAAGTTTAATGAATTTCTATGTACACTTTCGTAATAAAAATACATTTACGAAATGCGTCGAATACTATTGTGAGAGAAAACATCGGTAGGAAACATACTCGTTCCCGAACAGGTAATAGTTAGTGCTTGTAAATGACGACATGGCTTACCTGTCACATTGAGTACTGACTAACAGGTTAACACGTGGGTTCGAGGTGACCATAGAATTACTACCTTCGCAATTGCAGAGATGAACACCTGAACCTCTGATTACCCCTCAAGGGTGATTATCACGCGTATGTATATGTATATATCTATTATTACTCAAAGCACAAGAGAATCCGGTGCCCAAGCCTAGTATGTAGGAAACATTAATTATTCACATCATAAATTGTCGCATACGTCTTGCCGTGTTGCAACTTGGTTATTTACGTCGTTTACATGCGTAACTGATTTCAGTACAGGATAGTGAAAGTGGAGTAATTAGAGAGTCCAAATCCGAATTTATTTGTTGGTTCTAGAAGTACTTGCATTTGGGCTTCGGAATTATTTATAACGGTACGGAACCTAAGAGACACATAGATAAGAGACTCATGATTAATAACTAACGGGACTTATCGCGTATGTTTTTATATAATAAAGTCACCTTTATTATATAAAACATAAGCGATAAGTCCCATTAGTTATTAAGCATGGGTACGGAACCCACGTAATATATGTATATATTTATACATATATTACGTAGGTTCGAGGTGGCCATAGAATTACTACCTTCGCAATTGCGGAGATGGACACCTGAACCTTAGACTACCCCGCAAGGGTTAATGGTTGTGCACGCGTTTGTCTTTGACATATACATGGAAAATGGTTGTTTTTTACTATAAATATGTGATATTTATGAAACTTATTGAATCAATGGATTTTTCAATACAATATTCACGTCCTTTAAGCCCTTTATCGTGTCTTCGTTTTTTTTTATTGTATTATCTTGAATTGTGTAATTGATACCTGTAACCGGCGAGTGTGTATGAAAAGATGTATAAGTGTCAATGAAGCTAAAGTTGTCTGTCAGGATCGGGACAAATGGGGTCCATGATCTCTGCCAACCCCTCTACAGGGAATCAGGCGTGATGTGCATGTATGTATGTGTGATAGATGTTCATTCTATCACCCTATATATTGGCTAGTTTTTATAAGTACCTAGTTTATTGCCTAACCCCCAAGCACAGATAATATAATACCCAAGCATCTTAACTATAATTTTATACAAAAAGCTACGTATAAATCAAACCAAATTAATATACTCTGTATGATATGATTCGTCAAACAAACCCTTAAACATAACATAGCATAGCAAATGTTTTGAATTTCAATGAATGTACTGTACTTGCACTTATATTGAATAAAAACATTTGACTTTGACTTTAACATATTATTATGTTATTTACTATTGCATTGTACAGATCTTTCTCATGAAACCAGCCAACTACATTTGAATCGTGATATTCCTCTTATATTTTCACTCAAAACTTTCTGTTTCTGGGCAAACGTTTTAATCTCTGTTATTGCGAGTGAGTTTTGCAGGGCTTTCGTATTCAAATCATGCGTTCACTGAATACAGGGCTAAGCCCTGGGATAAGCGAGGGGTAGGCTTTTGAGTTTATTTTAAATTGTGTTTTTAAATTTTACATACATACACATCACAGTTGATTCCCTGTAGAGTTGAAGGCAGAGATCATGAATCTGTCCCGATCCTAACAAACATATTTTACTTCATTGGCACTCATACACCTCCTCTTACACATTCGGCGGTTATGATGTTGACTATCTACCACGAATGGTCGTCTTTTATACGCATGAAATTAAGTAAATACCTGTTTTTAGTTAAACATATTCAACACCTTGCCTTGTGGGCTTCGCTTTAAAGCTATAAAAAAAATTAATTTAAGTCACTTATTTAACAAATTAGCAAAATACACAATTTAACAAATCTGCAATTAATTTTTTTCATAGCTTTAAAGCGTCTGTAAGGTAAAACCACCGACCGCATGTGTCTGGGAGTAATGAATCCTGATTTTTAACGATATTGTGTGAAATATATGCTAAAATCAGCTATCAGAATTTAAGTGAGGTGAGCAGTGTTTCTATGTATCTTGATTAATTGCTACCTGAAAAATGGCCGTCTGGCCAAGGTAGCAACTAAGGTCATATGATCATAGTACACCCCACCACTACTCACTCGTATAAGTTTTGACGTCTGGGAGCTCTGGGATCTTCCCTTTTAGTATAAGAACCTACCTTGCAACCAATCTGAAAGTTCGCATGGCATGTTCACGCAAGGCTTCAGTTCCGTATATCAATCCCCGACTCGCATCAGATCCATGGAATTGAGTTAAGGAATCCCCGAGACTTAGAACTTCGACTTTGCGAGATTCAGGCCGCATTGTTCTTGAGTTGAGTGATTTATATACTCTTACTTATGTCTCGGGGGTGTTGTTTCGAATGTTTTTATGTGATGTCGTGACAAATGAATTGGAATAAGGTTGCTCTACTCGTATGATGCAGAGTACGAATCTTTTGATCCAAATCGGAACTTAACTTTATGAGTTTAAAATCTATGCTTTGACGACCTCCGTGCCGCGATTGGTAAACCACCTGAATGCTAACGGTGAGGTGAGGTTCGATTTCCGGTGGAGGCAGAGTTAAGAACTACGCTCTTCTTCGCCTTTTCAGTCTGATCGTTGATTATATATACAATATATGCATTTATCTATATATAATAAGTATATATTTCTTAAATACACGTTTACTAGTACCCTTAACACAAGTCTTAAAATAACTTACTAAGAGACTAGTTCAATTGGTGTAATAGTGTGTCCTACAATATGTCTCACAACAATAAGTTCTAAACTGCTCGTAAATATTTTATGTTGAATTGAAGCCACTTTTTTAATAATGATTGTTGATGGAGACTTATGATTTTATATCTCAAAAGTCTTTCCTAAAACACATAGTGTGAAATATGTTTGTGTATTTAACCGTATTACCTATGGCAGTAAATAATGAATACTTTTATTTGTTAAAACGAATTTATTTACACATATATATTCACGCCTTTACCCCCAATGCGATAGGCAGATACTATCGATCGCCACCTGGAACATTTTCATACATGCTATTCTGTTATTCACACTCCGTACTTATTTGTTATCAATATATTCAATATTATATGATAAATTTTCATATTTCAGGCACACAATAAATTAATTATTTACTGTTTTCCCCTCTTAAATTATCAATATTCCCCAATGGTAACCGCGCAATAGGCTTACGATAATTTATACGTTAACCTCGATATAAAATAAAATGGAAATATGATTGAATTCATTCAGAACCATATGGCCTGAGTATCGCAGCGTTAATTGGACGAAACAAATCGATATTTCGATTCGGCGATGAATCGTTGATTTCCCATGACTAAAGGAAAACTGATATTTCCATATTAGTTGTTTTGATATGTCGTTGAGAATAATCATACGTTTGATATACCCTTTAAAACTTTATATAACCACCGAATAGAGTAAAAAACATTCGACGTAGCTCAGTTGTTTGGGGCTTGGCTCTGTATCAGTGGGTACAGGGTTCAAATCCCACTTGAGAATGTACCAATGGAAATGAATTTTATTGAATTTCTATGTACATTTTCGTAATAAAAACACATTTACGAATTGCATCGAATTACACGGTGAGGGAAAACATCATGAGGAAACCTACCTGTTCCCCGAACAGATAATAGTTATTGCTTGTAAATGGCGACATGGCTGACCACCTGTCACATTCAGTACTAACTATCTGGTTAACACGTGGGTTCTCGAGGTGTCCATAGAATTACTACCTTCGCAATTGCGGAGATGTAAACCTGAACCTCTGACTACCCCGCAAGGGTTAACGGTCATGAATGCGTTTGTTTTGCGAATATAGTAAAAGAGTGTATTCATTGTTTTTTTCACTCTTTGATAAGCCATTCACCACTAAGGTTATATCGGCTCAAGTACAAACACTGATGCCACGGCGTTTGCGCTTCTTGTTATTCCGTCGCCATGGTTACATCAACGCTGCCAGCCGCTACAACCGAAGAAAAACACAGTCGAAGCTGCAATTCTGCTCTGTTTTGTTCTTCGGTTCGTTCCAGTTGAGGAACCAAATATAATCCCAAAGTAATCATATTTAGCCAGTTTGGCATCACAATTGACTAAATATTCAGCCGACAATAATTATTAGTATTTTCAACTTTCACTGAGCTGCTGACTTTGTTAACGAACCATAGACGACTGGTATTCATTGTTAATTGACCGAAAATGATTCTTCAGGTTTCAAATAATTTGTCATCTTTAGAAAATGGTAATGATGAGTGATATGTTGGTGTATTATAAGTACCATTGACTTCATTCCACATGAATAGATACATTGATCCACTCAAACTATAATCTTGAAAAGTACTCATGCGACAGATTGATTAGTCACTGATTTCCTTCTTTCTTTAAAAACAAAAACTATAACAAAGCTTATTGCATTCTATCTTACTCACATACTATACTCTCTCTCATTCTATCAAAACATAATTTATGCAGTCAAAATATAAAACGAATTACTGTTTGCAACTAACAACTTAAATGTGGAACAAAACATCGGTTTCACGGAATGAAGTGTTCACAGCTGCATTTCCATAATAATACCCCAACACTGCTGTTTGACCTGGATTTGATAACAATTTAACGCGCTACTGGGACCTGCCCCGTGCTAGTCTGGGACATAAAAACAATGCTAACTAGCTGCCGTTCTTTCCGACATGTGGTAGAAGCTGACTAAGGGATTAGGGGTAAATAAATATGCTATATAAGGTCAGGGATTAGGAGTAAATAAATATGGTATATAAGGTCATTTGAGGGAGGCCTATGTCCAACAGCGGATTAATAATATGTTTTGCTTATAAAATATACGCGATAAGTCCCATAGTAAAATGAATGAAAACCGCGAGTCTTTCAACAATATTTCTAAGTGTCAGGTTATCTACTACGGTGAGGGTAAACAAAGTAAGTACACCTAGTTGTTCCCCAAACAGGTAATAGACAATGCTTGTAAATGGCGACACGCCTTACCACCTGTCACATTGAGTACTGACTATCTGGTCAACACGTGGGTTCGAGGTGACCTTGAAGTTCATACCTCCGCCATTGCGGATATGGAGATTGGGACTGAATTCTTACAATAGTACTCTTGAACGCGTTTGTCTTTGTCAACCAACGTGATAGGTAGTGAAACGTATCGCCGTATACAGGCTCTGGCTATCTAGTGAAACGCGAGTGACCTATACCTATCATGCATTCGAAATTTAAGTGATGACCACTCAAGCCTCTGACTACCCCGCCACAATAAAAAGGGAGTCAGTATACACAAGTCGTTGAACGTATGTTAAATAAATGTATCATAATCAGTACTGGAATTTATTTGTAAAATTAGTCCATGTGTGAATGTGTAATCGACGAATTCTGACAAACAAATATAGCCAGAATTGATACATTTATTCCTCGTTCAATTAACTCATGAATACGGTTGCAAATATTTGTAACGAAGTGTATGGATCCATTAATTTAAACCCGTCATAAGTGGATGAATAAATAAATAGTGTAAACGTTCAATATATTTGTTTGTCTTTTTACTTTTGCGGTGTAAAAAGGGAGTCTGCATACATAAGTCGAAGCGTACAGTTTGTCAAGCGAATCGTGACCACGCTCATAAAAAAAAATCGAAAAAAACGATGCCTGGTCACTACTTCTTCTTATTGTAGATTAACAGGTTTTGATACTTTGATTAAAAATTGTTGTTTTAATGATTATTTTATTTGTTTGGTAGAAGCTTATAAAAAAATCGTTTACTCGTTTATTGAGGATGGACTCTATTAGAATATCGGTTAGGTGCCAGTTTGATGGATCGTTCGTTCGTCACATGCTTGAAAGGTTATAAAAAGATGGTTTAGAGAAATGTTTTTTTTGTTTTTAGACGCTTTAGAAATATAGCATCAGGATCAAAGTATCTATATTATTTAATTTACATACTTGTAAAAATGGTGTGGTCCTGATTCCCTTGTCAGAATGTATGTATGTTATGTAAAAGAATGAGAAAAACTGTCATTGTTCGGAGATTCAGTAGTACCATAGGTACTCTGTTAAATGAAACATCACCATCATTAAATAATGACTATCTGGTTAGATGGAGGTGGAAATGATGTGTTACCTTATTTTGATTTCTTCTTCTGTAAAGTAAGGATGGTTCTGTGAACCTCTGACTACTCCACCAGACTAAGTCGTAAAGTTAAGTTGTTGTAGTTTTCAATCTAAATTAATTAATTGTTAATCTGGATTAACTAATTTTAATGACAACTTTTCCTGTGAAAATGTTTTTTTATTTCAATAAGTGATTTTATAATCCTCATGTTGAATAAAATAAAGCATTTCATTTCTATCAATAGTTTTAATCTTGTTTAGGTCGAAACTGACTTCCATTGCACGAAACTAGTTTACATTACATCATTAAAATACTTTTCGGGTGGACAGAACCTTGGAGACATGATAATTGGTTGGACCTCTTGTTGGTTCTAACATAATATCAGCGTTGCGTTTGTCACCAAACGTAACATACCCAGCTGAGTTAGAACCTTTTTACTGCGACAATAACATGCACAAGCTATACCCCCTAGTTTGTAAGTTTGACTTGTAAAATATTTGTATTGTGTATGTTTTTGTGGCTGTAAATAAATGCTTTATTATTATTATTATAATATCTCCCAGATCATTTTCACCTTGAATGTATGGAACATTAGCGACCCCTAGATATGTACATATATTGACCCCTAGTCCCTTAGTCGCCTCCTATTACATACCGGGCAGAACTGTAGCTATTTATAACTCTTTTACGTACCAAACTAGCACGGGACTAGTTTACATGTGTTGTTTGTAATTATATGGTGACTTGTATGTAAATTTGCTGCATTTTGTCTGCGCAGCTATAGATTTAATTCACAAAGCTATCCATCGCAGGCATTTTGCATAAATCGGGTGATAAGCGATGTCATAATTCATTTTCGCGCAGTAGTTTGTTTGCTGTTCATTTACGTATTCGGAAATGTATGGAAATATAGGTTTTACATACATACTTATAAATCACGCTGGCTTCCCTACAACGGGGAAGGCAGAGATCTCGAAATCTGACCTTTTTCGCTTCATTAACACTCATACACCTCCTCGTGTACGATCAGCGGTTATATGTACTTCTAATGTTACTTATTTTTCAAAATGTCGTATATTTGACTTTAATATGTCTTATTTAAGTCAACCTCTAATGTCACTGTTTTTCTATATGTCGTATATTTGACTTTAATATGTCTTTTTCAGTCAACTCCTTCATAAATATTAGAAAAAATCAAGAATTTAGTTAAATCAGGATAGGTAATAGTCAGTACCTATATACGGCAATACGGTTCACTACTTATCACGTTGATGCTGTCTGTCTAGTGATACGCGGGCTTCGAATGACCCATACCTAACATGCCTTCGAAATTTCGGAGATGGGCATTCAAGCCTCTGACTAACCCGCTATAATAAAATAGGGAGTGTGTATACACAAGCCGTGAAGCATACGTATGTATGTATGTGAATAAGGACAAAATATTTTGAATATTTATTTTATCTCTAAAATTTTCTACATAGACATGCACTAAACAACAACAAAATATCGTGGAGAGCCTTTTTTCATATGAATTTTGTTTTGCGTCAGAAATGGAAAAAGGCGTGTTAGGTATGATGGATGATTTATCCATTTTTAAAACCCTCAACAAAATAACTCTTCAACCTGTAGTAAGCTTAGTTACTATACAACTACCTACGGAACACAAAATTAAACAATATTTTATTAAAATACTAGCGACCCGCTCCGGCTTCGCACTTCTGGCTATTTAATGGATGTTATTATACATATAAACCTTCCTCTTGCATCACTCTATCTATTAAAAAAAACCGCATCAAAACCCGTTGCGTTGTTTCAAAGATTTAAGCATACAAAGGGACATAGGGACAGAGAAAGCGACTTTGTTTTATACTATGTAGTGAAGGGTCATAATATAGATGTAGTGGCTGTAACATAGTGGGTGAGACTTCTGACTTCTTATTAGAGGATCTAGGTACGAATCCCGGCGCTGGCATGTAACAATGAACGTAATTTATAATGTAATTTTCATAGAAGAACAAGACAAACGCATTAACGACCATTAACCCTTGCGGGGTAGTCAGAGGTTCAGGTGTCCATCTCTGCAATTGCGGAGGTAGTAATTCTATGGACATCTCGAACCCACGTGTTGACCATATAGTCAGTACTCAATATCACAGGTGGTAAGCCTTGTCGCCATTTACAAGCATTAACTATTACCTGTTCGACGAACAGGTAGCTTCCCTCACTATGTTTTCCCTCACCGTAGTATTCGACGCATTTTATAAATCTATTTTCATTATGAAAATGTGCATAGAAATTCATTAAACTTCATTTCCATTGGTATATGCCCAAGCGGGATTTGAACTCTGTACCCACTTATACAGAGACAAGCCCCAAACAACTGAGCTACGCTGAATTCAATATAAAAAAACAAACAAAAACAAACGCATTCACGACCATTAACCCTTGCGGGGTAGTCAGAGGTTCAGGTGTCCATCTCCGCAATTGCGAAGGTAGTAATTCTATGGACACCTCGAACCCACGTATTAACCAGATAGTCAGTACTCAATGTGACAGGTGGTCAGCAATGTCGCCATTAACAAGCACTAACTATTACCTGTTCGACGAACAGGTAGGTTTCCTCACGATGTTTTCCCTCACCGTATAATTCAACGCATTTCGTAAATGTGTTTTTATTACGAAAATGTACATAGAAATTCATTAAACTTCATTTCCATTGGTACATGCTCAAACGGGATTTGAACCCTGTACCCACTGATACAGAGCCAAGCCCCAAACAACTGAGCTACGCTGAATTCAATATGTATCAATGTTATATTAAATACCAGCCTTATATAACCACCCTTTTAGTGCTTGACGTATATATGTGTATGAGTATTCGCTCATCTCGTGACGTTAATCATGAATAATTCAGAATCTAATTATCCCATTACACGAGACGTATTAACTGGTATCTTCTTAAGATACAACGTGGATTACGATTAACATAAAATAATTGAATAGTGTTATGATTACATATACATTCACGCTATCTAATCCCTTTCGGGGTAGACAGAACCTTGGGGGCGATACATATACATATATACATGCACAACACGCCCGATTCCCTGTAGAGGGGTAGGTAGAGATCACGGATCCCCATTTGTCCCGATCCTGACAGACCACTTTCGCTTCATTGACATTCATACATCTTCTCATATACTCTCGGCGGTTATAGGTACACCTAACGTCACCTTTTTTCAATATAGCGTCTATCTGACTGTTATATGTCTTATTAGGCCGGCCCCTACGTAACCACCCTTCCACTTCACTCATATATATTCCTTTTGTCAATCTGCTATCATTCATCCACATAACATGTCTATTAATCCTTAGTATAAGAACCTATATTTAATATCTCCAAGGACACTTTAGCATTATTTAATCAGAATTAGTGTTGTAGTAAATTGGAAGGTATATGGAAAGTATAATAACTGCCCTGCACCTGTAGTAAGAAAGAGGTGACTAAGTTGCTAGGGGTAGATTAATGTTATTCGTACACTAACATTCCCTTTCGGGATGGACAGAACCCCGGAGATATCTCCTAGGTCATTGTTTACGTGAATATTGGGTTTGCGATGTTATAACAAATCATAGGTTATAGGTTGGTAGCCTATCGTCTAATAGTTTTTCATGGTATTTATTATTCCTAATTGACAGTATTAAAGCTTTTGTTTTATATAGACGCTTTATTTTAAAAGAAGTTTATTGTACGTTAGAAATACCTATAACACACCCAGTGTGTATGAGAAGATGTATGAGTGTCAATGAAGCGAAACTGATCTGTCAGGATCGGGACAAATGGGGAGCCATCTCTGCCTACGTCTCTACAGGGAATCATGCGTGATGTGTATGTGTGTAAAGATTTTCCATATTAGATTATCTTTACAACCACGTTCCTATAACTTCCGTGGTAAACTTACCTTACGTAACGAGTTATGAATCTTCTTTACTGCAAGCTTTGACAGGTGCCGAAGTTTAAAGTAAAAAGCTTTTAAATTTCACGCCTCGAACGTCGAAGCATTTAGAAGGAGATTGACGTATTTCTTGTGCTCATTTTGCTTCAAATATAGTGTAGGGTAATTGTGCATTACTTACCATACCATAGAAATCTTTTATAAGTTAGTTTTCCATTTTGACCACTATTCTCTGACCCCTCTAAAAGGGATTGCAGTCGTGCTAAGAATCCTTGTGTACCAGGGCAACATGGAGTGAATAACGGTAATAATATCCGCCCAGTAACGAACATCCGTCTGCAGATACAAAGGCGGACTCAACAAATAAATGGCCCGCTTAGCTTACACAATTGAATTGTTTTATTGAAATTGAATTGATTCTCGTCCTGCTCTTGTAGTTGAATAGCAAGATAATTAAAAGATGACAGAGATAGAGTGAATAGATAAAATTTGCATATCATGTTGAATTATCAGTTATTAATTATTTATACAAAATAATGTGGTTTTATAAAACACGTTACAGTGAAACTTTTTACATATTGTACACATTGAACTAATTATTTGTGATGTAGCATAAAAGATGTGTAGTATGTAATGCTGACAGCGCCATCAAAAGGAAGTATTGGTACTATTACACTATACATATGACGTCACGACCGTCAAAAAGTTTGAGATGAAGTAATAAGTTTTTTTTTAAAAAGCTTCGCAACCATAAAGTTACTATATATCGGAAACTATAAGTGACCAGAGATTATTTATTCTTCTTCTGTGTTACGTTTTGGATATTTATAATACAAAGACAAACAAAAGATAAACGTGTTCACCACCATTAACCATTGTGGGGTAGTTGGAGGTTCAGGTTTCCGTCTCCGCAATTGCAAAGGTAGGAATTCTATGACCATCTCGAACCCATGTGTTGACCAGATAGTCAGTACTCAATGTGACAGGTTGTAAGCCATGTTGCCATTTACAAGAACTAACTATTACCTGCTCAGGGAACAGGTAGGTTTCCTCAAGATGTTTTCTTTCACCGTAGTATTCGATGCATTTCGTAAATGTATTTTTATAACGAAAATGTACATAAAAACTTCATTTCCATTTCTACATGCCCAAGCGAAGTATGAACTCAGTACGTTTTTATTATAATACATTCTAGTATTTTTACTTTGAATAGAAATTGCGTACTTTTATAACTAGAATTCTGCCGTCAGCCATGAAACGTACATATTTCAAGCAATCGTAATGCGATGCTCAATATCACGTTTTCCTCTACTAGTATATTCAAAGTTCTTTTTGAAAATTCCACTTCAAAAAGTTCAGAAACGAGCTTCGACACTCGTGTCACATACCGCATTATCCCTGTCCAATATCGTAGCGTTTCAATATTCGTAATGTAATGGGTGGCGGCACGAATTCAATAGGTCCAAATATTTATGAGCCTCTCTATTTGGGATCTTTATATTTTCACCCGTTCAATTCACTGACCTAGGTGTGGATTCTCCTACTTTGTTTATGTGTTAGTGGATGATTTAGTTCCATTTTAATAACTGCAGATGGCATTATTGGCAATGACGCTTGGTATTTTATTGAACTCAGTTTTGACTTATAATTTCAGACTTATTTATTATACTATTTAAATACATTCAATACACACATCACAAATACTATCAATATTACTTCTATTATCATATACCTATTAGATTTAGTATCTTTTTCCACTATGAACAACGACCTTGCCTCACCTATCTTTCCTACGGTCTGCTGGAGGTAATCCCTAAACGGGACAAGTAGGCCTATTGTGCAATTTGTCTGTCTATGTTCATGTGTGCAAAACAGAATAAATAAATAAATATTTTTAACGTCCGGTAAAGTTGTCAGTAAAATAACTTACAATAACCTTTATCTTGTTTCAAAAAAGGAGTTAATAATGGCAGGGAAAGTACCCTTGATGATTGGTTTATGACACTGGCTTAGCCGTAAACCACTTCCTAAGACATGTTAATAAGAAGGTGGCTAGTAAAATTATCGTTGTAAAATGTGAGTAGCAGAATCGAGCCCCTTTTGTGTTACTTGTCCGATATTCAGAATATGAGCGTTCAATTTACAAGACGCGGTCATAGAAAATGACTTTATTCGCCAAAGGGAACCGTTGACAACGTTATAGTAGCTATTTCTATACGAAAATTTTGCCTTTTTTGTTCTCTAGAATTTTTTGTTATAAAAGAACGCTCTATATTTAAAGAGGAGATTAGAATAAGTTCAATATTCTAATTTAAAAACTGTGATAAACCGACTTATCACTCTAGATACGACATTGTGATATCTGTATAGAACCTTTCACCGTGTGAACTGGCTATATAAAAAGAAGATTTACACTAAGACATTCAACTCTATAAAATACTTGATTCGCGTGTGTAAGAAACGTCTCTTTACAATACTAGAACTAGTCTAACGAATATTATATTTAGTACCACATACATTGATTAATTAACCTAATCTGACCACCTGTCACATTGAGTACTAACTATCTGGTTAACACGTGGGTTCGATGTGGCCATAGAATTACTACCTTCGCAATTGCGGAGATGGACACCTGAACCTCTGACTACCCTGTAAGGGTTAATGATTAATACCCTTTACATAAGTCTGAAATAAACTTACCAAGGGGCTTGTTCATACATACATATACATACGCCTCTACGTCCCCAACGGGATAGGCAGAGACTGTCGATCGCCACCTGGAGCGATCTTGACAAATTTTGCTTGTTTCACTAACACATATTAACCTTCTCATACATGCTCTTCTGCTTTTTATACGTACACAATTTGCTAGTTTAATTGATTAGATACTGTCCTAAATATTATTACTTTTGATTACAAATCTCAATGCTTATACCACTGGTCTACACTTCTGAGCGTATATGTAGTGATTAATCCCAAGATATCAGTTACCCTCACTCGATGTTGGGCATTCCAAAGCTCTCTCCACATACATCTGAATTATGTGGGGAACAGTTTCATGCATGTCGGCTTGTCTACTTGATTAACGTTCCATTATTTGTACTGTTAGGGTGGGTTCTTATGGAGAAATACTATTATTGAACTTGACACGTTATAGCGTATCTATACGTAGATTAGAATTGAAATGTTTAAGGTGTTTTCTATTAGGCAAATATAATGACTGTTTTTTTAATTTAGTAATAGCTAACTATGTTAACTATTAAGCAGTAGTAACAATTCTATATAGAAATAATATTTTTTTCCAGATTTTTACTGTGAAGATGTCAGAAAAGATTTAAGTTCTAAAATTCCTAATGAATTTTAACTAAGTGTTACCTAATAGTTATTAATTCTGCGTGTTTGTTTGTAATGTATTGATATTGATTATATATGCTTACACATATATTTTTAAATACATTCTTATAATAAATAATAAAACAAGAAACTGGACACATCATAATGAGTTAAAGTCCTAAATTATTAAATTTACCTTAACACAATTTGCTCGTATGAGACTTGCCTTCGAATAATACAGATTGTAGTCATTATCTGGTCAGAGTGCTAGCCGATTATGTTTGATGAACATACTCAATGGTTATTTTACCATATACCGCTAAGCAATTGTCCCTAAGATAAGGTCAAAGTCAAATGTTCCTATAGTTTTAAAAGATTCGCGATTTACACTCATGATTAATAACTAACGGGACTTATCTCGGATGTTTTTATATAATAAAGTTACCTTTATTAACTCGATGTTTCGGCTACGTTGCAGCAGCCATGGTAACGGGCAAGCAGTCTTTATTATATAAAAACATACGCGATAAGTCCCATTAGTTATTAATCATCAAATGTTTTTATTCTATATAAGTACAAGTACAATACACTCATTGAAAGTTAAATATTTATCTGACACTGATTGTCTTTTAATATTAAAATTCCACTGTTGATTCGGAAGCCCTGGCTTGGAGAAGAACCAACGAGAAACTCCGGTTGTAAGGATTTTTTGCCCAGTGCCAGTTACAATACTAAATTAAAATTAAATATAAGAACACATTACTCGTATTTATAATTATCTTTTTTTGTGTTATTTTCAACAATAGGTTGCAATGATTTATTAATATACATAATAATTAAATCGAATGTTATTCGAAGTATCGAATCGAATTAATGAACTATTAATGCGGTTTAATAATATGTACGTTTTAATATCAATAATTTATTCTAAAGTTATCGGAAATCTAATCCATGATTCAATGGAAGATAATTAATGTACTACTATTCAATATTTCGAATTGTTGGTCCTAATAAAGACTTTTATTATTTACTGTCTACTCACGCTTGGTTTTGATAATGTATAAATGATTTGGGTGAATGCTCTTAGTCCTAATTAGATTAGAATTTTAGATTTGTGACAGTCTAACGACTCTACTCTCAAAGTTTATATTCAATAAAAGCTCAAACCCTACCTAAGCCCCTAAGTGTTTTGTCGGTCATAGAATCAGACTTTCACACATCATGCCCTATTCTCTGTAGAGGGGCAAGCAGTGTCCCGATCCCAACAAACCGCTTTTGCTTCATTGACACTCATACACACTGGGCGGGTTATTGGTACTTCTAACTTCACCCTTATTCAATATGGCTTCAATCTTACCGTCGAATAACCTATTGGGCATGTACGTAGACCCCCTTCCACTTTACTTGTATATTTTCCATTTGTCCGTATAATATGTCAACATTTGACCAAATCTCATATGATATAAATTAAAGATTAAGCCTATTCTTAAAATAACCATTTCCTGTATACTATGGACAGGCGTCCATCCTCTTCTTTTTCACAGACGTAGTCAGCCAAAACAGGCTGTCAAAGGAGGCTTTTACGCTCCTTTCAGCTGAGTACCGAATGGAAAATTTTAAATTTAAACAAAGACCCTTTTAGCATAAAACCTTTCTGGAAGAACGCTTGAAAAACAGGTGATGAGATTCCTTGCACAATCAGTCGGGGTGCTACTTAAAATAGATTGCATTTTCTAGATACTTAGTGCTAGTAAGTAATTGTTTATTTTAATAGAACAACGTTCGAGAGTTGCTAATGTAAAAAACATCGCTAGGAAAACTTCTTTTTTCTCGGTCGATGTAAAGTCTTATCTGTCACATAGTTCAATAAAAAAATAAGTAATGTATGTAAATATTTGAACCTTACAAGATGACTATACCCAACGATACGGAGTCAACCTCCTAACGACATAGTCACGATGAGTTTTAAATAATAAAGTATTTCTTTAGATACATATACATTCACGTCTTGTAATCCTTTTCGGGGTGGACAGAACCTCAGAAATGTAACATTTTCTGAGTCAATTTTTAACATTAATATGGCGATGTCATAATGGATCCTTGCTAAAAGGTTGCTAGCCTATCGCCCAATAGATTCTACTTACCCCTAGTCCTTTCGACCTCCTACGACATGCCGGGAAGAACGGCAGCTAGTTAGTTCTTTTTACGTTCCAGTTTAGCACGGGATAAAGTATTTTATTTTTATTTCCAAAATCTGCCAACTCCTACTTAGTAAGCGCGGCGTATCGAAACAAAAGCGACGAGCATTATTGGATCATTTTGTGGAAAAGGTAAATTTATTTAAATGTATGCGGGATATACGGGGTGTAAAATGTACTGGCTCAGCTTAAAAGTTTCGTGTTGGGAGAAAAAAAGTTAAAGTATCATTTCGTTGCTCTGGCATATAATATTGAAGCTGACATCACTACATAGTATAAAACAAAGTCGCTTTCTTTGTCCCTATGTCCCTTTGTATGCTTAAATCTTTGAAAGTACACAACGGATTTTGATGCAGTTTTTTTAATAGATACAGTGATTCAAGAGGAAGGTTTATAAGTATAATCACATCACACAATCAACATAGTGGAGTAGGCTATAAATTTATACCCGTGCGAAGCCGGAGCGGGTCACTAGTAAAAAGATAAATATAATATTTAAATATATTCACGCCTCTACTTCCCTAACAGGCTAGGTAGAGAGCGATCTTGAAACATAAAACTGGACAAATCTCTATTGCTTTATTTATACCCGTAAACCTTTTTATACATAATGTTATGTTCTTCACGCTACATACACTAATAAAAAAGTTTTTTCTAAAACAGAAATATTTTATTTATACATGCTACGAATCAGGATTCCTTTTTACATACATACATACTCATCACGCCTGATTCCCTGTAAAGGGGTAGGCAGAAATCACGGAACCCCATTTGTCCCGACCCTGACAGACCACTTTCGCTTAATTGACACTTATTCACACTCGGCGGTAAAAGGTACTTCTAACGTCATCTTTTTTCAATATGGCGTCTATCTGACTGTCATATGTCTTATTGGGCCGGCCCCACGTAACCATCCTTCCACTTCACTCTTTTTTATATGGAAACTTGTAACTGATTCTTAATTAAGGTAAAGATTGAATACTAATTCACTTATTAGTCAACATTTAACTCAACATTGTTAGTACACACGGACTATCGAATATTTAGCTACAATAAGCAATATTGCCTTTCTTACTATTTGTTCCCAAACCACCTTTAACACTAAGTGCAAAGCATACTTATAGTGCGTTTGAAGACCCAAAGGCTTTCATAATAACTAGAACCTTCGAGTAAAAGCCTCCATTGACCTTTGAAGCCTTGACAAATGAGGGGATCAATCTTCGACCTGTTTACTAGTAATCACTTACACAGAGATGGATAACTTGGCTCTAATGTATCGTTTATTTCGGTTTACCTTACTTGCTATATTGATGGTATTAATCTAAGTAATTAGGATCTCGAGATAGATGGCGGTGGGAGTCGTGTTAAAGTCAGTTAGGGTTGAGGGTATCTTTTTATACATAACAGCAATGGAAATGTGAATTAATAATGTCTGAAAATAAAATTATCTTGCGCTAGAATGAACGTTACTATCTGTAAGGGTAGTACTAAACCTTTTATTCATAAGATTGTTTAATACAACCCTGTTAATGTTGTAAAGCAAGAAATTTCGCCTATTCATTTCTATATTTTTATACAATATCATGCAGATTTTCCACAACGTAATATTTTCACATCCTCTTACACTAGTCGTTAAACTTGAAAAGATATAAGACACAAATAAAGTCACTTGTTACTTCTACGTGTATCATTTATCTTGGTATAAACTTTCCTGAATAGGGCCAGACCATTATAATAAAGACTCTATTCTTGAGTGTTTAAGATTGAAATTAATAGGCCACCTTTGAACGTCGACGTAGCGTGGTTTTCTCTTGCACTCAACCGTAACATATCTGAGTTTTATAGACCTTTAATGCCGAGAAAACTTCACTGGATAAGAGGTCATTTTAAAATGGTTTCGTTACATTTGTCTGAAAGTCGTGCACCTTCACATAAAACTCTTCTTGAAACTTTCATAACGTAGGTTATATGCGATATTGTCTATTGTTTTTAGTAAAGATGAATTTGAAAGCAAACAGGTACAAATATATACGTATACGTTATTCTTTCATGATTTTGATAGCATTGTAATCATAACGTATATAGATTACAAAGACACAGACAGTTCATCGTAGGTTCTGTAATGGGTTCAGCTTATCATATCTTAAAAGATAATTAAGGGCTAAAAAAGGATGATGCCATCAAACTAAACATTTATTCTCAAAACCTTTCCATTCCAAAACCTAACTTAAGCCGATTCACATAAACTTCAAATATTATATTCTTTAAATTAAATTTCAATTGGAAAATAACTTAAAACATCGAAAATACTGAAATTTACACCAAATATAAAGCTAAACGTACTGCAAGTATGGGCGTACTAAATTATTTTTCCATACCATTTTTTTATATATTTTCGAATTATTTGATATTCGTTTAAGTACTAGCCGATTCAATATATTCATTGTTATCATGTAAGTGAACGAAAGTACGTATTCAACACAAGTTTCCCGAGGCTCCTACTGTAAGTCCTAACCTAGGTACCAGAAAGCACTAGATCTAGTAACCAATGTCATCACGGAACGTTAGCAAATAAATCACGAATCCGTCAGCATTAATATGCAACGCCTGTCACCGTTGCGCAAATGTACGGAAGTGCTTTGATTTAGTGCTCCCATATCTAGGTAGCCTAAATATTTGGAGACCTGAAATTACAACACGAATGTTAAATGCTTTTAAAGTATGTTGGTTTTGGAAGATGAGCTACTATTGGTGGTTAGTTCTTGTCTAGTCTAAGATTAACATATTTTTTCGGCGTAGCTCTGTTGTTTGGGACTTGACTTGGTATTAGTGGGCACAGGGTTCAAATCCCGCCTGAGCTTGTAGCAATGGAAAGGAAGTATAATGAATTTCTTTGTAAATTTTCGAAATAAAAATATATATTCCAAATGCACCGAATACTACGGTAAGGGAAAATATCGTGAGAAAACCTACCTGCTGAACTGGTGATAGTTAGTGCTTGTAAATGGCGACAGGACTTACCACCTGTCACATTGAGTACTGAGTATCTGATTCAGACGTTTTTGTTTATTAATTGTGAGTTTTCCATGTTGGTTTCGATAGCAGCTTTATGCAGTAGCAATCCGTATGCAAAAACAACACTAAGATGAAGTAAATCAATTGCTTATTTTTCAATACAACGTTGAAACTAGTCTCTTATTTTGTGGCAAATATATTTCTTTTACGTAGTTTGGTCAAATTATGTTTACTAGTATTTCACAATACGGATACCTTTGTCATCTTAGAGAAATCGTACTGACATGTATACGCTTTGTTAAAACCAAGTAAATCTTAACCTAACTTGCAAATTTGTAGAAAGGCAGGTATATTGCTGGTGTAAAGGCATTAAGCTGTCGATAGCTGCCTGCTAATGCATATTAATGTCACTGCAGGCACGTTGTTCTCAGGAGTTAGGCAGCTATGCATTTGCCTCTAGGGGGCGCTAGATGGTAGTTATAAGTCGATGGTGCTTGGAAATCTATAGAGAATAAATTTGTATGTATGTATACTCATGATATTTTGTAGTATTGAGATCGTGAAGAATATTAATTTATTTTAGTCAAACACCACATACGGCAAACTCTTTCACGACCATTAACCCTTGCGGGGTAGTTACAGGTGCAGGTGTCCATCTCCGCAATTATTAGAAGATAGTTATTCTATGGCCACCTCGAACCTGCATGTCCGTGATGCTGACGTACCCAAGAGCTAGATTGAGTTGCTTACTATACTGTGTTTAGTTAGTGCAACACTAAAAAAAGTGCTAAATTAGAGCGAAAGTAAAAAAAATAGGTGAATCTTTAGTTTAGGAAATGAATACCACTTTGTATGGATACGACACAAACCTACATGTTGACCAGACAGTCAGTACTGCTATAATATGACAGGTGGTAAGTCATATCGCCATTTACAAGCACCGACTAACCTGCTCGGGGAACAGGTAAGTTTCCTCACCATGTTTTCCTTCACCGAAGTATTCGATGCATTTCGTAAATTTATGTATTTTTGTGAGAATAAGATTGTCTATATTTACTGTCATAGTTTTATAGTATTGAAATCTTAATTGTTAAAGAGCTAATCTATATACAAGGTCTCAGATAGTACTTTTATCCCTTTTTGATACTTTAGGTGCTGACTATCTGATTAATCACGGTATTTAGTTTGCCAAAGAAGTTCATAATAAACATAGCTTCACTCAAGCCATTCTATTCTAAAAATCACGAGATAATCAGCTGCTTTTCTTTAGAAATTTTGTACGCAACCAAGACTTAAATATATGTATATTTACATTTCTAGAGTCTAAGAAACTTTGACACCGAGGCTTTAGAGTTTAATAATTTCATTTCGCAAAACAATTAAAACAAATAATTGCTTCATTTCAAAATACAAATTAGTTCATTTGAGAATCTGAGTGCTTAAATAACACTTATAATCTATTTTATAGGCTGGGAAACGTCATTCTCTACATATTTTTTTTATAGTATAACAAGAATAACATAATATAACATAAATTTTATGTTATGTATAATATATATCCAGGTGATAAATAAAGTGTACATTAATATAATTGCTGACACATAATTATGCATAATATGATGAGTTAGCAGGAGACACTCAAAAGGCTGTCATTAAAACTAGCTATAACCACCGAATGTACATAAGGCGATAAATCCAATGAATTGAAAGTGGTTTGTGAGGACCGGGACAGATGAAAATCCGTGATCTCTGCCTACTTCTCTACAGGGAATCAGGCCTATTGTGCATGTTATGTATGAGATATATAAATATCAAAGAAAATACTTTATATTTGCTAGGCTAGGCAACAAGGAGGATCCGTGATCTCTATCTACCCCTCTGTATATTATGTCTTAAAGGTAGCTTTAATATTACTACTGAGTCATGACTTATGTAAGTAAGAGTTAAGCAGTTCTGTATGAAATTTTAGGAGTTCTAAAGTAATTAGGCAAAGCTAAGTCGTGAGGTCTTACAAACGGAATAATAAGTGAGTTTATTATCCTGTTATTGTGTCTTGCTTAGTGTTAATTAAAATACCTGCCTTTCGTTTCGCTTGGAGAAATCACTCCTGTGTCACTTTGAGCAAAATAATATTATAATAAACGCCCCGTTTAATAAGGCATCTGACGACCTCCGTAGCTCGATCGGTTAGCCGCTGGAACGCTAATCGAGAGGTGCCGGGTTAGGTTCCCGGTGAAGGCAGAGTTAAGAACTACGCTTTTCTACTGCTTTCTATCTATGTATAACATGTACATATTTCTTAAATATTCGTGTACTAGTACCCTTAACACAAGTCTTAAATGAACTTACCAAGAGGCTAGTTCAATTCGTGTAATAATGCGCAATTATTATTATCTAACAGTCAGATAGACGCCATACTGAAAAAGGGTGACGTTAGAAGTAGCTATAACCGCCGAGTGTTTATGAGGAGGTGTATGAGGGTCAATGAAGCGAAAGTGGTTGGACAGGATTGGGATAGATGTGGCCGTGAGCTCTGTCTACCCCTCTACAGGGAAATTGGGCATGATTTGTATGTATGTGTGTATTTATAACTTAATTTAATTTTCTTTGTAGATTCATACATAAGAAGGAAGACAACAATTTCGTTACTTTTATTTGCGTCCAATAAGAAACAAAATAAACCTGGAATTGTTGAGAATTCATAATGAATACATACAAATCACGTCCATACCTTTAAAGGGGTAGCCAGATTTCATTGCTATCCGTACGTATATGACATCTCAACCCCAATAGTTAAGCTTAGAAGTGACCTAGGAGAGGTTCTGTCCACCCCATAAGGAATTAAAGGACGTGAATGTTACATGTTTTTCTGACCACATGCGCTACAATTACATCCATGTACTTACAAGCACATTCTAAAAATTTTTTTTTTCGACATAATTACACCAATTGAACTAACCCCTCGGTAAGTACATTTAAGATTTGTGTTAAGGGTACTAGTCAACGTATATTAAAGAAATATATTCTTAATATATATAGATAAATACATATATAGCATGTATAATCAACAACCGGACTAGAAAGCAGTAGAAAAGCGTAGTTCTTAACTCTGCCACCACCGGGAATCGAACCTGGGACCCCACGATTAGCATTCAGGTGTCTCACCGATCGCGCCACGGAGGTCGCCAAATATAAATCCTTTCCTAATCCTTTTTAATATATCATAATAAATTACAATTCATCAGAAACTTTAAAGTAGTTACGAATACATTGAGCGTGCGGTTTGCGGAGCAGAGACGGACGTGTTAACATAAAGCGTAATGCATTGTTAATGTCTCCTCGGTACCATTTAAATTTATTTCTATTTGTGCGAATGTTGGGGAACATGTTTCGTACATTTGTCAAGCCATGCACGTTTTCCCTTTCAATGTTTATCATTTAAATTGCGACAAGAGATGGCGGTGTATGTGTGTTCGTTTATGATATTATAGTAGCTTAAAGAAAATAACTTACTTAGAAATATAAATAAATAGTAACGAACTCTCTTGCGTGAACGGTTACCTGACAGTACGCTAATCGTGCGCCCGGGTTCGATTCACGGTGGAGGCAGAGTTAAGAATTACGGTTTTAATCTGCTTTGCAGCCTGGATTTTGATTATATATTCTATTTCAGTGCATATTTCTAAAATATACATTGATTAGTACCCTTGACACGAGTCTTAAATGTATTTAATAAGAGTCTAGTTCAAAAGGTGTCCTAAATATTTTATTATATAACATGTTTCTACGTTCCAATGATATGGACAGATATTATTGATCGCCATCTTAACTAGTTATTCGAAATCAGACGAAATATTGCCAGCCATATTGTCATTGAATTTGTCTCTTTAAGTCAGTTTGTTTAATATATTTATGATAATAACTAATTTATCTCCAGAGACCACCAAAGACTTTTTCATTATATCTGCAATTTATTCTGAAAAATACCGAAACCCAATTTGTATGAGAAAAGCTAAGGTCAGATGCCAGTATCAAATTAGAATTCTTATTCAACGAGTAAATACTGGTACGGAATCTCATACTGATAGAACACGAAAAGGTGTTGGGCGATACGATTCGCAGTTTGCTTTGAAAAGGTGTTACCAGTATTTACTGTTTGCTTAGGACGGTTATCTTTTGGGTAAATATCTGCCATTTTCCTTCGGAAATAATTGGTCCGGATTTCGTTATTGTATTTTGTAGTTTTGTTTGGCTCTTATATATATATTATAATAACTTTTACCAATTTGCTTAGGATTTCATTTAGCCTTAACTTACACGAGTAATTTTGTATATATCTACTTATGCGTAAGGTTTATTTTCTTCCTTACCTTAAGAATTGTCTTTGCGGTGGCCAGTAACATACACATTACGTGCATACATACTCAACCATTACATATATGAATCAACGTATGATTAATATGATGCAGGATTACTACACACTAACTATACAAATGTGATCAAGGGGCGATTTACCCTAATACCTATCTAAGACGATTTACGAAACTCGTGAATCTAGCTAATGACAACAATTATGTAATAATGACAATAATTTATTTATACAATAAATCAACACGGGTTAAAATCTGTGCCCTAAAAAATACATCAGACTTTCTTCGAACAAAAAATGAGCCAGTCCATTTGTACAAAAATAAGAAATTCAGAATCAACATTTCTCTGCTAGCAATAACAACAAATTCTGCCAGTCTTTTCAGTAAGGAAGTTTTAATAAAAGCGCCCTTAAAGGCTGACTTTTCAATAGAGATGGCATCGAAGCTGCCTTGCTCGTTCCAGATTGAGTTTCATAACTCACAGACTATTGGTAACTGTTGCAAACAACTTAAAAAGCAAACTAGACTTCCAGTTAATACCATTGTTGAAGGAATTTAGCAGAAATCGACGCCCAAAGTTTAATTAGAAGCTCTATTTGAAAATGGAACTATGTAGTTTGTAACTGTCTTATTATAAGAACAGACATATGCATTTACGTCCTTTAATCACTTTTACGTTAAACAGAACCTTATAAATATAATATCGCTTAGGTCACTTTAGCATGAATATTGGATTGCGATGTCATAATGAAACTTTGGTGACAAGTTGCTAGCGCATTGCCCAATAGATTCTATTTATCCTTAGTCCCTTAGTCACCTCCTACGACATGCCCGGAGCAATAGCAGCTAGTTAGTATTCTTTTTACGTCCCAGACTAGCACAGAACAAGTACAAACATTCTTATTTTGACAGATAGAAAATATACGTATTTAACTTACATTCTAAACGGAAAGCAGACAAATGTGTTATTCTAAGAATTCTTAGCTTCCGCCGGAAATCGAAGAAGGAACCTCCCTATTAGCGTTATATTCGTGGGCGCAAGCAAAGTTCATTCAACAGTAAAAAAAGACATTATTCACGTATATATAAACCTATTAAACGTTAAATGATTATATTCTTAGACTCTATATACTTGTTAACTCCCATATTACTATTACTTCAACTAAACAATATTTCCTATATAACTAGCCATATCTACCCATCATATCGCCTCTTTACAAGAATATCGCGATATTATGCAAATTACAACTTTTAAAATACCACATTATTTTTGTTAGAATAGCATGGTATTTTGTAAATCATAAATTGTAAAAACACCAAATTATTCTTGTAGAGAGGTGAATATGATTCACTCAATTATTATTCATTGTTCGATATAGAGTTCATTACATTCAGGGCTCTTTCAGACAGTTGTATGAACTGTCAAATTGCACTATATTCAGAGAATCAATGGCGAAATTGCTGTTTAAATGTTGACGTTTCTGAACACGTATTAGTAAGGGCCCTGAATGGTTGGTTGTATGCGAGGGCCAAAGCCAATGGTTTGTCAAACAGTGGGTTGTATAATGAACACACTATGTGTACGTGTGTATCGTGCGATGCATGTATAAGATTGTTAGTATTGTTTTTGTTAAGGGTAGGTAAAGGTAAAATTGAGTGACAATATTTAGCATTGAGTAGAACTTGTACTGCTGCAACGGCTGTGTACACATATCGTCTTAAACCTAGAACACTGACGCATGTTATGTGACTTTTTACAAGAATTAAAGATTATTATAGTTAAGTTTGTATTTTATAACACTTCAAAGTAATTAAATAAGCAATATCTCATGCAGTTTCCATTTACCGTTTGGAGATTTGTTCAAAAAACCGATTTAACCTCAATGCCCTCTCCTGTAAAGTATGGATACTGAAGATTCATATCTGGTCTACGATTGTCACGATATTAACATCCCATAATCCCCTTTGTAGTAGAAATAAAGTTGCAGAAGTAATACATACATC
This sequence comes from Leucoptera coffeella, assembly GCA_030578115.1. Classification (NCBI taxonomy): domain Eukaryota; kingdom Metazoa; phylum Arthropoda; class Insecta; order Lepidoptera; family Lyonetiidae; genus Leucoptera; species Leucoptera coffeella. The sequence goes on along the minus strand of JAMBLF010000571.1, from coordinate 28,837 downwards.
GTTGGTTACTTCAAGCATTATCATCGCATTTGTGATGGATTTAATTTGGAATATTGATTGTCAGCCCAATTGTCCAATAGTTTCCTCCAATCTTTAGTTTTCCTCCAAGGTGTCGGCAAGAACGGTAGCTAGTTATTATGTATAATATTACATGATCGAGTTGGCACGTACTAGACAATCACTAATCACAGACATATCAAGCTGTATCACTGTACTAAATTACAGGCTAGTAGTTTTCAATACTTGCGAATGTGCAAACAGAAATATATTTAACTACAATCAAGTTGAGCTTTAAACCCTTGATATCTGAACTTTGAAATAGTAAAAAGAAGCCTAATACTAGTAACTGCGTCGAACTATTCGCGTTTTGATTGCAAAAATAAACATTGTGCAGTGATAAAAACGATTGCCCTACGCGACTATTTCACGCCGGAAAAATATTTTGCATAGTCAGGGTTCGGATATTTATATTTATTTTCTAGTTTCACTATTCCGCCTTTATTGTGCAAACGGAGAAATTGAAAACACACCTAAGTCAACAATAAACAGAGTTGATTTATAACTGAATTTATGAATCCTTAGTCAGTTTTAGAGTGTCCATTTAGTTGGATTTTTGAACAATGCTCATTAACCCTTGCAGAGTAGTCAAAGGTTTGTGTATCCATCTGTGCAATTGCGGAGGTAGAAATCCTTTAACTACATGCTTCTACGGTAGTAAATTATGAATAAACAATCATCAGAACAATCTTTATGAAGACACGGTATAAAAAATACTATCCCAACTATAACTGTAAATCAGCACCTAAACAAGCATTCGCTGTATCTATTCATCCTTACCGCTTTGTTCGCAAACAATCACTTTAAGTTTCCGTTAAGCAGAGCTCAGGCTGAGATTTACAAAAGACGACTTTTGGCTCTAAAGCGATCAGGAAGAGGTATTTTGGCCAAGTTGGCGACAAACGACCCCACTGGGAAATCTTAGTACAGGCAACGTTGAAAACGCCCAGTAGGCTGTCTCGGCCGCTTGTGTGGAAAAAATAATAAAGTTAATAATAAGTTTTGGGGTAAGGCTTAGTAAGGTTAAGAGGTAACAAGTAGAGGTTGTAGAAACATGGAATAAAAATGAAATGTAAATATGTAACTATATAGCTATGTTAACATCATATGTAGGAGAAAGTGAAACATTTAATTAAATGGTATACTTATTGGAACGAGTGATGATAAGGCAGAGAAAGTCACGTTTTAAGGTAAATATTATAAGAATAATATAACTCCTAATATTTTTGTATAAAAAAACCTCTATTTGTTTCAATAATAGTACATAATACTCCATATCTTAAAACTATAAATAAAAGAAAACAAACATATTTGAATTATAAATTCATCATTAACTAATTTTATTATTTATATTTAACTCATGTTTCGAATGCGATGTTCGACTAACGTGTAAGACATAAATCTCTTTACGAAAATTATCTGTGTACCCAGGTAACTAGAGCGGCCGAACTGCACAACTAGACGCTTTAGACGCTAGATTTATAAACGTTTGCTTTCTTTAAACTTACGACTACAGCTCTTTTTATCGGCTACTGGAGAAATTTAGCGCTTTTATGCTACCTGTAAAGTTTGAGTGTAGAACTGCATTCACGGTTAGTGAATTGGCTGTTAAAGTTTGTACCTATCCTTGACTTGAGTTTTATTCATATTCTCATCGTAAACAGTTGGTTAAATAAACAAAAATTTATGTTTAGCAGTAAAGTTTTTTATTTAAACGAAGACAAATAAGAACTCATTTATAAACATACTTTTTATTTTTTTTATATTGGGGCGAAAGACAAAGGAATGGCAGATGATTTATAGTCCATATTTTTTAAATCCGACCCCGAACATCAGAAAGTGTGAAAGTCATTGCGCTCTTCATTATTCATAAAAACTAAGAATTACTTAAAAAATAAGTAAAATTTTTCATGATTATATTTTAGCGTGACTCGTGATTTTTATTCAATTTACAAAAAACGGGACTTATCGCGTATATATTATAAACAAAATATTACCTTTGCTACGTCAATTGACCCGTGACCACGGCAACATGGCTGAAACTGTTAACAATCGTGAAGTGCATGTTATGTTATTCACATAACAGTTGAAACATATTTCATGTGTAGAGAAGTTAATAGTTTTGGTTGAAGCTAGACAGATTTGTCAGGATCGTTACTCTGCATATCTCATTACGGAAGTACAGGCGTGAATATATGAAAAAACCTTCAGTATCTTGAATGTTGAAATGACACTGTTTTCATGCCTAAAAGAACAACGGGATATTTTATAAAAAGGCCTTCTAGGAAAATACATAAGGAATCTCTCTTGTGGAAAATTGGCTACGATCAACAATGTGTAGGCATTCCATACAGAATTCGAGTTGCAAATAGATTGGTGATTTGTTATTATATTATAAAAGACAAACGTGTTCTCAACCATTAACCCTTGCGAGGTAGTCAGAGGTTCAAGTTTCCATCTCCTCAATTGCGAAGGTAGTAAATTTATGGCCACCTAGAACCCACGTGTTGACCAGATAGTCTGTACCCAATGTGACAGATGCTAAGCGATGTCGCCATTTACAAGCACTAACCATAGCATTCGGGGAACAGGTAGGTTTCCTCGTGTTGTTTTTCTCGGGTATTTAGCTCATTTCGCAAATGAATTTTTATTACGAAATAGACATAGAAATTCATTACACTTCATTTCCATTGGTACATGATCAGACGGGATATTACCAGATATAACAGATACAGAGTCAAGGCACAAATAATTAAGCAACGCGGAATTACTGAAATAAATGCAAACTGATAAATGTAAAATCACTATTAATCCCTTATATTAGGCAATGAGTTACCAAAAATAACATGAAATGCAAATTACATTTTCGAGATTACGCTCACACTGTATTATGTATGACTGTAACACAAGGAAATACCAGTAAATACTGCACAGTATGCGAGGCATGTTCACAGATTATGAAGATTGAGTAAAGATTTGAATTCCGTGAGCCAAGCTCTGTCGACGACTGCTGTGTTCATGGGGCCGTGAAATTCTCATTTTGGAATCTCACAACAATTCTCTCTCTACTCGGTATATCACTACCGTTATTCTTCAAGGGTACGGCAGAGGAGAGGGTATATAGAGGCTTGATATTTGAAGGGCTTAAAGGAAAAACAGCCTTAGTCAATAATGTTGAATTTCCAGTATGGGCAAAAAACCGTTTTGATCATTTATATTTATTTTATTAATAATAACGCTTTTGCTTTTCAACTACTCCTATTTAGGATGTCAAACAATATTCAAGACAGTTCCAATATATGGTACAAACAAGTTTTTAGTATAAATAGAGATATTTAGGTTATGTATATTTAGGATATAGGTTATTCTTCCAAGTGACCAAACAATCGTTTTTATGGAATTACTCGAGACTTTTGATGTTTTTAAAAAATTAGTAAAGAGCATCTTGTGGGCAAGTTTTCCTACATAGCTTGGCATATTCAGTTCAATTTTTGATTTTTTTGACAAAGGCTGTTTTTTATTTAAACCCTTCATTTGCTTATTAGTGTCTACAGATGATCTCATGGTTTTTTTATGCGTGAACATGTTTACGTCACGTCTGTAGCAGAACCGACGACTGTTGGAGCAAAGCGGTTCTCGAATGGCGACCGCGTCTCATTAAACGTAGTGTAGGACGCTCCCCTGCCGGATGGACCGGTGACCTGAAAAAGGTCGCTGGTAGTGGTTGGCTGAGGGCCACGAGTGATCGTGTTTTGTGGCGTTACCTTGGGGAGGCCTACGTCCAGCAGTGGACTGTCATAGGCTGATTGATTGATTGATGTTTAAATAAAGAAAACATTTGTTTGTACACAGAGACAGTTCACAGCGAAAATAACAAATAAATAAAAACACTTTTAGTTAAAGATTTCTGTTTCGGTAATTTTAATTAACCAGTATAACTTAAGCTACCATATAGATTCACGTCCATTTATCCCTTTCGGGGTTCGGAGTGCGAGGCCGTGGCTGAAGAACGGGCTAAAATCCTTGGGAAACCGGGGTCGCTTCGGGAAGCCTGTGAAGACACTAGGCGTCTTCTGCGCTTCTGGCGGGTGCTGGGCTGACTGGAATAGTCAGCACCATCACGCAAAATGGTCCCAGTGAGGACTAATTGCGGAAACCACGGAGCCCAATAAACTAAACTAAACTATTCCTCTTCTTTAGTTATTCATTATAAACATTCACGTCCTGTAATCCCTATCGGAGAAGACAGAACCTTGAAGATATAATTTCGCATTTTACACTTTTCACTTTTTATCATAAATATTGGGATTGTGACGTCATATAAAACATTGGTGACAGGTTGCTAGCCCAACGCCCAATCGATTCCATAATCGTCCCTTAGTCTTCTCTTTCAACATGCCAGGTAGAACGGCAGTTAATTAGCCTTCTTTTTAGGTCCGAGACTTGTATGAGACCGTCCCAGTTAGCACAAAACACTAAAATGAAAACATGCTATTTTTAATCTTCCACATAATTTATTAATGCCATTAGATCCATACAGTAATGCTTAGAACTAATACATATTATTATATCTTTATGGTTCTCTCTGCTAAAGAATTGAAGACCCTAATTACTCCCATATATGACAGGTTCCTTACCCCAAAGAGTTAATATAATGCTGTTGAAATTGATTTCTTTTGCCTGTCAAAAGTCAATGGAGGTCGTGTTTTCAATAACCAACCTCCTTTGAATTGACATTGACAAACGAGGTTTCCCGTGCAAACAAGGGCAAATGGTGCCATTGTTAATAACAACACTTATTTGACAATTCTTAGAATATTTCTTAATAACGTCGAAATAGGTTTCGAACTATTATTTGATTCCTTCATATACATTGACATAGTTATTTTTAAACACTTGCGATTTATACTCATTTTATTAACTATGTGAGACCGGGCCATATCACGATAAATTTATAAAGATATCTGATTACCTTTACTTTACCCGACGTTTCGACCCAGTTGCATAGACCGCGTGGTCGCGGGAAGACTATCTCTAGTCTCAGCTAATGTCTGTCTACCCTCACAATGTTTGTTAATTCATAGCTCGACACACTACACTCACACTATCCGAAGACACATCCGCAGTCCTAAGCTAGCATTAGATACATTGGCATACTTTAACCACTTCCGAAATGGACAGAACCTTGGAGATACGATATAATCCTTATTTTTTTTTAGCATAGCTTGTGATGGTATAAGGAACTAAAGTTACTAGTTTCCAGTCTATCGCTCTATCGTTTCCACTGATCTCTACTCACTTAGTCAGCTAGTGAAGTTTTTTGTTCACGTCCCAGGCTAACACGGGACGATTTTATAACAAAAAAAGACAAACGCTAGACTATTAACCCTTGCGGGGTAGTCAGAGGTTCAGGTGTCCATGTCCGCTATTGTGAAGGTACTAATCTATAGCCACCTCGAACCCACGTGGGGACCAGACAGTCAGTACTTAATGTGACAGGTGGTAAGCCATGTCGCCATTTACAAGCGCCGACTATTTATTACCTGTTCGAGGAACAGGTAGGTTTCCTCACAATGTTTTCCCTCACTGTAGTATTCGACGCATTTTGTTAATCTATTTTTATTACGAAAATGAACAAAGAAATTCATTTAACTTCATTTCCATTGGTACATGCTCAAGCGGGATTTGACCCCTGTACCCACTGATACAGAGTCAAGCCCCAAACAACTCAGCTACGTTGAATTCAATATGTCTGTTATTACGATGTTTTCTCTCACTGTAGATTTTGTAATGTATCATAATTATTTGTATTACATTTTCTCGTTTATTTTGCTTTTAATTGGAGATATATGTAGATTTATAAAACTTTGGGAACAAAACTCTCTTCATATCGAATAAATAAACGATACAGCATTTTATTTAAATCCTAAGCTAGCATGAGATAAAAAAATACTACACAGTAAATATAAAAAGTTTTAACTAGTTACAACACCAAAGTCAGATATTGAAAACATTTGCCTAAAACTTTCATGCTAAATCCGTGCCGAGTGTTTGAGAGTTTGAAAAAGACAACATTTATTGGTTGTAAAACGATCAGGAATAGGTATTTGACCGTTAAAGCCTTCGACAAACGACGCTACTGGGAAATCCGAGTGCTTGGAAACTGTTGAGAAAGCCTGGCGGGGTGTTCTTAAACGATTACTTTTTATTGTTCTGTTTAGAAATCGTTTTATTCGGATAATATAATGCCTTGAAATAATTATGTCTTATTTAACCGGCCTCTATGTAACCTCTTCTACGTCATTCATTCCTTTTATCAATCTTATTCACTACATCTTCGTTCAAACCGCAGCCTTCCCTAATGACACTATTTTTAGCCTTAGGTATTAATGAAAGCTTCAAATGTAGCCATATTATTAACAAAGTATGCACGGCTGCCCAAAATTTGTACGTAAATATAGAAAATATGCTTGTTTACCTCAGTCCCGTGCTAGGACGTAAAAAGAATGCATTTCAAGCACATATATATAATTATTGCACAGAGTGTATATTATTATATTATGTATATTATTATATATTATTTTATATTTATATATAAAATACATTCGAAATATATCCGTAATGGATGTGAATATTAGTGTACCAAGGCAATTTGCACTTAGTTTAAATTAACACATTACAAATATTTCACACATCGCGTCTAAGGCGATGTAAACAGTCACTACACGTTGCATACAATGCGTTTGCTAGCCCATCGCTTAGGCATAGCCCTCACCATTGGCTGTTGGATGTATAAACGTTTGTTTTTAGCCGACACTAAAGTCTCCGGGACTTTTATCGGCTCCAGGTAGGATTTAGCGCAGTTTGCATTCCTGCCTCTGTTTACACGTAACAGATTTACGTTTACGGTTTTACGTATAAACATTGAACTTATATTATTACTAGTGACCCGCTCCAGCTTTGCACGGGTATAAAATATATAGCCTACTCCACTATTTAATGGATGTTTTATACATAAAAACCTTCCTCTTAAATCACTTTATCTATTAAAAAACTGCATCAAAATCCGTTGCGTAGTTTCAAAGATTTAAGCATACAAAGGGACATAGGGACAAAGAAAGCGACTTTGTTCTATACTATGTAGTGAAGTTTAAGCGCACGCTAAGTAAGTCGATGGCTCGGACATGTTATGCGGATGAATGATAGTAGATTGGCAAACGGAATATATGTGGATGAAATGGAAGAGCGGCAACGTAGGGGCCGGGCCAATAAGACATAAGACAGTCACATAGACGCCATATTGAAAAAAGGTGACGTCAGAAGTACTTATAACCGCCGAGTGTGTATGATCATACTACACCTCTATGAGTGTCAATGAAGGGAAAGTATGTATTTTGTCAGGATCGGGAAAGATGGGGAAATAAATCCCCCCCTTTAACCCAATACCTGGCAATAGTACAGTAGCGCCCCCTCGCGTATTGTCCTGACATGACGGATGGATTTGGCATCGCCTTGAAAGGGTGAATTGATGGCTTATCGAACATAATTTTGATTGAGCATTTCGTCGCGTCATTTCTCTATTGTGGGGAGAAATACATTAAAATGGTGATGGAATGGAACCGCGTCTAGACTTTATTCAAACATGGTTAGTTGGTGACAGTATGTACTATTATATTATGTAATTTTTCTTTTTGTTTCGAGGTTTTGTAGGTGGTTTCTTATGTGAATAGGATACACCACTTTCGATTCATGTAACTCATACACTACACGCACTTAATGGTTATAGAAACTTCTAAAGTCACCCTTTTTCAATATAGCGTCTATCTGACCGTCATATGGTGTTACTGAACGTGCCCCTACGTAACCGCCTCTCACTTCTTCCACTTATGTTCCCTGAGTCAAATTACGATTATAATTACAGTAACAATTACAGAATTAAAGTTATAAAGGGTTAAAACCACAGGACTACAGTTTCATATATTTAGCTGTACAATATTTAGTTTCTTTCAAAGCCTGAAACAATTCTCTAAAAGCCGAAGCTCCTATAAAACCTCTTTTAGCAAAAGAGTTCAAGTTGCCACACTCGACACCGCAAAGTTACCCTATTAATTCCAATCTTATCAGCTTCAAAATAGGGTCTAAATTCCCTTGAACTGCAGTCCCTTGAAAGTACAAAGCAAGATAAATGACAGCAGTGCGTGTTCGAGTGAAAAGTTTGTTTGTCTTTTCGACCTCCTTTGAGATTCATCCTAGAAGCAAAATAATATTAGGACTGTTTGAGTAAGGAATTAGTAACACATACGTTGCGAATATTAATCCTTTTGGAGTGTTTCGAGGTCTAGGTGTCATATTTAAAGATATTTAAACACCATAACTTTATTAGAAGTCAAAAATATCGGGTTACACCAGGACGCAAAAAGAATACTAAGAGGAGGTAAATGGAATCAGATGGGCGAATGGCTAGCAACCTGTCTTGAATGTTCTATACAAAACCGTTACTCCAATGTTGATACTAAAAATAGACCTACGAGATATTCCCGTTTTTCGAGGTTTTACCCCAACGGGATTAAAGGACGTGAATGCATATGTGTGTAACAATAATCATATACAAGCTCTCAAATAGGGTGTCAATATAAAACGAGGCAACGATTAATGGCGGGGGCACAAGATCTCATTTGCCATGGTAATCTTCGGCGAACGAAATGCGACCCTTTGTTCTTTGGTATTAGATGCAAAATCAAACACGGGCTTTTGGCGTTTTATTAACAAAAAAAAGGGTATATAATAATCTAGTCTTAATAGTCTCGTTAAAAGTCTCGTTTATATCATAAAATAGTATATTAATCTAGTAAATATAATCAGTATATTATAATTATTTCATAAGAGAATGCTTAAGGAATGTCGATTAGATGGCAAGAAAATTCATTTTCACTAACAGATGTTTTTGAATACATTTACATATAATTATACTACTTAGATCTTACTAGCATATACTAGAGAGAAAGTAAGCATATACATATACATGCTAATGTTATAGCTACATATGGTTTTAATATAAGTTTAAGGAAATAATTTATAATCTATAAGAGGAAACGAAATAGATCAATTCTAAAAGTTGTTAACAGTTCATATTGGTATTTACTTAGCGAGACTTCACATAAAAATAAATTAACCCTTAGTTCCATTACTGGCTTTTCACGTCAAACGAAAAGTCAGCTAACATTATAAGTATTTATAGCTTACATCAAATTATTAAGTAATTAAAAGTATTCGACGTAGATCAGTTCTTTGGGGCTTCACTCTGTATCAGTCGGTACAGGGTTTAAATTCCGCTTGAGCATGTACCAATGAAATTGAAGTTAAATGAGTTTCTATCTATGTTCGTTATAAATGGCGACATGGCTTACCTTAGGTAACATTGAGTACTGATTATCTGGTCAACACGTGGGTACGAGGTGTCCATAGAATTACTACCTTTGCAAATGCAGTGATGAAAACCTGAACCTCTGACTACGCCGCAAGGGTCTTGAACGCGTTTGTTTGACTGTTTTTTTGTACAAGTACTCTTACTTTAGTTATATAAAAGAACACTCTAATTTTTCCGCCATAAGCCTCGTTTTAACAAACAAACTTCTACTTGATCGTGATTGATATGTATCGGGTTCAAGAATGTCCGTCAATGTCCCAAAGGACGAAACCATCCATCACCAGGAACAAGCCAATTTACTGACACGTGTCACTGTCCTGTTTTTAAGCCTGGCTCACTTCTGATACGTCCAAAATGTTTTTGTTTAAGAAGTGACTAAAAGACTCATTTGAACGTATTGATGAATGGATTAGAATTGGCTTATATTACTTAAATACTCTGTTTATATATGCGTTTTACTCTGTAAAAGAGTATATGACGAAAGAGTACTGATGTACGTATCGTATTATGAATTTGTTATATATTAATTATTTTTATATACATATTATTATTATTTTGTGACATTATTATTATTATTATTGACATTTTCATTTTATTTTTATATATGACGATCATTGTAACTTTGGACATGTGTTAATTGTATTTTATTTTTATGTGACATTGTTGCAAGGTAATAAATAAATCAAATCTAATCTAATCTATAACGGTAAAGGTGATTGGGAGATGTTGTGTAGTAAAGGTATCTAAATTTTTGTACCAAAAGAGGTATTAGCTCTATAAGTTTCTATTAATTATTAAAAACAATGAAAATGCATTTACGAAATGCGTCCAATCTACGGTGAGGGAAAACATCGTGAGAAAACCTATTTGGTAATAGTTAGTGCTTTTAAATGTCGACGTGGCTTACCACCTGTCACATTAAGTACTAACTATCTGGTCAACACGTGGTTTTAAGGTAGCCATAAAATTACTACCTCTGCGATTGCGGAGATGGATATCTGAACCTCTGAATACCCCGCATGGGTTAAGGGTCTTGAAGGCGTTTGTTTTTGTGTCTTTTGTCTAATTAATAATTTATATTATATTTTATTTATACATAATTATATTTATAATTAATAATTATTAGAACTTCTCTTAATGTGGCGAACTTAACAGTGTTTCTAAAAGAAAACAAACATAAACATATAGACTATACTCATCTTATAGTTACACACGTATTACGAGACCTTTATTATCCACAAATACCTATATGTCTTCTATGATCGTCAACGACATATATTTCTAAAATATATTCCGCCAGTCAAATTGCAAAACGCCACTATTCAAACGACTTACTCGCTTTAAGCCGGCTGCTATTGCAATAGAACATGTCCTGCCAAATCGACGTGATCACTCACTCCTATTTGCGAAATCCGTTGGTCGTTTTCGCGTGTCGATTAGTGCAAAACTCGTTTGACAGGCGCTGAAATCTGACTGACGCAAACTGACTGACATTTTACGCAGGATTACCGTACAAAAGTGAGTGTCGAATAATCCGGGGCCCAAGTCTTTTAATGCGTTGTAGCAAAGTCGTAGTTCAATATCACTCTCCAGTAATGTTGTTAAGTTAACAAAATTGTCGAATTTCACCATTGTCGGCAGCAACTGAGACAAGTTTCGTCTTTTATTTTGTGTCTTTAATAAGCCATTCACCACTAAGGTTATGTCGGCTCAAATACAAACACTGATGCCACGGCGTTTACAATTGTTATTCAGTCGCCACGGTTACACCAACGTCGCTAGCCGCTACAACCGAAGAAAAACGAAGTCGAAGTCTAATTCTTCTCCTCTTCCCTGTTCTTCGGTTCTTTCCAGTTGAGGATCCAAATATAATCCCAAAGCTAAATATTTAATACTAAATATTTAGCCGAAAATTATTACTTGTATTTTCAACTTTCACTGAGCTGCTAACTTTGTTGATGAACCATAGACGACTGAAGTTTCGTCTTAAAAATTACAAAGTTTGTCACTTTTTCTATACCATTAGCAACTTCACACAGTCACTCCATTTCTACAGGTGTGTTGCCTTTTTGTGGTTCCGTCATAATATCAGCGTTACAATTGTCCACCATTCGTAACACAGCAAGCTGAGGCTACTTGTGTTCGACGACCGCCGTGGCGCGATCGGTTAGACGCCTGAACGCTAATCGTGAGGTCCCGGGTTCGATTCCCGGTGGAGGCAGAGTTGAGAACTACGCTTTTCTTCTGCTTTCCAGTCTGGTCGTTGATTACATATGCTATATATGTATTTATCTATATATAATAAGTATATATTTCTTAAATATACGTTGACTAGTACCCTTAACACAAGTCTTAAATGTACTTACCAAGGGGCTAGTTCAATTGGTATAATAACGTCCTACAATATAATTATTATTAAATTCTGTGCTTTTGATAAGTTGTATTATGTCTTCGTGTGTGCCTTGTAGTTGTGAAATAAACGTTTTTATTATTATTTTACTGAAGTATTGAACTAAAATTTTGCAAAAAGCATTCGTGGTAATACTACGATGAGGGAAAACATCTTGAGGAAACCTACCTGTTCCCCGAACAGGTAATAGTTAGTGCCTGTAAATGGCGACATGGCTTACCACCTGTCACATTGAGTACTGACTATCTGGTCAACACGTAGGTTTGAGGTGGCCATAGAATTACTACCCGCAATTGCGGAGCTGAACACCTGAACCCCGCAAGGGTTAATGGTCGTGAATGCGTTTGTCTTTTTTTTGTCATTCGTGGACTAAGGCCCCTGATGTTTTGAATCCATCTCTGCAAAGGAAATGTATTCATGTCTATACTTTTTTACAAGGTACGCAATTTATGTTAGGTTAGGTTGGTAAACATGTACCTATTACTTTTACCAAGCGAAAGTGGTCTGTCAGGATCGGGACAAATAAGTACCTATCCGTGATCTCTGCCTCTACAGGGAATCAGGCGTGATGTGTATGTATTTATCTATTACTAACCTAGCAGTTAGCTCAACTTCGTGTTAGAAGCGCTCAGCCCCGATGCATATTAATGCTGACGAGAACGTGGTTGTACTAGAATCACTATTTAATGAGAAATAGATACATGTATAATCACCTAAGTATACAGTACCAAGTTTGCTATGTAAATAGCATACTAACTAGCCGGTCTAAGATTAGGAGATTAAGGTTCCGATTGGCCAAAGTTAATGGTAAGATGATTGGGGACACTTAACTTGTGATTACATTGATAGGGTTTATAGTCGTGAATATATATGTATGTAACTTCGTAGATTCCTTGAATGAGTTAATATTTCGTTCTTCACGACATAATTTGACCAGAAATAATACCTATTTCTATTTATACAAGTCAAGTCTAAGTGAAGTATCAAAAGTGTCAAATTACTGCTACTGAAGTACTATAGTATCACTACTGAACTAATACTGTGCCTATAATGTATTACTAGACTAAGGCTGCTGGTAGTCTAAAGAAGAAACCTGTTAACACTACGTGCATTCTTAAGACAGTTAATTTCGTAATACGTGATGTGGAAATGAATTTTAATAAATTTCTACGTACATTTTCGTAATAAAAACACATTTACGAAATACATCGAATTATACGGTGAGGGAAAACATCGTGAGGAAACCTTCCTGTTCGTCGATAGTTAGTACTTGTAAATGGCGACATGGCTGACCACCTGTCACATTGAGTACTGACTATCTGGTTAACACGTGGGTTCGAGGTGTCCATAGTATTACTACCTTCGCAATTGCGGAGATGGACACCTGAACCTCTGACTACCCCGCAAGGGTTAATGGTCGTGAATGCGGTTGTTTTTTGTTTTTGTGATGTTTATTGTGATATGAAGTTCTATACAATTGGACACTTAAGAACTGTATAATATTGGAAAAATAAAGTCTTAAGCTTACATCCCAGCAAATCTTCACTTCTCTAGCATTATAGTTGAGTTGATTCTACTTTATTATTTTACTAGTGACCCGCTCCGGCTTTGCACGGGTATAAAATATATAGCCTACTCCACTATTTAATGTATGTTATTATACATATAAACCTTCCTCTTGAATCACTCTATCTATTAAAAAAACCGCATCAAAATCCGTTGCATAGTTTCAAACATTTAAGCATATAAAGAGACAAAGAAAGCAACTTTGTTTTATACTATGTAGTGACTAACAATCAAGGTAGTTTTTAAGAATAATATTTGTCATATAAATGGCGACACCGGTTACCATCTGCCACATTTACATTTATGATAAAGTGTATTATTATGAAATTTCTTAAGAAGAATATACGTAATCATTAAGCACTCTGATTAAAGAAGTACATTGTCTTAAGTCTACGTCTTGAAACAAGGCGATGTTTGTAAAAGTAGCCACCGAGTGTGTATGATCAGGTGTAAGAGTGTTAATGGAGCGAAAGTGGTTTGTCTAGATCGGGACAAACGGGAATCCGTGATCTCTGTCTACCCATCTACAGAGAATTGGGCGTGATTAGTATGAACATATTATGTTTACCTTAAGGAAATGTATTTTTTCTTTCATTTTAAAGACCTTAACCGATTAATTAAATTATAATATTTTACCAAAATTACCAACCTTATATTCACGCAAATATTCGTATGTTAGTATTCACTACAAGTCAATAGCAGAATCGGACCGCATTATAAAGATTGTTCTCTTTTTAAAAAATGACCTGACAACAACAATGTCGGCACTCGCGAGATTTTCCAAAGGAAACGCCAAGAGCGCAGCGCTAACTCTGTGAAACGCCGTGACGTATCATTTGTTCACAGACCTACCTAGAGACTGCACCTGGTTGAAAGAAAATGTTGCGGATAAAATGAAATATACTATCTTGTTTGATTTATGGTTTAAGTGCGCTAAAATATTAAATTACAGTCCTGTGCTATTCTGAAACATAAAAAAAACGCTAATTCCCTGCCGTTTCTGCTAGCATGCCGTAGAAAGACTAAGAATGTTTAAGGTTAAATGGAATCAATTGGGCGATGAGATACCTACCCTCTACCAATGTTCCATATGAAAACACAGTACTATTCCTGCTACAAATTGACCAAGTATCTTGTCCCATAGCCCAATTGTATTTAAACATTTGACGACCTCCGTGGCGCGATCGGTTAGCCGCCGGAACGCTTATTGTGAGGTCCCGGGTTCGATTCCCGGTGGAGGCAGAGTTTAGAACTATGCTTTTCTACTGCTGTCCAGTCTGGTCGTTGATTATGTATGCTATATATGTATAATAAGTATATATTTCTTAAATTTACGTTCACTAGTACCTTTAACACAAGTTTTAAATCAACTTACCAAGGGGCTAGTTCAATTGGTTTAATAATGTCCAAATATTATTATTATTATAAACACCTACCTAACTTCGTAATTTTATTCCAGCTGCTCCGTCGGTGACTACGTGAAGATTTACTGGGAGGTCGAGGGACCTGGTCCTCCCGGGGCCATAAACGAGAGATCGGCATGGTCCCGTACTCTCTGCGGTACCAAGACAGACGTGCCCTCTGCCCTCTACTCGCCTGGAACTTCAATGGTACTGGAGTACCACACGGGACCAAGGATGAATAATGGGACCGGCTTCATTGGGAGCTTCAGTTTCATAGATAAACGTGAGTATATGTTGAGTCGAAATAAGTTCGTATCTATACTAATATTAAAAAGCTGAAGAGTTTGTTTGTTTGTGTGAAATCTCAGGAACTACGGGTTCAAACTCAATAATTCTTTTAGTGTTACATAGAGAATTTATTGAGGTAGGCTTAAGGCTATAGAACATCACCCTGCTACTAATAGGAGCGAAGAGTATAATATAAAAATCAAATTATAATTACAGTGCCATCTATGTTTCATGTAATGAAAACTTCTGAAAAAATAAAAACGTGGCAAATTATTAGATATTGCTTGTGTTATACAGGGTGGCGCATTTAAAACGGTCAGTATGGGAAAGTCTGAAACTATAAGAGATACGAAGATTTGTTCTTAGGAACCATGTCACCGATTTTGATAAAAAGAAAAACTGCATTCATACTTTCTTTGAAAAAACAACTGTATCCAGTACGGGAATCGAACCCGGTTGCTTTAAAAAAATAAATTGGCCCTTTTCACTTTTTCTTTTTAAATATCGATTCTGAAGGTCTTAAGCTCTAAATGTCTCTATGAAACATGGTGTCGAAAATGAATAAAATGCATTGTTTTGGCATACTTTAGTTTATCATAGTAGTTTACATACATCGTAACAATATTCAACAGTCATGTAAAATTGTCGCTATGGTTGTTTGTAGTTTTGTACTTCCCTACTTGTTACATACACCATATCATGTGGCATTAGCATTGCATTAATCCATTAAGGAGGTTTTGTTATCTACAGTAATCAAAAACTAACAATCTATTCAAAAGTCCACTTAAAGTGACGTGTTAAACTATATTAGAAAATTTCTTGTGGGATTACGTTAAGGATGAATTTTACAAAACAAGCTATGACACCATTGAAGACCTAAAAGTAGCAATAAAGTCAATTGTAACGCAAATTCACCACATGAAAATACAAAATTCAATAGTAAGATCGTTACCTAAACGTGTTGAATATTGTATTGAAAACAACGGTGGTCACTTAGAAAACCTACTATGATAAACTAAAGTATCCCAAAACAATGCATTTTTTCCTTTTCGACACCATGTTTCAAAGAGACATTTACAGCTTAAGACCTACACAAACGATATTTAAAAAGAAAAATTGAAAAGGGTAAATTTATTTTTTTAAAGCAACCGGGTTCGATTCCCGTACTGGATACAGTTGTTTTTTCAAAGAAAGTATGAATGCAGTTTTTCTTTTTATCAAAATCGGTGACATGGTTCCTAAGAACAAATCTTCGTATCTCTTATAGTTTCAGACTTTCCCATACTGACCGTTTTGAATGCGCCACCCTGTATATGTAGATATGTATGGATATTCTAAAGGTATGTTTCTATATCAAATAAGTTTCAATATTCATTCTTTTAGGACTCGACTTGACATCGACTGATTGGTAAATATTTTGGTCTCGAAATTTCGAACATAGCGAGGCATAATGCCGGGCGTGTATCGTCGGGTAAAGATTCTCTCTCTTCTTACTTTTTACTTTAATTGTGACGACCTCCGTGCCGCGATCGGTTAGACACCTGAACGCTAATTCGTGAGGTCCCGGGTTCGTTTCCCGGTGGAGGCAGAGCTAAGAATCTGGTCGTTGATTATAAATTATGCTAAATATGTATTTATCTATATATAATATGTATACATTTCTTAAATATACGTTGACTAGTACCCTTAACACATGTCTTAAAAGTACTTTCCAAGGGGCTAGTTCAAATTGTGTAATTATGTCCTAATATTATTATTATTCTTGTTACGTCCCAGTTAGCACTGTTTCTATTTACAGTATTGAATTAAATTGATTGCGACAATGTACATCTATATAGAAAAAATAAACAAACATAACGCATTCATCCTTACTCATTGATAATCGAACACAGAAATACACCTGTAATAAGCGTTTATCGAACCGGATGTATGTTGAACCATTTAACTGAACGAGCTAATTGTGTAAACCACTTTTGTAACAACACCCTGTCTTTACTCCTCTGAAACGTGCAAATGAGCCGATCGCTACATGCACAAAGGGAGTGATTTAGCATTCTAACCAAGGTGTAGCTAATTTAATGATACGGATAAGGCTGGCTACATACTTAAGGACGTTATATACATGACATAAACATTTTTATGTATGTTTTTCTTTCTAAATAAAAGGACTTAAATTACCTATCAAATACTAGAAATTAATCATACACACACA
Source organism: Leucoptera coffeella (assembly GCA_030578115.1). Taxonomy (NCBI): domain Eukaryota; kingdom Metazoa; phylum Arthropoda; class Insecta; order Lepidoptera; family Lyonetiidae; genus Leucoptera; species Leucoptera coffeella. The sequence goes on along the minus strand of JAMBLF010000571.1, from coordinate 11,474 downwards.
TACACATATATACGAGTATATATATATATATATATATATATATTATAACGGCTGCTGCTTAGTGAGGAAAATATGTGTCTTCTTATAAGATGTCCTAGTTTCGAATCCCGGCTTTGGCATGCACGAATAAATGAAATTTGAAATACTCGTATAGGATTTTATTTACGTACTTACAGTCGCTAACTGTGAGGAAAACATAGTAAAGAAACCTCCCTATTGCATATGGCGATCTGGTTCACCACCTATCTAGTTGGGTGCTGTCTTTCTAGTGAAACGCAGGCTTTAAATGGCTCATATTTAACATGCCTTCGGAAATTTGGAGATGGTCTATAACTTAGTATTTAAACGAACATCAATTTAAGTTAAAATAATAGTAAAAGCTTGTATGAAATCATACCTGTCACGTTGTGTTAATTATGTGAATAATATAAGTCCGATATAATAACAAATCATTTGATTAACAATAATTCAGATGTATTACCCACCCAACTATTCAGTATTAAAATGTTAATGTCGTGAATTATATATAATGTAAAATCTGCAAGAAGTATGCAGCAAACCTAATACTTATGCTCGATAAATCAGATTAGGCTGGTTCCCTAATATTGAATTACGAACTTGTAAATGTAATATGTGAGATGAAAGCGCGGCACTATATAGCATCTAATTAGCAAACGGCTTTGCAAAGTACCGTGCGTGACATTACGATGAAATATCATGTGTTCATTAAGTAAATGCGGGCTTGTCTTTTACAAATGTTTTGAATTTAACGTTACTAAAAAATATAAAATTACAATATGTTTAATCGGCATTATCACAATCTTAATTATACCTTTGAAAGTTTTCTTCATCAGTTCTCAATCAGTGAACGCATAATAAGGATATAGGATAAGGAATTGATTGAACTAGCACTAGTACGGTAAGCGCACTCCAAACGTCAAATGAGATAAACAAATGTTTTTTAATGATATCGATTATATTTGCCATCCTCATCTTTATGTACATTTCATAAAAAAGACGACAAAATATTACATCTCTGTTAGTGACCAATCTATAACGGACAATTTACTAATACGAAAAGTCATCACTAAGAAAAAAAACTCTTTCAAATGTTAAATGTGCTTTAATACGTGTAGTACTTCTATTACATATTACCGCATATCCTACGATAATAACAGTAGTTTTAACCAATAGTCTAGTAATGCCATATGGATTTCTATCACAATTCTAATATATATATATGCTTAAGGTATATAAATACACAGATATACCCAGCTTAGTTTGTGTCTAACGCCATAAAAGATCTGATAAAAGCCAAGATTCATCCATCTATAACCCCGAACACACTCCGCATGGAATTGAGAAAACAAAGCTATCTATCAAGAGAACGGGAGCCAAGAACAAGTCGGTCTAATAATTCTGCTTTTCGATCATTGTCAGTGGCTTCACACAGAAAAGTAATAATCTGTGTAGACTACTGCCCCAGTTTAGATGAGACTGTCTTCTATGACAATGTCCGTCCAATAATATAAGTAATAAATTGTATTAGAATATAATGAATACATATATGCAAATGTAAAAGAAGAGCAAGCGATATGAATTTGTCAGGATCAGTACAGATCGCGATCGATAGTCTTTAGATTCCATTGGGGACGAAGAGTTCTTTAAGTTACCTACGGCACGACGGGAATAACGACAGCAAGTCAGGCTACATAAATGCATAATAATGCAATAATCCATATCAATACCGTAACAGATACTTAAGTCGATCGATCATGATAATTATAACTTACAGCTGCACTTTAAATGTAATATTAAAAACCGTACGACCATATTATTATGACATTACAACCCCAATATTAATGCTTATAGGTGACTAATGAGATGTTATCTCCAAAGTTCTATCCACCTTTAAAGGGATTAAAGGAAGTTAATGTAAACGTACGTATATATGTGTAAATGTATTTGCTTCCAGCCAGCAATTCCTTAAATCTAAATGCCAAAATATAAAAGTCCAAATGAGTAAATCTGTTGGTACTCATCTATTTAGCCGCCTGTTCTGTTTCTTGGTCTAAGCAGACAGAGACTTATAGATAAGTTGAACTCACAGGTGCGGCTCGACTCCTATAGAGACTCAAACGTTAGCTCCCGTCGTCCGACTATTTGTTATACCGTCTCAATTTGGGAAACTTACTCCTTGTTACGTATACGAGGATTGCAGCTTCATTCGAGTGTTGTAGTAGAATAAGCCACAGTTGAAGGGTTAGGATGGAAGTAAATGTTGTATAATAGAAAATACGTGAAATTTTTGGATAAAAGTGTTTAATGAGGTACTAAGGTATCAGAAAAGAAGTTTATTCAGATCTTAAAGTCTTCTAAAATAACGCACTCTACTAGACTTGCTTTGAAAATTATAATATAAAGCCAACAAAGTCTGTTGAAGCATCTTGGGAACTATTCACCATCGCCGGTTCCGATCAATTGAAATAAAAGCACTTTAAAACTACGTCGCAGCGAGACTATCTGCTAGAGAATAACTAAATTTCTCTTGGAAAAAGTCACTTTGGCTCTCAGCTTAATCTTCACGAGAATAGCTAAGACATCCTCGACGTGGTGTGTTCAATATGCATGTAGTCGGTGCTTTCAGTTGGGTTCAGGCGTCTACTTACTGTACAATGTGTCGGGTGACAAAAGGAAACTATTGTGAACTTTCAATCTGAGGTTCGGTATACGTCGCGCGTTTGGAAATGGCTAATGTTGTTATTTGATCTCGATTAGTATAATAATAACAATAAAATAAGACAGCCTGTCATTGAATTCATCATCGTTTCTTTTATAAATTAATTCGTCGTAAATTTCTTTTGTCTAGTTTCTCGGTAAAAATGTATTCTTCAACAATTATTTGCGCATTCCATGTCTTTCAGATTACAAGGAAAATATAATTGAAAATCAGCTAACTAACTAAATTAAGCTTGTTGATGTAATGAAACCTTATCAATTCTACTTCCTACACTACATTGTACCCAACAGCCAACCCAACCAGTAGCCCCGTGAGTATCCCGGCCGTTGGTTGAACAAATCCTGTGATCCTATTTGATAGCTTTCGGCCGCTCCTCCGACGCTTGTAGCGGAATCTGATTTTATCTCATCCCCTCAGTCACATCTTTGATCTAGATTCTAAGTAGTTGATCCCCGTGGCTTTGGACTAAGTTGCCGCTCTGGATTAACTTTGAACGTATTGCTTTAGCGGTTTTATGGACTCTAGATTGAGTTGGTGTACTTTTTTCTAGGTCTTTCGCCTGCCTGTTTAATTGGAAAAACACTTACATTTCGAGGTGGACAGACCATCGGAGATGTAACTGCTATGACACTTTTTAGTATGAATATTTGGGTTGTGATGTCATATGGAAAATTAGTGAAAGATTCTATTTACCCATAGTCCCTTAGTCTTTTACGACATGCCGGGAAGAACGGCAGCTAGTTAGGATGCTTTTTACTTTATAGCTAATACGGTTAAAGTACCTGTTAGAGACTGGCAAAGTCACCTATTATCGTATACTACCAAACTATTATAAATATTCAGAACAATAGTATATAAATCCCATTATTCGTTGGGTTTATTTATAATAGTAAAGTGTTCATAACGGATATATTTACAAATATTATCAATAACGTAGGATCGAAATAAAAGAAATAATTGAATAGCCAAATAGGTTTTAATATCTTTTTAGCATTCTCCTAAATTAAATTTTATTTATTGAATGTATGAAGATTGTTCTCACTGCTTCGCTTCAGTCTTTTCATTGGCTTTAAACTGCAAAAGAAAAAACTTCGTTACATTCTAGTTCAGTAACACATACATATGTACATTACATACATTACATCACTACATAGTATAAAACAAAGTCGCTTTCTCTGTCCCTATGTCCGTTTGTATGCTTAAATCTTTGAAACTACGCAACGGATTTTGATGCGGTTTTTTTATTAGATTTAGTGATTCAAGAGGAAGGTTTATAAGTATAATAACATCCATCAAATAGTGGAGTAGGCTATATATTCTATACCCGTGCGAAGCCAGAGTGGGTCGCTAGTATTACATAAATCTCGCCCATGGCTCTATATTTATAACTCAAAAACCATTGATGTCTGGCAATACATATATGGGGTTAATTTATTACATTTTAGCCCTGCTGTCACGTCCTAACAGGAAAACATTGAGTCGTAAGTAACCCTTTAGAGGGGTGGGTAGTAATCATGAATTCCCATTTTACGAACACATTATTGAATTTAAATCTAACATAGATTACAAAACCAACCCTACAATGAACATGCTTTACAACCTCCGTGGCGCGATCGGTTAGCCACCTGAACGCTAATCGCGATGTCCCGGGTTCGAGTCTCGGTGGAGGCAGAGTTAAGAATTACGCTTTTCTTCTGCTTTCCAGTCTGGTCGTTAAGTATATATGCTGTATATGTATTTCTCTACTTATGATAAGTATATATTTCTTAAATTTACGTTGACTAGTACCCTTAACACAAGTCTTAAATGTACTTAGCAAGGGGCTAGTTCAATTGGTGTAATAATGTCCAAAAATTACTATCATTATTATTATTAATGCTCGGGTGTGCCATTTACGTACAAAAACGGACCCCACTTATCTTTTTGTATAACAAGTCGACAATCTCAACGCTGATACTGTATCAGAACCAAATATCCAAAATATCTCAGCCTCGGGTACAAAAAGTAGAAAATGGCTTGTCTACACTACTATTTACTTATTCATCGTTTAAACTTTCAACACAACCACGCAATGTATCATAATATTTATCCTTCCCTTCTTGTACTAGCAACGCTGATACTATGTCAAACCCACAATGGATACATTTTTTAACAAAAACTTACGGCTTTAGAAACGTCATCCATCAGTTTATTGAAGTTGGCTTTGATCTGTTCAGGGTCGAAGGCTTCCTGGATCTTCTTGCTGGCGTCATCAGCGAACTTCTTGATCTGCTCCGAATAGTCTACTTCTGGTTTCTTCTCGGCTGTGTCACGACGGACCCTAGCGTGGACCTGGGTTTAAAGAATTTTAACTTAGTTTACATAAGCTTAAGATTCACTTTATCTTGCAGGGAAAACTGGGGTTTGTTCGTCGATATCTGTGATTGTCAAGGGATTCTTAAGATATATTAAATAGATAGTTATTGATAAAGGCCGACGTTAGAAGTACCGATAACCGCCGAGTGTGTATGAGGGGGTGTATGAGTGTAAACAAACCGAAAGTGGTTTGTCAGGTTCGGATCAGATGGGGATATGTGATCTCTACCTACACCTTTGCTGAGAAAGAGGCGTGATGTGTATGTATGTATAGTATAAAAGTACTGACTATGTTTTTCTACGATTACTGTCAGTCAACTGTCAGAAATCATAAGCTTCTAAATTCAATTTAAGTTCATAATCGGCCTATCTGCTTCTTTGGTTACTAAAAGTCTTAACCGCCCCGGTAGGGTTAACAGTCGTAAGGAAATGTTATGTAATTTAAGTTCAAGTATTTTACAATACTTATCTATCCTTTATCGTGCCTTGAACTTTAACCTAACACTATCACACTGTTATTTCCACACTGTCACATGAAATTATATTTACTCCTAACTGATAACAGTATTATTAATTCATTATCGTTCAAGTAAAATTTATATAATTGAATCTAAATAATTGTTATGCAAATATATAACAGTAACATGCTATATTATGTAGAGAAAGCTACGTTGAGAGACCTACCTGTTCCGGAACAGGTAACAGTTAGTATTTTTATAGGGCGACACGGCTTATCACCTTCCACATTGAGTACTGACTATCTGGTCAACACGAGGGTTAGCGGAAGCCATAGAATTACTACCTTCGCAATTGCGGAGATCGATATTTAAACCTCTGCCTAGTGTTAATGGTCATAAATGCGGTTGTCTTTTAATAAACAAGTGTACAAAATCTTGTAGTAGAGCTTTTTAACTATTTTAAGCAAGCCTCTTCCTGATAGGCTGTAATAAAGCACTTAGGTAAAAAGGCTACTTGACTGAAGAAAGGAAATTGAAGTTCCTTTATATGAACTAATTGTCTGTTCGAAAATAGACCTCCACCTTATATCTTCTTTTTATTTCAACTTAAATGGGTCCAACGAAAACGTATAAAATTTTAAACATACGATATATAAATTAATAACAATCAATATACATATCTACCATTTGTCAATATAGTCACGGTATTATTAATATATTTATAAATAATTTAGTTTTACAAGTACGTTTATATTTATGTGTAAGATGTGTAATGCAAAAGTACAGTACAATAATAATACAGTTGTAAATAAATCTCATATATATACACATACATATACTACATAGTATAAAACAAAGTCCCTTTCTTTGTCCCTATGTCCCTTTGTATGCTTAAATGTTTGAAACTACACAACGGATTTTGATGCGGTTTTTTTAATAGATAGAGTGATTCAAGAGTAAGGTTTATATGTATAATAACATCCATTAAATAGTGGAGTAGGCTATATATTTTATACCCCGACGAAGCAGGAGCGGGTCACTAGTGTCACTAGTATGAAAAAAATCGGGTCAATCGGGTATCGGGTCACTAGTATCAAAAAAAAGTCACGGTATTTAATCTTTTTGGAATGGACAGAATCTGGGAGATATATTAAGTCTTAGGCAAGCAATATTAGATTTCTGAGTATGTGTACATTCACTTCCCTAAATCCCTTTTGAGATGGTCAGAACGTTGGAGATATGAAATCTCCTAGGTAACTTGAATAAATATTGGAATCGTGATGTCATGTGGAATATTGTACAACACCTTACAAAATCCACTTAGCCCTGGTCCCTTAATCGCCTCCTAAGACATACTGTGAAGAACGGCAGCCAGTTAACATCACTACATAGTATAAAAAAAAGTCGCTTTTTTGTCCCTATGTCCCTTTGTATGCTTAAATGTTTGAAACTACGCAACGGATTTTGATGCGGTTAATTTAAATAGATAGAGTGATTCAAGAGAAAGGTTTATATGTATATTAACATCCATTAAATAGTGGATTAGGCTATAAATTTTATACCCGTGCGAAGCCGGGCCGGGTCGCTAGTTTTTTATATGTACCTCACAAAATGGGACTAAAATGATGAAACTTTTTAATTATTCAAGTATCAGTACTTACAGAGAGCAGGCAGACAGCCAAAATAATAAGCAGAGACTTGTTCATTTTGATTTCTGAAAGCGACGACTGACAACCGTTCAGAAAGAAACACAATTAACAACTGACTGATACGGCCCTGTCCTTGTTTATATGAAGAACATTTATTTATCTATGTTATCTTCGGAAATGACCTCAGGTCATCTAGAATTGATTAATGGGGTACATCCTAATGATTTCTCATTAGATGCTCTACATACATAAATTTATAGGAAGACACTAACAATCTTTGCGAATGTGGAACGTACGTAGAATCCTAATTAGCTGTCTTTATTCTTCTCTTGTTAAGCTAAATGTAATCTTTTTGACAATGAGAGCTATATGTGCAAAGATAATTATGTTTCTGTATAATTTGTTTTTGTAACTTGCACTGGGCAAAATATCCTGAAAGCCGGAGTTTCTTGTTGGTTCTTCTCCGAGCCAGGGCTTCCGAACCAACGGTAGAATTTCAATGCTAAGAGACAACCAGTGTCAGGCAAATGTTTTGACTTTCAATAAATGTAGTGTACTAGTACATATGTTAAATAAAAACATTTGACTTTGACTTTATTAGGTGATGGGCTAAGAACCTGTCACTAATGGTTTAAATTAATGATATTATAACTCTGATTAACAAGCTAAAATATTGGAATTAATTGACAGGTATCTAATCCATCGTTCCATAACAATAACACTTTTGACGTCCGCCATGGTGCTATTGATTAACCACCTAAACGCCAATCGTGAGGCCCCGGGTACGATTCCCGGTGGAGGCAGAGTTAAGAACCACGCTTATCTTCTGTATTCCAATGTGGTTGTTGATTATATCGATGGCAGCAAAGTAATTACGGACAACTGCAATTTTTACAAAATGTTTTTTTTATAGAAAATAGCATATTATATCAATATCTAACGTTTCACGAAACAAAATTATAAAATTTCTTATTATTGTGGTTTTTTTCGGAAGTAATTAAAGATATATACCCTCCTTTTTTTAAAACAAGCAACGTTAACAGTGACATGTAACTATGTCCGTAATTGCGCGGGAGTTTGCGCCCCGTAATCTGGCGTAAACAAGAACATGTGGCAGTTGTCATGTTCTTGCGCGGACATGTTATGTTTTAGAGAAAAAAAATAATTAAAAATAATTTTCTTGAGTTGCACATGAAACTATATGATTTTATATTAAAAAGAAGAAAAAATAAGTGTGACAAGGAACAAAATACTGTTAAATATGGCAAAAAAGGCGTCCAGAAAAAAATTAACGACAGCACCGGTGTAACAAATTAATTAAACAGAAACTATAGAAAGAACAAGTTTATGTAAGACATTTATTTTAAATATATTTTAATAACTTTTAATACGTTTTACTTTATTCGATGTTGATTTCGTTCTTATTTAGACTAATTCAAAACTTGAGGTTATTACGGCGTAAATGCAGATATCTGGCAGGTGTCATTATTTACTGCGGACTATACTACTCAGATGTCTCTATTTATAACCACTTCATACAAGTATTTTGATCGAAATTTATTTTTTCAGTTAATTCAGATACCAAGAAAGCTCTTATACAATAAGAGGGCATCCTAGAAGAAATTGAAACGCAATCCCTAAATAAAAGATACTATATATTATTATATTTTACGTCGTAGATACGTACTCGTCCCGTTCTAGTCTGTGACGTAATAAGGCTAATTAGGTGCCGTGATTCAATGGAATCTTTTGGGCGATGGGCTGGCAATCTGTCACCAATGTTGTATATGACACAACATCTCTAATATTTATGCTAAAAAGCGACCTAAGAGGTATTGTTATGCCTCCAAGGTTCTGTCCACCCCATATTTACATTTACATCCATACATATCTTCATGCTCGCAAGTTCATAGATAGTACCATCTCTTGTAAAAAGGCATCCCTGTTATACAAAGTCATTCACTAGCTCCACAATCTCCTTATCAATTTCAACTTTACAATGTCCTTCCGTTCCTTTCTACTGTCATAACTTTCGCTTCATACTTCTCATCTTAAGTGCATGATCCACACACGTGAGCATTTTCTGCAACTCCCCAGCAGATGAGGCAAGTTGAATCTGGTCGTTTATTCTGCTCACCCATACGCTATCCCCAGTCTTTTTACTTAAAAAAAAATTATCAATATACAACTTCACCATCTTCGACTGGGGTTTGATAAAAGCAATTTGCTACATGAGGGACGAAACTGTAGCAAAAAGGGGTTCCAACGAAGTTGTCAGTTGCCTTTACGATTACATTAGAAGGAAAGCTGAAGAGGGTCTAGAAGATATGCACTTATGGTCAGATAGCTACGGTGGTCAGAACCGGAACAGTATTGTTTTTCTATAAGTTTGTGTTTACGAATTGTCAGAGACAATCGATCGCCATCTGAAAGGTTTCTGACAAAATATCTTTTGCTTCACTCACACCCATTAACCTTATCATACATGCTCTTCTGTTCTTCACACTACGTACACCCACCTTGACAAGAATGTCTCCAATTTGATCTCAATAAGTTCTACGCGGCCTCCCCCGTCCGAATCTACCTTCCACTTTGGCTTTATAGATTCTTTTCATAATGCTCGTTTAATCTATCCATACATCAAACCAACTTAACTTACCTATCTCTATTTTCGTCTCTAAATCTTCTTTCATAGCACAACGTTCACGCATCACACTATACCGTAGCCTTTCACAGAACCTAACATTACACACTCTCCTGAGGGACCTCATCTCTACCAAAATAATTTTGCTTTCATTATTCTTCTGCCAAACCCAGCACTCATTATCTTACATATTCGTATTTACCATCACTTTTTAGAAAAAGGTCATACATAACAAGAAGGAGACAGCTAAAACTAAACAGATTTTCTGTCTCTAGAATGGTACACCTGCGTTCGCTGGAGTAAACTCAATAGTGAACCCTATGCAGTTGTTGAAGTTAGCTAAAACGAAATTCTGAACTTACTTACTTGACTTACTTGAACCTACACATGATTAAAAAACCCAGGACTTGGTGTACGCGAAACAACCTAATAAGTCAGACATGATATCTTAAAATTACGATTTAGATATTTAGATGAAATGTCTATGATCATTGAATGTTGCAAAAAAGGTACGGTCTCAGCAGAATGAAACCATTCCATTGGAACTCTCAAATTCTTATAATGCAGGAATATCAATCACGACTGCTACATACAATGATTATGTCTTTGTGTTTGCAAAATCTAATCCCACCATCTGATCACAACTTCTTTAAGGAGTTAAAACATGGGCTAGGTGATGTAGGAGACGTTGACACTGATGAATAGTTCCCATTCAACCTACTTTGTGATTGAGACAAAACGAGAAGATTTACTAGACTATTTTATTTCATACATTTTCGTTTCCTTACATTCAAATTTTAATTTTGTTTTCTACGTGAATAAGAAAGATACTTAATGTAATGTATAAAAATAAAAACTATAATCAAATATAGTTCTGAATAAAGTTTAAGTTAACGAAAAAAAAACCCAATGTAGCACTAAAACATTTAAAATAAATAGGAATGCCATACTTTAACTGAATCTCAATAATATATTTGATTTTACAAGTAAATGATTGTAATTACATAATAATATTTCTTGAGTTTTATGTATATTACTATGAAGTAGATAAAGACGTGTTTAAACATTCCAGTGTTACTAAAGACATCTGCATTATTTGGATAGAAAATATTATTTTGTCTTTACGAAGATATATAATTTATTTGTTTAATTAGTTTTTATACATATGTTTATGGTTTTTATTGCAAATAACGTGTTTATTTTGTATTAAAAAGTTTATTTAATTTTACCAAGTAAATAGAGACATCAGTCAGTTGTCTTTATTGCTTGATTTTATAATACAGCGTAAAAAAAAACAAGTACCGTATTTCAAAAACTACAAACTAATATAAAAATTTTTCAATAATATTTAAGAAATAGTAATATTAAATACCATTCCTGAAAATTTCATAAACGTTGTATGTATGGTTTAGAAAATACACCGTTTTTTCACGTTTTTCGCTCCCCTGTAAAATTGCGTTTTTGTAGATGTCTTTATACACTTTGCTGCCATCGATATATTATGCTATATATGTATGTATTTATTTAGAATTTGTATATATTTCTTAAATATACCTTGATTAATACCCTTATCTCAAGTCTTTAATGAACTTAGCAAGGGGCTAGTTTAATTGGTGTATAGTGTCCTA